>CANNZV010001479.1:0-151562 GCA_947561585.1 Caprella mutica | reverse complement strand
CACTTAGGATCATCATGACACACACAGGATCATCAGGACACACACAGGATCATCAGGACACACATAGGATCATCAGGACACAATTAGGATCATCAGGACACACATAGGATCATCAGGACACACTTAGGATCATCAGGACACACATAGGATCATCAGGACACACATAGGATCATCAGGACACACTTAGGATCATCAGGACACACTTAGGATCATCAGGACACACTTAGGATCAATCAGGACACACTTAGGATCATCAGGACACACTTAGGATCATCAGGACACACTTAGGATCATCAGGACACACTTAGGATCATCAGGACACACTTAGGATCAATCAGGACACACTTAGGATCAACTGTACACACTTAGATCTCGGCCGAAACCTTAGGATTATCAGGACACACTTAAGATCATCAGGACACACTTAGGATCATCAGGACACACTTAGGATCATCAGGACACCCATAGTTTCAACAGGACACCCATAGTATCAATAGGACACACTTATGATTAATAGGACACACTTAGCATCAACAGGACACCCATAGTATCAACAAGTAACCCATAGTATCAAAAGGACACCCATAGTATCAACAGAACACACTTAGGATCATCAAGACACCCTTAGGATCATCAGGACATACTTAGGATCATCAGGACACACTTAGGATCATCAGGACACACATAGAATCAATAGGACACACTTAGGATCAACAGTACACACTTAAGATCTACAGGAAACTCTTAGGATCAACAGGACACACTTCTGATCAACAAGACACACTTAAGATCAAGAGGACACACATATGGATCAAGAAGACGCACGTATAGCAACAAATAATGTATAGAAATAGAGAAGATACATATGAATAGAGAACATACAAGGAGATAGAACACATTTGATTTAGTAACAGATATATAGAAAGTAAAAAAAAATTCTAGAGAATTAATGTAGTAAGCAATAGCTAAGTTAGTAACAAATTTTCTAATTTTTTGTCTCATATCTCAATACTAAATAGATTGTTAATTAATATTAATAAACCTTAGGATATATAGCTTAAATAGAAAGACGGTATCCAACATACAACCATTGGTCATAAAATTCATTGTCAGGTCCAGGTTTTTCCACCCTTCTCCTGATGATGAATAGAAATCTTTAATTCTATTCGAAAGCTTGATATCTGAAAAAACCTTCAACGCAGAGTTTAAATAACCTCTAATATTATGTATTTCCCGTTGAGTTTGAATCTTTTCAATAAGATCAAATAGTTTAATAGGTCACTGTACAATGAGATTTCTTCACACTTAAATAAAAGTTCTATAAAGCAATAAATGCAATTCAACAAATAACAGCTTTTTCGCCTCCTATCAATAATTATTTTAAACAGTTCCTTGATAAATCTTCTTGGAAATTAATTATTTCACTACTCTTTGATTTGTCTAATTACAAAAAAATAATGCAAATATAATGTATACTGAATGAATGCACCTATTGTGTTAATAGTAATTCTACCAATGAATTGTCTCACAGTCGGTTATTATATTGTATTTTGGAAACATGATACCAATTATGTGCGTTAATGTTGACACAATTCAATTACTCTGAGTACTCTCTTCTATAAATTGAATAATATTTCATCATTACTATATTTATCAAAATAATGTAAATGAGGCTATTTATTTTGAATATAGCAATACATTTTAATTCAGTTTGTTACATTATATGCAGAAAAAATATTTTTATCACTAAAGAAAATAACGTTAAATAGATACATCTCTTCTTCTTTTATCGTTGTGTTGAAAGACAAAGGTAAAAGGTAAGTTACAGAAAACAGTTTCCGAGGTATAGTTATAATTATTCTAAGATTAAACGAAGTTTACATGAAGTTTGATATATTCGGTCATTAATTTTGCATTTTGGAATTAAGAGACGTTGACATCTCGCACAAATTCTTGGTAGACGTCATACATAAATTTCATGGCGGACTACATACAGTAGCGAGCATAAGTTAAGGGAAAGTAAAAAAAGTTCAACATTTTCGTTTATTGCAAAAGAACTAGACAACGAAAATACGTGAAACTTACTAACAATAAAGGTACACATACTGTGGGTATGTGGTAGAAATATTAGCAAAATCAAACAAATATTTACCAAAATATTTAACTATTGCCATCAGAGGACGAAAAAGACACAGGGCAAAAGTTAAGGGACAGTTATTAATAAACGGGTAAACTGAATAATCTTTGTTTGAAAGACTGTTTCAATATATTAAATTGTTACTAAAGGTCATCAAATTATTGGAACAAAACTATCGCCGCCATTACACCTGCTACTCGGAAAAAAGTATCTCTCTGTGAAAAACCCCTATTTTTACCATCACAAGGATGAAAAGTCACTTTCTGAAATTGCAAGCATCATATAAAGATCTAAGAGTGTTGTGCATCACAATGTTAATTCTTTTTAAAGAGTGTGCTTCAATTATTACAAAACGAGAATCAGGAAGACCATCAAAAACTACCCCCAGAAAGGATCGTGCCATGGTGAGACTGTGCATAAAGGACTGTTTCAAGACTACTGCAGTTATTTTTCGCAAAATGAGTGAAACGCATAATCTCAATGTATCCAGATTCAAAGTTAATAGAAGTTTGAACAAAGTAGGATTAAAAGCCTGGATGCTGTATCGAAGCCTGTGATATCGAAAAAGAACCAAACTGTAAGGCTGCAGTTTGCCAAGGAGCATGTCGTTTTGTCGAAGGAGCAGTGGTCCATGGTTGATTTCAGCGACGAATCTGTGATCGGAAGTAACAGCAGAAAGCACGTTCGAGGTAATGTCAGTGAAAACCTGTACCTCGAGTTCGTTAAGTAAACTGTGAAACTTAAAGACGACAGCATGATGGTCTGGGGCATCATCTCTGCAGCGGGAACAGGCCCAAATTATTGTTCGTGTGCATAGAGTGGTCAATGCTGCAGTGTATACGCAACTTCTCATCCACCATTGCATTCCATATGATCAATCATTTTATACTCAACCACGCATGTTGATGCAAGAAAATTCTCCTTCTCACATGGCTAAATCTGTGAAAGCATACATAGAAAGTAAATGAGTTTCTCTTATAAGCTGGCCTGCTCAGAGCCCCGAATTGAACCCAATTGAAAACATTTGGAAGGTAATTGGTGATGGTGCTCAGGAACGCAATCCCAAAAAAATTAGAATTAACTGTGGTGATTCCTGAAAGAAGAGTGACAGAAGATAACTCCACAATTCTGCTAAAAATTTGTTGATTCCTGTAGTAATCGATGCAACGAGGTCATCAAAAATAAAAGACTCTTTACAAAATATTAATTTGTATATCTAATTAGCCAATGGTTATTGCAATAACAACTGTTCCTTAACTTTTGCTCGGTGTTCTTTTTGGTCTCTGATGGCAATTGCTGAATATTTAGGTAAATATTTGTTCCATTTTGCTAATATTTCAAGCAAACACTCACAGTATGTGTATCTTTATTGTTGTTAAGTTTCGCGTATTTTCGTTGACTAGTTTCTTAGCAATAAACAAAAATGTTCAACTTTTTTCACTGTCCCTTAACTTATGCTCGATACTGTATATAAATACCCAGAGTGTAAAAGTAGATGAACTTTAAGTTAAATGCTAATAATATTCGATTTACTATTTTACCTCGTGGACCCTTTTCGACAGAGTGTTTCATTGTTAAGATAATAAACTATATGATATACATATATTGCATTTCAACAGTCAATAATTATCAAACAATTGAGTGTTCAATATATTCGATACCTAATCAACCTCATTGCTAACCTCAGTTGTCAGTCTATGAACAAAGTTAGGGAGAGTTCCTTCTCTCTTTCAGCTCTCATTCTCAGCTCATGATGTTTCAGCTTTTTAAAGGGACCGTTCCCGGGAAAAATGGCACAATTAAAGAAAAAAAAAATTATTGTTTAAATAGTTGCTTTTTAACCTTCTTATAGGGTGTGCAAAATATCAGAGCTCTCATGTTACTCCAACCACCTGGGGAGAGGGAGAAAGGGAAAAGGGGACCGGGGGGTAGGGAGTCAATATGTACTCTAAAAACCAACTCTCAGCCAATCGCTATATCTGGTATCTAACGTGCCACTAATCAGATGCACACTAAGGTATGCCCCTCAGTTACGCGCAAACCTTCACAGGAGTTGTATGCAGCGTGTCAGATTATCAAACTTTGAATGGGATTTTCTATTAGTTCAGAGATCTAAAAATCTTGTAATTCAAAAGTCTAAGGCGTTTACAATTTTCAAGCTACGGCATTGCGATTTTTTGCATTCGATTCTCCTCGGAAATCTCTACAAACTCTGCAAGAGTTTTATTAAATTTTCGAATTATTTTTCAAAATATTGAATTTTGAAATTTATATTATATTTCAATTTTTTTTTCACTAAACAATTCAATAATTCGAAAACCAATTCGAAAAATAAAAAAAACGCTCCCAAAGTTTGTAGAAAATCTTTTGGAGAATCGATTGCAATAAACCATTATGTCATAGCTACAAAATTGTAGTATCCATTTATTTATTTACACACTGTTCGAAATTTGTTCACAATTCGAATAACTCGTTTTCTATGGGTCGAATCGAAAAAAAGTCATGACTCAAAAACATCTTAGAATTCATTTTATATATGTGTATAAAATTCATAACCGTAGCTTCAATAATAAAAAAACTTTTCAAAATCTGGGAACGATGCTCTTAAATATATTTTTCAAAAATCTTCTTTCAGCACTGAATAAATGATTTGATGTTTGAAAACACCGGCTTCTGCAACTACTTTATAACCAATAAACTACAGTGATTTGAGCTATTGGTGTGAAATTACTTTTTGTGCCTCTATTATTACCTTTGCAGAATGCGGGAAGGTTATATTTTAGCCATCGTTTATTTATTTCTTTATTTATCATCTTGTTATTCAGTTACCTGAAAAAGTGGTCAACCAAATTTCCTGAAATTCGATAGAGCGATTGGTCCATGTCCAGTGACCTGCTGATAGAATTTTGGGAGTGTCCAGGTCAAAGGTCAAGGTCATTTATAACTCAAAAAGTAGTGAACCAGATTGCATGAAACTTGGTGGGACGATTAGTCAATATGCAGGAACCATTTTGTTAGATTTTGGGAGTGATCAGGTCAAATGTCAAAGATCAAGGTCAAGGCTATTTGTAACTTAAAAGGTATTCAACCAAATTGTTTGAAATTTGATGGTACAATTGGTCAATGTTTATTAACAATCTGTTAGAATTTTTGGAGTGATCCGGTCAAGGTCATTTATAACTCAATAACTCAAAAAGTATTGAAAGATATTGCATGAAACTTGGTGGGACGAATAGTTATTATCCAGTTAGCAGTTTATTAAATTTTTGGAGAGAACAGGTCAAATCAGCTGCGAAGGTATGCGCTCTACCGAGTGCACATAATCTAGTTGACATTATTCTGTCCACGTCATCAATGGTTTAATATCTGTGCATTCTACGGCATAAAATTCATCAAGAGTAATGTTTAAGTACCCAACCTTTGCTATTCGAAACTATCGGCAGGTCCCATTTAAAGCTTACTATTCACTGTTTATTTGATAATGTTCATTTATATCTAATTTCACATGTTTAAGTTTTTTGAATGATATAAAGTATTTCACTACCTTGTAAATGGATGATTCAATGATTCCCATTTCTATTATGATTTGATTATCTACATATATAGTAAATCTGTATCTAATTAAGTTTGTTAAGAATTCTACCTCTACTCTATGCTGATTTGTGATATCATTTGTCCGGTTAACTATAGATTGTGATGAGTTCACTGTGTAGAGCAAGGTTATTCTATACAATTTGATAAATGACTTTTTTGCCTTTAATTATAAATTATAGTATAATGTTCTATTCAATGCATTTAGATGGATTTTTTCATCAAAATATTTCAGAATTGTCTGTCAAAAGCTTCAACCGCATATCCCTTCCCTGAGCTGAATATAACCTTAAAAGATCGCGCACATTGTTTGATTCAATTGCTACACTTCAGTTAGTCATCAATATTGCGAAGTATTTCTCCAGTTTCTTTTATGATTTTTATTGTTCATTCGTAATCCTTATAATGTTTCGTTATTTTGATAATAGTTAGTCACTTAAATTGCGAATGAAAACCGATTAAATGAACGATAAATGGTTGAAGTATTAATAAATTGATCAAAGACTTTCTAGAAAAAATATATAATAATTGTAGTTTACTATCGGTTTTCTGATCTACATTTTAATTAGTTTATGTTTATTTCATTTTGCTCCATTCAAGAAAGATTTGAAATTGCTTATTGTTGATTGTATAGATGAAAGGTGATATTTAATTGAATAAAAATGTAATATTTCATCATAAAGAATAGTAACTTCTAATTATCATAAAAACAAACTCGCTGATAACTAATTTTTGTATAGAAATTAAGTAAATAAAAATTTCTTCTAATTAAGAGTAGTATAATAATAATTTTTCAAAAATAGAGTTAAGTATCTAAATTACAATATTACCCAGAAATAACTAATATAGCTGAAGAAAATTCACGAAATTTATTTCTAATTCACCTATGATAATAACTCAGTGAAATGGAATGAATTTCATTACTCATGCTGCTAATGAAAATGTCATTCGCACGATTATTTAAGAGTAGACTTGATATAAATTTAGATGAAGTCTACAGTAAATGCTAAGAATATTTGATTTACTATCACTTTCAAACACATTTAAGAGACTGTTACTTTGTAACAGCCATTATTAATTCTTCCATCAAATTCAAATCAATATTTTGGCGGTAAAATATTGATTTGAAAGCATTCTTAAGATAAAGAAAGATTAAATTTAGCTAATCTCTTCAGTTATAATATTTTGAGATGTTCCTCTTTAATTGTTATTATGGATACAGTTGCCTTCTGTTATTGTAAAATATAGTGAACAAAATATAAATGATATCTGCTTTTATTAATTTTCATTTACACAATTCTTCACACTCGCTTTAACAATTTTCAAACATCATCTAAAATACCATCAACTAAAAATACGTTGACGTCTAATTGTACTCATCTCTGATTTACAATTTCAAAGAATAGTTTAGTTTGTCGATTGAGAATGTTACCATTGACTTCTAACTACTGTGACACTCTTCTTAATAACTCTAATGTTCAACATTTTGAAGATGTGCAGAGTAAATGACATGGATATTATTATTGTGTAATTGTTTGTAGAAAAAAATGAATTGAAGAAGCCATATTGCTTGCTATGCAGCAATACCCTGAACATCAAAAGAGAAACTACCAAAGCTGCGGTCTCTCTGGTTTGTTAGTTCATTGAAACGCGAATGCCTTAAATTTATATACATTGTGTATAATTGAGCAGATACTATAAAGCTGAATTTTCTTGTGCAAATATTCAGGACGCAAATTATACAAAATTCCTGCATGAATGCTAATAAAGCAGTCATTAATTTTCCTTGAGAGCAAATTCCTCTTCATCTTGTATTCCACTTGACACTCTCCCTCAGTTTACTTCATCAGTCTCTTCATTCTCTGATTCTTTACACCAACAACCAAATTGTCACTCACCAAAATGTATTCCGTGCATAAAATCTCCAAATGTTTAAAATTGGTCTGGTGATATTGTGAGACATTTTCACGAGTTTTCAACTGGACTTGGTGATTTAAAGGGATGAGAAGATGCGTGAAAATGGTACTGAATATATGAATTGGTTAAAATATTGAATAGAATTAAGTGTTGTATATGATATTTCTTATATAGTATTCAATAAAAGCGGAATATTTCTATTAATACAATAGATTGAGTGAATTAAATTTAATAGAACTAGCTAGATGCTTCCAATATTCTATAATGACGCTTTGTATTAACATATTAGATTTGTTTATCATATATATGTGAATATATAATAATTTGATTATATATTTAAAATTTTAAGTGAATATTTTACTGAACAACCGATATTCACGACTGCAATAAATTTGAATATATTTTCGAGTGTATCTATTGCAGTATCTTTTGAAGTTTTTAGAATAATTTAGAAAAGTTCCTAACATCATTCCACGGATTTTCTAAGTCCTGAAAAGTTCCTCCCATTGTTCTGTCGATTTGTTAGGCTCTTCGGGAGTAAAAAAGCCATGAGATTCAGATGAGAAAAATAAAAACTTCCTGCGCTGAAATCGAGGGAATAAGTCGCAGTGAAACATGAATACGGTTTTTACTTAAACTTGAGAAAAGCAAAGTTTGTTAATTTGCAGTGTTATTCAACTAAGCGCTGATCAAAAATATTTTTGTGTGCATCTTTGCAAGGTATGTCACCAAAACTGCAAGCCCGTAATTATCCCGGAAATTATCTATCTACCAATTGGTCACATTACGGAAAAAAACATTAATAATTATTATCAGGACTTAATCAGACATATTTTAAATGTAGTAAGAACTGGAAGGTATTAAATAACTACTACTCTAAATTATCAGAAACTGAGTGAATGCACTGCTCCATTTAGTACAATAGATTTTGTTTTAACTGAGTTTACATTAATTCAAACAATAACAGTCCCGAATATTTAACAAGAGCAGCTGGTATATATTTTGAAGAGATGATTGGAAATTTCTGAAAACAACCCGGACGTCCGATCAAATCATTACATCACTGATATTTTTTAATTGAAAATAGTTACAAATTATGAATTGAATAAAACTCCCTATTATTTGAATTCCTATATTTAATTATATATTCAACTTTCTTCTTCATTCATTATGAAAATCGATATTAATATTAAATGTTGGTAAAATTCAATTAAAATACTAAAGTGATAAAGCTGGTAAATGGTTGTATTTATGTGAGATTATCAAAAAACATTTGGCTGTGAAAATATATGCAATTGTAAACAGTTATGGAAGGTAAAGCAAGTAAATATCCCTAATTATGAACACTAGGGAGATACCATAGAATGAACAAACAAAGACTCAATCTACAGTTAATAAATATTCACAATATTCAGGCACTATGGCACGTTAAAATATTACAGCAAAAGATTGTAAATAAATGTTGTTGGATCATTAATTGAACGATTCCACGTCGCATCAGGTGAGGTCACCTAGTGTGGCACACAGCAAAGACATAATCTGATATATGAACTCATTCATTGGGTTCGTTTATATTGTAACAAGTGACAAACTCTCTTGTTTCCTGACTAATGATTTTTTTTAAACAAAAAACTTTTGAATAGATTGTTATGTTATGAATTTGAGATTGAATCAACTTTTATCGAACTACAAAGCATTTCAAATTCTGGTTATTCAAATATAAGACAGGCAACCAATAATATTCATATGAAAAATTACATTTTTTCTACACGAAGAATGTCAATATTACTTGAAAACTCATATAATGAACAATTTTCTGACACAAAACTCAGTAGAGAGGATTTGTTATTAGATTCAATGTTGAAATGATGGTGAACTAAATTTTCATGTTACAGCAATTTATATTTTTGCTTTTCGAATTTATATTATGACTTCAATATATCGATATTTGGATGGAAATAATATTTTTTTTAACGAACTTTGTTCCTATTGACAATCACCTTAATACAGTTAACTGCAAGTCTTCGATTTGGCCGCCTTATTAGGGCTCTTAGCCTTAGTAGTTTTTCTCAGTTATATATTTTACTACATAAGGGGGGATAATGGAACACCTTTTCTAACTAGTAGATTCACTATTGAAATAATGTTATAAATTGCCTATAACAAGGATATTTCACTTGGTTGCACTACCAGAATCTTTTAATAAATTTCTGGAGTTATTCAGTAGAGTTAAGCGCTAATAATAAGCTTATCTAGAATGGACGTGTACAACGCGAAGAGTCGGGCACAGACGAATAATGAACGAATAATTGAGCAAGGTATATCTCTTTTATAGGCTAACGGTAACCTTCAGGTGAGGTCCGCTTTTGGGTGCGATTTAGTGAAAGCTAAATGTAATACATGCGCGGTGGCACGTAAGCGTTAACATAAACTCGGAGATTATATCATAATTGCAGTTCTAGAAGGTCTCTGAGTTTAAAACAAATGATTGCTTAGATCCTGCAATCAAGGTAACCATTCCTTTGATTGACTTTAATAAAGGAGTGCATTAACATAGACTAATAAAAAACTAAAGGAATATTCTTACAAAGGTCAAATTGATTCGGCTAAAAAACCGTTAGTCTGATTACTTTTTTGGAGGTTAGTATTTTGAATTGATATGTCACACTAAATTTTATCGTGGACTCTTATACAATAACTATATGTTTATTTAAGCTGAATATTGTATATAATGCTACACTTAACTTTTCATTGTATATTTTTTTAAGAATAAGCGGACCCCACTGGGTCCCAAATTTTCCACCGACCACCAGGCGTTAACAAAACACCACAACGTTATTCTACAAATAACACAGCAGAACACCAGATTCTGCAGACTGGACCCGCGTTTTGTTCCAACACAATCAACGCAAACTCGGCAGACACCGTGCCACCAGATACAGTCTGGTCTCAGATGGATAGAACCCTAATCTAACAAACAGCCGGCAGTTACGCTTGCTCACTATTGATGATTGAAACAGAAACAATATTGGACAACCTTACGCTATGAACTCTCTAATACTACTGCCTTTCAAACCGTCGCACAAGTGCGAATCCAGCATTGTCAGATTAGCAATCAGGTACCAATATACAAAAATTATGGTTCTACTCTAGGTATATTCCACCCCGGAAAATTCCACCCTGGTATATTCCACCCTGGTATATTCCACTGTGGTATATGCCACCCTAGGTATATTCCACCCCTGTGACAATGCTCATTTAAGGGTGACAATAAAAACTCAAAGATTTTATTTTTAGATGGCCATTTGTTAAATAATTCGTACCGATGAAAAATTTTAACATGAAACAGCAACTTATAAACAAAGAACGAAAACATAGAATGGGTTGTCTCTGCAAGTCGACCCTTTCCATACCTCATCCAAAAAATTGTTGTAGGAGCACATGTGCAGTTTCATGTTAAAAAGGAATTAATATTATTTTTTCCAACACGTAAACTTTGAAATAAACAACCATATTATGAATATTTGTAATTTTATTAGGATTTAGACTCTGCCATTCTTAAGGCCTAGGTAGCTTGTAAGAATAAGCGGACCCCGCTGGGTCCAAAATTTCCCACCGACCACCCGGCGTTAAAAAAAAAACAGCGTTATTCTACAAATAACACAGAATACCAGATTCTGCAGACTGTACCTGCGTTTTTGTTCCAACACAAACAACGCAAACTCGGCAGTCTGGTCTCAGATTGTTAGAACCCTAATCTAACAAACAACCGGCAGCTACGCTTGCCCACTAAATAAACCATTTAGCTCTATTACAGACGAAGATAATCCACCCTCCGGTAACGACTTTCCAAGCCTCAAATTTCAACAAAGAAACTCTAGCTAGTTCACAGAAAACGATTGACACAGAAACAATATTGGACAACCTTACGCTATGAACTCTCTAATACTACTGCCTTTCAAACTGACGCACAAGTGCGAATCCAGCATCGTCAGATTAGCACTCAGATACCAATATACAAAGATTATCACCTAATTTTCCCCACAATTTTTTATCATAATTTAAATGTAGCAAAACTATATGTATTATGTATCAAACATATTAAAAAATATTACACTTATCCATTCTATTATAGTATATTAGTAGTTCATATAATATATTTAGTTAGAAGAATTCAAATATTCCTAAATTGAAAGTGACTCTTTTCTTTTAAATCCTATTCAACATAACGTCCATAACGAAGCTTACCTAACAATGTGCGTACTTTAGTGACCGAATATTTCACCCATTCTTTTTAATTTTCAAGCTTGCAATGCAAATTGGTATTATGAATTGTTAATAATACACAGAGAAAAAAGTTTACTCATATTTGATGGGTCAACAATTTATGCTTTGAATCAATTTATTACGTGAGTTAGTTGGACTACATTCATGTTTTCACGTGTGTCAAAACAAGTGTGACGTGGTGTGTCACCAAACATAGTTAATTCAAATCATTTTATGGATTGAATCAACTTACTATGAGAGTTAGAGTTAAATTTTGGGAGTTTGAACATATGTTAAAACAACTAGGACATAGTGTGTTGAAGTAACTCGCGAATATTGTTAATCTAATGTATCTGGTGTATGAATTAACTTACTATGAGAGTTGGCGCTACTTTTTTGAAGTTTAGGTGCGAGTTAAATCAACTATGACATAGTGTGTTATAGTAACCCACAAAGACTGTTAATCCAATGTATTCTGCAGTATATGAATTAACTTACTATGAGAGTTGTCGCTACTTTTTTGTAAGTTTAGGTACGAGTTAAAACAACTATGACATAGTGTGATAAAGTAACCCACAAAGAGTGTTGATCCTTTGTATCTGGTGTATAAATTAACTTACTATGAGAGTTGGCGCTACTTTTTATGTATATGTGTGAGTTAAATCAAATGAGTATGTGGCAACTTATGCTTTCTTCAAAGCCAATTAATCGGCTGACACTTCACAGTTCAAATCTTGTTTCAAGTGTGTTATGTGTTGAATGTGAACGCTCCTCAATACCATTTTAGTTCAAGTGCAAACAATAGCGTAATATGCACTAAATAGTATTTTCGCTGCTGATCGATTATTAATTATTAATTAATGCCTTTAATACATAGATAAATGTCTGCCTAAATATTCTTAAATTTTCGGGATTGATAGGCTGGAG
Organism: Caprella mutica; assembly: GCA_947561585.1. Taxonomy (NCBI): domain Eukaryota; kingdom Metazoa; phylum Arthropoda; class Malacostraca; order Amphipoda; family Caprellidae; genus Caprella; species Caprella mutica. The sequence continues at coordinate 138,724 of CANNZV010001479.1, read as the reverse complement.
GCTAGGTAGTTATTTGAAAAGCTGATTGTCAGTATATAACTTTTCATAATAATAAATTTTGATTACTACCTTCCAGTTTGTAAAATGATATCCAAACTAATTTTCTTAGATTATTAGCATCATACCTACCTAGTTGTTTTTTTCAGTGTCGATATCTTCCACATAGCCAAAGCAGTTACTGCGCTGTCCTCAGATAGGGTAAGTTCCAAATTATCAGGCGATTTCACATTATCGGTCACGTATGAAATATAGTATATAGCTACCTAATAGCTAATTAAAATAAAAGTTGATTAATTATTTTATATAGTTTTCCTTAGGCGACCGAAAATGTGGAACCGTACGATAATTCGGAACTTATCCTAGTATCTCCCGTTAAGTATTCTGATAATTTATATATTTTAAAACTAGTTAGTGTACCTATAGGTAGGGTTACACAGGTAAATTCGGTTCTTTAATTTCTAATTGCGGCCTTATTAAGAAAGTCTTTAAATCATTCTGAAATTAGTTTAGCTATATATTGTATTGTTGAATATCATAATAAGCTCAATTTATGATAGATTCTGTTTATTTCACGAATATCTTGAAGCAATGGTGGTTATTAATGTTTCCAAGATAAGAGACTGCAAATAGTTAAATTGCCGCAATTTACCTACTTGACCCTAGTTTTCTATGACCGGGAAAACTTCGTCCAGGGAGGTAGTTGGCTGAACTCCTTCCTGAGAACAAATAAGAAGAACACCGTCCAGGGATTTGGCAGTGAGAACTCCATCGAGAGGCGAGCCTTTTGATATATAATACTTTTTGTTATTTAATTAAAGTCTAGATTAAGAGTGTATAATGAACAAAATTATGAGGATTAGCCAGGAGAATCCATTGCATTTATTAGAGCTAAATTTATACTACATCTGAATATTTATAAATAGTTCAAAATTTTATATAAATAATTTACCTATATGAAACAATTCTCAGTTAATAATTCTCTTCATTTCTTTATTAATATGGTTTTCTATATTTTCTGAATCTACTTTCAGATCTTTATGAAGAATTGATGGAGTAGGTCAACGTCATCAACCATCGGAGTCCTCTTCAATTCCTTTGAATGATTCAGGAACAATTATGCTAGATCAAAGTGAGTATTTGAAAATATTAGATGATTTTTAAGTATGTATTTGCAATATGATTAGCTCCTACTTTTCCATATGCTTTTAGGGATTCCAGACATGAAAAGAATACCGAAGCTGTCGCTATCTCATCACAAAAGGAAAAAGAGTAGGTGATGTTATTTATAATGTATATAAACGATACTATAAATTTCTATTCAATATATAATGATATACGAATCTCTTATTTCAGGAATTGGCAACCTAAAGTAGTAACAGACAGTGACGAGGATTCAAATTGTACTTCTAAATAATAAATCTAAAACTTAAATGTTCATATTTTGTTTTCAATTTAACCTTGGTGATTCTATTAGCATATTTCTACATCAGTTCATATGAGTAAGATGAATTGCACTAAAATATGGTTTAGAAGATAAAGGCTTTATTATTATTCATTAAGTTATAGTATAATTGCAGCATATCAAAGATCTATTTGATCAACATTTGTTTTAGTAATCTAGCCTGGTTATTTCATTTATCTAGCCTACCTATTTATCACTACGTAAAGTTATTTACGCCATCTAATTTCTTATTTATGAATTGACATGAAGTTATTTATTCAATCTAATCTATAAATTTACAACTAATAACCATATATCAATTCATCGGATCGAAAACATTTCAAAAAGCAAAGATTAGTCTAGGACTCTAGTGATCAATTTTTTTTAAATCAAAATAGTATGCAAATGCATATCACAGAAGCAAAAGTACAAAATAAATGAAAATATTAGATTTGGTCGTAGAGAATAAATAGTCTAATCTAATTGATACTGAGGCCTATATCTCGAGATTATGATTAAATAGAGTAAATATAGTGAATGGAAAAGTCAGGTAAAAAGTTTGGCTACTGCTAACCGGACCGAAATTTCAATCTACACTAATAGTTGATATACATTTACATGACAAAGTATAACCGGAAGTCATACCGCCTGAAACCCACCGTCTGACCAACGCAGCGCAAACCCCGTTTGTTTTACTGGTTCCAAAGAATTTGGTCTCGGGGTAAGATCAACCCTAGACTACATTTTACCATACTGCCCATATATACATAGTTTACTAGTAGTTGATATAACCAACACGAGATGTTGATATAACCAACTCGAGTAGTTGATATAACCTACACGAGTAGTTGATATAACGTACACGAGTAGTTGGTATAACCAACACGAGTTGTTGGTATAACCTACACAAGTAGTTGATGTAACCTACACGAGTAGTTGATGTATCCTACACAAACAGTTAGTATAACCTACACGAGTAGTTGGTATAACCTACACGAGTAGTTGGTATAACCTACACGAGTAGTTGGTATAACCTACACGAGGAGTTGGTATAACCTACACGAGTAGTTGGTATAACTCATAGGAGTGATTGGAGAAACATACACAAGTAGTTGATGTAACCTTGTTTTGTAGTTGTTATAACCATTACATATAATTGGTTCAACCATCACGAGTAGTTTTGACTATCACAGGTAGTTGTTGTGTCCTTCGGAAATTAAAAATAACCAACTCACATATGTGTTGTTTTAACCAACGTCAATTTAACTCATTTTAAATAGTACCTACAACTCACCACGTATGTAGGCGCACAGATAAACCATAAAATTTAGTCAAAACAAATCAAGTATGATTTGATTCAACTAATCCTTTCTCTGTGTGTACCTCTTGAAGTTAATTTCAGTCGCATGAAATCTAGTTAGATAAATTGATGGATTTATCAATTATTTTAGTTTTGTTAGATTTTCTCTTTTAATCAACCTGTAATTGGCTTCTTAATATTAAGATGATAGAAAAGTTAAAAATAAATTTCAATTTATAAAATATGGTTAACTCTTCCCCTATAAGTATTTCTCTCCATTGAATCGAGTTACTGTTTCACCATATAGAAGATCATGACGTTTCCAACTTTCAAACACTGATATCTGTCTCATTGGAATTGTTTGCGGATGGCAAACATATCCTATCTTCCACAATATGTACTGATTAATAATATTATGATTTTCAATACTGCGATAATTCATTCGATTAGATGAAGCAATGAATCAGATTTATTCATTATAAAAATTGAAGAGAGGAGGGGGAATTAAATTAAAATGTGTAGCACTGTCTTGATAGATGTTCTAGATAAGTTGTTTCTTTTTATTAAAGTTATTAATGTGCCATTAAAATGCACAACAATAATTATTAATAGAATTTACTGTAAAGTTCTATTAAAAAAATATTCAACATCTTATTATCAGCAGTTAGTGTATCACTGTAATTGCAAAATTGAAAAGTTATTAAGATAGTTAAAACTATAATTGAAATCACTGATTTTTTTATAGAAGAAACAATAAATATTGTAAATTCATTATAAATTCCGTTGATTTCTTTACTATAGAACTTTTTCATTATGGATAATAAGTATTTTAATAATAATATGATACATTTCAGTGCCTTTGTATTCTTTTTACACATATACTATGTGCATTTTATTAATTTTAAATATAACAAAATGATCTAGCCTAGTAGTTATTTTACCGTATATATACTTATATGTTTCATTAGCATTTTTTAATATTAAATATTTCAGTATATTACGCCTTCTTCTTCAGAAAATATTACACACATTTTATTATCTAATATAAAAGAGATTGAAGTGATATTGAGTTTCAATAAAAAAATAACACTTTTAACATCTAAACTTGATATCTTAATTATTTTTTCTTTTGTTATTTTACTGTTCTAAATATTTAAAAAAAAATCATATTCTTAAAACTATTGTTACCACTATAAGATTATTGCCATTATTATTTACAATTTGGAATTATTGAAGATAGATTTACGTTAATTTACAGTTCAAATAGTATTAAATAAATGTCTACAATTCCTCTAATTTTTTCTCTTCATTCCAATTACTGTGTTGCTAATTGAATTACTAACTTTATCCTGAGAATTTTGGCAAGGTGACAAAAGTCGAAACCTTGAATTGGGAAATAGCAATTCGAATTGAATGAACGAAGGTTAAACATTTCGGAGAACTTATATATAGGTATATAATAAATTATCCTCAAAATCGCTATTTCAACAAATCGTTAATTATCATATTATGTTTCATTTCATTTCAGTTGAATGGATTTTGCCTTATTAGTTTGTGTTTGTTTATTAGCTGAAGTAACTATTATATATATTTAAAACATATTGTCTTTAAACATCTCTTTTCGGTCGTTTCTTTTTCTGATCCCCATTATAAATAAAATTTATTAACATCATATTGCAGTGCACCAAAAACACTGGTTTTTGGTTGGTTGATTCAACAGTAATAATATCCAAATGTAACTTGATGACTTATAAGATTCCATGAAATTAATAATTGCGACACCAACTATTATAGATAAATTCTATATTTCCTCTGTGTTATTTCAATGAGAGGAAATTGAATAGAAGGGAAAAACAAAAGAAGGAATAGTTTTGGTCTAAGTTCTCATCAAATGCTAATTAACGAGTACAGTAGTACTCCCTAAGTTTGTTTTGGTGCAGTTATGAAGATGTTTCAATTAGCGACTAACAAGCTCTCGATGCATTCAGACGAAGTCATTCCGTTGCTGAGAGGGAGTTCTTCATCTCCATTCAAAACAATTGCCAACACTTAGCCCTTGCAATGCTCGGACAGGAATAGACTCCTCGGTTGAAAGATTCAGATCATTGGATTGTTAATGAAAATAACATCATAGTGTGAATTGTAATGTGTGAATGCTATTGTTAGAACCCGTTAGAACAGGTATTCTTGACAGCACTTTTATCTTACATATAATAATATATTGAAGACTGAAGTCACCTCATGATATAATTGAAACATTTGAATGTTCTAATCTGCGCTCAATCAATTCCTTCAAAGACTTGCAAAAGCTACTTTGAAGTTCAATAAATCCAATTTTAGCTACTGAATTAAGTCAAAAACTCATTTCAGAATAGATGGAAAGTGCTAATGCATCACATTACTTGCCTGGAGAGCTCGTTTAAAATCTCCAGCGGAAAGAGTACTAGGTTGACGGCATTTAGCTTTGAATATATTGATATGGTATAATATATGGTTAGATAATAATAGCTGGGAATGTGTGAGTAAATCCAATGCACTATGCAAATTCCTTGAAGGACTGCACCTATTGACTTCACACAAATCTCATTTCATCACATGGAAACAAAAATTTACATTAATTCAGGTAATTTGTTTGGATTTTTATCCTAATACTTATTTTACTATAGTGCCCGAATACAATATTTGTTAGAAAGGTAAATATAATGCATTCGTTACGTAAGCAGTTGACACCCCAGTAGAGTTTAGTGATCAAATTCAATCCTTCAGGATAATTAGGCTATGATAAAACTTCTATAACTCGAAGGGTTCCAAAAACATTGCTATTTGATCCTCATAGTTTTTGATCAGTTGAACATAATAATTGAAAAGAAAACTATTAGCGATTTCTTTCGAAAAATGTGGTTATATACTATATTTTCGAGCAAAATTAATTATATCGTATTGCTCTATTACGATTTTACGAGATATATGAGTAAATTGGTATACAAAAAGTTTTCATTCAATCACAAAATATGAGTTTTTGTTCGACTGACTTAACCTTTAATATAATACAATTCAAATTGAGCACATGCAGATATTTTTGTTTTTCTGATACAATTTGATTGTTATTTTTTTCATTACTCGAATCGTACTTTTTCACCCGTTAGTTTTCCTTGATGTTCGAGCGACATTATTCCTCCACGGAGAAGACATGCTTTCAAATGCAGAGATCAATGATATTTGAAGTTGTGATGTAATATCATCTTTTACTTCCATTCACCCAATCATTTATTAATAAATAAATGATTTAAGATATGCTCTCTTTTATAGAATACAAATTTAACACAGTAAAAGTTAATTACTGCATAGTAAATATCATGGTTCTGTGATAATATTTGTAGTCGTGCTCTATCTTCATATTTACATCAAAGATGGAATTGAAATAAACACAGCGGATTATTTGATGATGTTTCCTAGCACTGGTTCCCTAAAAACCTAAACTAACTAAGACCAAAGGCTTTCTTTCTAGATTCGACACCGTGGCATTAAGAATAACAGGTTCATAATTCCCTGAATCTTCCATTTTTTGTCAGAAGGACCTTTGGTCTTGTCTGAATGTTTGTGACTACAATCTAGAACTCCTCTATAATGAACTTCTTTATAATAAATGAGTTAGGATGAAGCCTGATTCGGTCATAAAATAGCTTTTAGTGATGGCAATTTATTGCAGGCTGAAGAAAATTTGTTCACTATTCAGGCTACATCCTAACTCATTCACTATAGTTAGAGGAGTTAATTGTAGAAGAGTTATACTCTATTGGTTATTTAGCGTGATTGAATGATAGTCTAATGTTAATAGACATCCTAATGTTAACTCTCCGAAGACAGCCATTTAAAAGTACTGTGTAATCTCGATACCTATGAAGCAAAAAGGATTTGTAAATATTTTCGGCAGAGGATCTACAAAATAATCGAACTATTTATCTATAATCTCTCATATTGAATTCTTGAGACTGTATAAAGGACGTTAAGAAATGGAGATAAATGTCTCCTACCTGTTGTGAATGCCCTTCGTTTCTATTCATTTATCTAAGTCATAAATATTACTACAGTTCTATGGAACACAGCTTCCACCCTTGTTCCTCTCCAATAATTATCGTCTGTATTTGGTATTTTTATAACCTTTATATAGTTAATAGATTGTCTTTTTCATTTATTTAGTTTATATAGATATTCATCATAAAATTTAAAATGCAGTCTGAATTGTTAAAACCCCTTATCACGGAGTAGTACGTTATAAACTAGCTCTAATTTTTATCGTTTAAACATTTCAGTTTCACCTAAACTTTGTTAAAGTTATTAAAATTTAAAGCCAAATAGTTAAATATTTGGTTCGTAGGGTGAGCATATTTAAGTTAGATTACCTCGCTTATATTAACACTCAATTATTTATTTAGTTTATTGTTTATTTAGTCTATTGTTTATTTAGTCTATATTTAGTTTACTATTTATTTAGTTTACTATTTATTTAGTTAACTATTTATTTAGTTTACTATTTATTTAGGTTACTATTTATTTAGTTTACTATTTATTTAGTTTACTATTTATTTAGTTTACTATTTATTTAGTTTACTATTTATTTAGTTTACTATTTATTTAGTTTACTATTTATTTAGTTTACTATTTATTTAGTTTACTATTTATTTAGTTTACTATTTATTTAGTTTACTGTTTATTTAGTTTACTATTTATTTAGTTTACTATTTATTTAGTTTAATATTTATTTAGTTTACTATTTTTGATGGTCTACTATTTTTGATGGTCTACCATTTTGATGGTCTACTATTTCGATATTCTGTCATTTCGATATTCTGTCATTTCGATATTCTGTCATTTCAATATTCTGTTATTTCGATATTCTGTCATTTCAATATTTTGTCATTTCGATATTCTGTCATTTGGATATTCTGTCATTTTGATATTCTGTCATTTCGATATTCTGTCATTTCGATATTCTGTCATTTCGATATTCTGTCATTTTGATATTCTGTCATTTCGATATTCTGTCATTTCGATATTCTGTCATTTAGATATTCTGTCATTTCGATATTTTGTCATTTTGATATTCTGTCATTTCGATATGCTATCATTTTGATGTTCTGTCATTTCGATATTCTGTCATTTCGATATTCTATCATTTCGATATTCTGTCATTTCGATATTCTGTCATTTCGATATGTTGTCATTTCGATATTCTGTCATTTCGATATTCTATCATGTTGATGTTCTGTCATTTCGATATTCTGTCATTTCGATATGTTGTCATTTCGATATTCTGTCATTTCGATATTCTGTCATTTCGATATTCTGTCATTTCGATATTCTGTCATTTTGATATTTTGTCATTTTGATATTCTGTCATTTCGATATTCTATCATTTTGATGTTCTGTCATTTCGATATTCTATCATTTCGATATTCTGTCATTTCGATATTCTGTCATTTCAATATGTTGTCATTTCGATATTCTGTCATTTCGATATTCTATCATTTTGATGTTTGTCATTTCGATATTCTGTCATTTCGATATTCTATCATTTCGATATTCTGTCATTTCGATATTCTATCATTTCGATATTCTGCCATTTCGATATTCTGTCATTTCGATTATTTAGTTTTGTGTCTGGAGTCTAGTATTTATTTTTTGTCTTGCCTGTTCTACGTACTAGCTATCTTAAATGTGTAAGTATTCTAACTTAGGTCTTTTGTTCTTTGCATTACGTATACTATAACACGTGGTCAAGAATAAAAAGTTAAAAACTGTCCCATCGTCTTGTTCCCTTTCATTTTTTTAATCAGTCAACTTCATTATAATATAAAAGTCCCAGTTGAGCCATGTCATCTCCAAATTTATAATTGTAAACATTATAACTGAAACTTTACCTCACCGCATTTAACGATCCAATCGATTCTTCTCCTTTAAATTGGAATTAGAACTTATTTGTCTATCTGCATTTTTTAGAGAGACTAAACGTTGTTTTATTGAAAAAGGTTATGCCAATTTACATAAGTTTGTCCTTGCTAAACACTGACAATAATAATAACTAAATATTTTTCTCAGTCAAACTTAAATCTCTTCACTTCCTAATCCATACTCACTATAATCTATATTGGATAAAAATATAAAAGTATATTACATCGATTCATGTGAGTCCTGCAAACTTCATTCATTATCGCTGCTCTGCAACAAAATGGAAGCCTTTTGTCACCTTTTTCTAAGATTGTCCCGAGAGTATTTTCTTCATTAATTTATTTTGTCCCATTTTTGAGCGAAATGTTTTTCGTTCTAAATAAGGTAGAAAAGCTGCTTCGTGTTAACATTCCAGAGATTAATGATGTTAGACACAGCCAATCATTCTTTAATATGTTCAGATTGAACAGCCAAAACATGTGGTACTTATATGTTCAGTTTTTTGCATTGAATATAATATATATATAAATGATATTGAAATAAGATAATGCCATTCAAATATAGATAATATGATTAATTCTGTCAGTACATTGTTGATATAATATGATGAGAGTAAATCGGGTTAAGTGTTAGGCTTAGTTTTAGCCACCAGATCAGTTACCATTACTTGCATTCTGAAGAAACTATAACACAGAATTGCAGCTCATTATCTTGATCAAAACTTAATTCCCTATAGCAATATATCTATAATGTGACAACAATCAGCTGCCGCAATACACTTGCCTCATTCTAGCTAGATTTAGTAAATATTTAGTTCATTGAAATTGTTATTTTCTCAAACAAGATTAAATATATCGGAATTATGGTACACGGAAAACTGCCAGGCGGAAAACTTCCAGGCGGAAAATTGCCGAAGCGGAAAACTGCCAGGCGGAAAACTGCCAAGCGGAAAACTGCCAGTCACTTATTGGCAATTTATTTATTTTTTACTTTTGATAAACACATTTTAAAAACATTTTAATCCATAAAAAACAGTGTTAGCCATTCATCAAGGGATTAAGGAGACATTAATTTTTTACAGTTATAACTAAAGTACGTATATAGATTATTGGATTACTTAATATTCAATGGAAAATAGTATTTCAACAAGGCTACTTTATTAAACACACAGCAAACCAAATTAAGTACACACAAAGAAATTATAATTACCATTTTTAACTTATTTGTTAAATCACGTACATTTTAAAAACATGTATATATTTATGTATCTATAGAAGATTTTATATGTTTATAAGATTTATAATTTATATCTTGTATATTATAAATTAAGTGAATGTTAAATCACTTATATGTTTGTTCAATAAATATTACATTTACAATTTTATTCTCCATAGCATCAACACCTTCATTTTTACAATTTTCATCTATATGTAAAAGTATTATTAATTTATATGCAATCCAATTCGAGCGAGTGAAATTGTCAGAGAATTAGGTTGGTAGTATCAGTTTGATAATCATAGACATAGATGTTCTAAATATTTCACAAAAATCGATCGAATTTGTTTTATAATGAGTACAAGCGAATATTAAGTTTGAAGGCTTGTTCAATTATCAAATTATAAACAAAAATGAAATAATTAGACACTAAACCCGTTATGAAATGATATTTTAAATATGAGTTGTGTAAACAAAGAAATTGTACTCTGTCCCTAATATGTACTATCATTTCTTTGTTTCTTCTTCTTCTAGTATTTTCTATGAAAGGTTTTATTTTTTAATTTATATCATGTATTTGATTTTTACTGTAATATTTATATGGACACATGACACATTGTAACAAACTCACTGTAAGGATCACGTAAATGTGCATACGGTGGTTAAACTAGGAAAATAATGATAATGTAATATTTATATAGTAATATATATTATGTATTTTTTCTAATGAAGAAAAACTATGTTTTTGTTTTGTGTACTAAGTAAAAAAGAATGTTCCCTTAACTCCTTTTAACTAATAGCGAACGTCGTTTTTTTTTTAAATCAAAATGTTATTACTGACTTAAGTCATTAAATTCAGTAAGTGACTGTCAGTTTTCCACCTGGCAGTTTTCCGGACACCGGAATTAAATACATAGACTCATTTTTTAAATTAGTTTCTGATAGGTGACTCATATTTCCAGAAAAAAAATGAAGTAAATAATCCTCAGCTTGATTGGTACCATTTGGTATATTGCCACAAGTTTCAATTATATTGTAACTGTGAGAATAGTTAAACATGATTAGAGAGTAGTAGGATATATTTAATGGAAATTGATATATTTTTAACAAATCGATTGTACATTATAAAATATATTTTCCGAATGTAATATATTTTCCGAATATGCAATGTTATTAAAGTATAACATTTCTTTGAACAACGTGATATAATAAAAAAATTATGCAAATTCCTACGATTATTTGCACATTCCACCAATTCCCTGCGCTACATCACATGAAATACTCTGACGTTTGCTTCATAGTTTGATGTATTTACTCTCGAGAAACTGAAGGCTTTAATTATCTAGTCAATCAAAAACATATCAGTTATCGACAGGCTGTCTAGAATTGATACACATTCAATACGATGCATCTTAAGATGTGACATATTATTGTAATATACATCAACTGATACAATTTGCTAATCAAAGGGTTTGTAAATTAAATATTAACTGTATAATCATTTCCCCTGTGATTATTATTAAATTTATCAAAGTTTTTAACATATAGTTCCCCTCCACACTTTCTCGTAATCTTTACCCGAAATAACAAATAGAAACCGTGAATGTGTTATATATAGATCATTTCACCTTGTTTGTCTTTGTGTTATCATTAAAAATAACTTGAAAACTGTTATCGTCTTATTGAATATATATAAATAATTTATAGAATGCATTCATTGATAAAATTATTCAAACGTTATTACTGGCAATCAGTAATTATGGAAATAAATATCGAAAACTCTTTGGGATTGTATCCATTGCAAAGTTGTATTAACGTTAGTTATGAAAATTTACTGTGAAATGATTCTAATTCTTTAATTGATAATTTGAGAAAATATTTGGATTAAAAAAGTTTATAGATACCTTCACTATTTTTTTTATAAATTCAATTTTCTGTTGTTATTGAGCAAACGTCTAGAAGATTGTCGTCAATTTCTAAAGTTATGACTGTTCGTAAGTTCATTGTTTATTTTTGTTTTATGTTGATTTTTGTTTTAATGTTTATTTAAAAAGTTTAAAGGGTTTAAATAGTTCACGATCATAACTATTTAAAGAAACTGAAGCGAGTAAGAAAGATTCATTCTGTAATAGTTACCTATTCACTCTAGATAAACTATCCCGGGATGAGCTGTTCTTCAGGAATAATTAATTTAGACGATAGTTAGACGATTTACACTTGGATTCATAATGACATCTGAACTATAAAATTAAACAAAAAGGCATTATATTACACATTTATCATAAGTTTTATGTTTATTTCATTCTAATAATAATTATTTTCAACAGAGTAATTTACATTTCATATCATCGCTATCTACACTGCTTCTACTTCATTAGCCTCTTCATTATATTTACAGTCTCCACTTCATTAGCTTCTTTATTCTCTTTACAGTCTCCACTTCATTAGCTTCTTTATTCTCTTTACAGTCTCCACTTCATTAGCCTCTTCATTCTATTTACAGTCTCCACTTCATTAGCCTCTTCATACTCTTTACAGTCTCCACTTCATTAGCTTCTTTATTCTCTTTACAGTCTCCACTTCATTAGCCTCTTCATTCTATTTACAGTCTCCACTTCATTAGCCTCTTCATACTATTTACAGTTTGCACTTCATTAGCCTCTTCATTCTCTTTACAGTTTCCATTTAATTAGCCTATTCATCTTCTTTACAGTTTGCACTCCATTAGCCTATTCATTTTCTTCTCCACTTAATTCCTTCAGACTTCACGTACACTGTCAGTTATGCCCCGTGCACACTTTCAAACAGTTTGGATAAATAACTGAGGATAAATAAATACAAATGAAAATGATGATTAATATATATTGAGCAGTCTACTAAAGTAAACAAAAGGTCACATAGCACAACAATCTTTTTGGCTATCCATATAGTAGTGCTGTGATTGTTTTCATTGCAGCAAATAATACCTATGCAAGAATACCTCATTCTAGAGACGAGAATTTCCTTCTCCATTGCCAATCTGCAGTATAGCCACCATTACTCTCAGGCTGAGTCTCAGCTACCTGCCTAAGAGGCTTCATATGATCACAGAATGATTTACCAATAATGTGATTGAACAATTCAGAAAGCTTTAGCAGTACAGAAATAGGAGTAGCGATGTGATATATATTAGTATTTATTAAATAATGTCAAATATATAACCATCATTAAAAGTTACTGTTACGAAACAACTGTATTATAGCTATGGCGGCTTAAATATAAGTGTAGATCAATTCCCATAAAGAGTTGTAAGTGAATACAACTCATTATGGAAATACCCTTTAAGAGAGTTCTATTATAATAGCAGTGATAAATCTGTTTCAAATAAAAGGAAAATAATTTTTTCAACGAAGACTGTTACCAGGTAAAAGTTTGTGATAAAAAAGATACAAACCTAAAAATTCATAAAATGAAACCGACAATGCATGTGGGTCATAATATAACTTCATTAGAAGAGTTAGAATACCAATCTCTTTACCTAATTCCCACCTTACAAATTAAAGCTCCAAATTTCTGAACGCCAATCTGCAATTTTTTTTTAAATTCATGATGAAGCGTAACTTCAATATAAAAGTATATTCTCTGATCTTGAAAATCCAACCATAAATTTTTGTTTGAAATTTGGACATGGTTATTATTTCTGTAAAATTGAAGGATCAAGATGAAATCCTATTCGAAATATTGAACATAATTAAATCTAAGATGCAAGTTAAAAGACAGTTATAAATTCATTTTCCTGTCTGTTTTAAATCATGAATAATTTGGTTTTGTTTTGGTTCAAAAATTACACATTAATCTTTTCTGCATTGAGGAAAATGATCAAATTGTAATAATGTAACAATAATGAAGTGAAATTAAAGCATTCACCATGTGTAACGTAGAAGAGAAAAGAAATAGTGTCTACTGTAGCCATTATCCCAGGTAACATAGAATTATTCTCGGGATATTCCGTAGAAATTCCTTTGGGTTATTTCCCCTATATCCTAAGCGTTATCGAGGGGATGCCCAATTTTAACGTTTTTGCGATGTGGGGATATCTCCAAATGATATCAGGGGAACAATAATGGGATTTAAATATACTATCCCTGGAATATTCCCTCAATATCAGATGAAGGGCAAGGTGTTCTGAAATTATTATTCCTTCAGTAACAAGGGGATACAATGGGATAGTGATGGGATATTTATTCCCTCTATAACTAGGAGAACAAATGGAAATCTGAATTAGCTATATAAGAATATTCTCGGAATCTTCCCCGGGTAGCAAGAATTTAGCAAAGATAAAGAGAGCAAAAATATCGAAATTAATATTCCCTAGCATATGGGGCTTATGTACATTTGGTTTTATATGAAATAGTTTAATGATACATATTGTTATATAAAAATTAAAATGAAAGAAATGAAGAGGTGTTTCTGGGACGCAAACTTGCAACTTGTTGTCTCTTGTAGTTTTGTGCGCGCGACGCTACCTCTCAGATACCTGGACATATAGTAGAAGTAGGATTGCGAATGAACTTAATGCAACATGATGACACATTTGCATTTTTAAGTTATCATCGATATATATATATATATGCATAGCTTAACCTTTTATTCATTTTGTATATATTTTTTTAATCGTTTATTTTATAATTTTTGTTCTGTGACATTTGCCTGCTAATTCTGTCATAAAATGTCATCGGTAGAAGAAACCAAAATATGGGAATAAAATCATGAATATACTACTCATAGTTCTAACTAAACTTTCGTCATTCTATGACCATCAATTAAATATTACAATATTAAATTAAATTAGAATACACACAGGGTTTTTCCCAGAATTGCAGCGCCAAATAATTATTACTATACTAGTGCACTTGACCGTTAAAAATAACAGGCCTTCAATAGTAATTTATTACCCTTTATTAGATTCTTTCAGTTAAACTCAATTGAAATTTATTTTTCTGTATAAGCTGATACTTCATTTAATAGATAAAATACATTTAAAAATTGAATAAAAACAGGATATTTAAATTTCATGTCAATATATTCACGTGCGTATCATATTTACATTCTTCATGTTTAATACCCGTCAAGTAAAAGCGGACACCAAATAAATAAATAAATAGATAAACACACTACGGAAACTATTATAAAAGATTTATATTAAATGTCACTCATAGATACCAAATTAATAAAATGAATTGAAAATTAAGTCATTGAGATTTATTGAACTAGTAATACACTTCATTATAGCAATTATTAGAAAAAAATAGGGGCATAAAATCTATAATGTTTGAGTAATATCAATGTAAACACGAGTTTTTACAAAGTTCTTAATCCTTCAGTAATACATAGAAAATTAATAATTTAATCCGTGCCTGTTTTGTCTGTATAATAGATACAGGTAATTTATAATTAATATTGTAATATTAATATACATATTTTGCGCCGCTATTCAGGGAATGACCCTACACACAAACCAAATTAATTCAATCAATCAATTAACTGAAGCAATCATAATTATCTTGGGTTTTCAATTTAATATATTTCTCTGATTTTAATAAATTCACATTGCTAAACTGGAAGTGTGTTATTTTCGTTATAATTGAAATTATTAAACTAACTGATAGAGCAAATGAATTTTAATCGTCCTAATTTTAAAGGACAATAATTTACGATTTGTCCCCAAGTGTCTCATCTGAAGGAAACAATTTCAACTCTGTCCTATCAATAAAAACAATTAATGACAGTTTGTTCGATGAGTTTATATTTATTGAAAAATTTAGTATAAGGAACAGGATTGATTGTTGCATATTGAGTAAATTTTCAATCATAATTAGGATTTTAGTTTATTGTTATGCATTTATGTACAATGTGTCCTACATGAAAAATTCATATATTTTTTATTACCTCCTTCAAGTCTAAATGAAGAAACTTGAAACAAATTCTACCTCCATAGCATAGAAAATCTTCTATAAAATGTAGAAAGTTTAGATTGTACTTACAGTTTTTCCATATATAGAGAATATTTCCTTTAAGTTTAACCATAATATTCATAGGGAAGATTATCAAATTCAGCAAACAATGTTATGTCTTTGAAGGTAAGCAAAAAAATTAAAGCCAATATTAAGAATATTTTCACAGATAAAATTTGAATAAGTTTCATAATTCAAGTTTCATCTTTTATTTCATTATTATAAAGAATGTATTTATTTCCCATATAGAAAATGGTCCATTTATAAAAACGTTTGGAATATTTTCACATATCTTGATAACATTACATAATTTCTCTCTTGCGATGAATCGAAATTGAATAGTTTCTAGAAAATAAATTTGTGAAAAATCATCAGTTGATGCTTAAAAAGGCATGGGAAATGTAAGCACTGCTCTGAGTTTAATTTTGCTGAGTAGGCATTTAGGCTTCACAGAAATGAGCTATAATTTCTTCGATAGCATACAGGAAAGTGGAAATTCAATTGGGGTAATTGTGAACAAAATTTCCTCACCTGAATTATGTTTCGAACTGAGATTCAAATTATAAAGAAGAATGTGAATCTACAAAAAAAACTCAAACAGTTTAAATAGATACATTTTTCATTAAAATAATATCTATATTATATTATTGCTAATTTCTATGTACTTAAATCTAAAATTAATTAAAATTTGGAAACATCCGGCTAACTCATATACTTTTAATTATCTCATTTGATTGCCATTTTTTCCCCTGTTCCCTTTCACATTCGTACAAAATATCTGAATTTGAAGGAAATATACCCTAACAAAATGTTGACAGATTTTCACCCTCCTTTTCCTTCAGTTTAACGTGTCTGCTGACTTGTTGTGAGTGAGAGCCCTCCTGATCTTTTGGTGGGAGAGGACACTGCCAGCAGACAGCAGAGGTGAGAGAAATTTAGAGACATCAGTCAATTCTGCTTATTTTAGCGCAATGGAAAGCACAATTCTCCCTCAGAGTCATTGATGTTTACTCATTGAAGAAATCACTTGCATTTACCGCACACACAGAGAGGTTTCACTGGTCCCAGTAGCAGCAAGAGATGCCAGTCCGCAGTAACAAGTCTAGAAGTTCCACCCTTGAGTAAGAACACTATTGTGGGCAGTCCATCGTCCAGAGAGTGACGATGGTACCAAACTGAACACCACGACCAATAAAAGGACAGACAAAGGTAATTTATTGCATAAATATTATCAGATCTGAGGAGTGAGGTGAATAATGTGAAGTGTCTATAAATCTCCAGGTTTATATATTTCAACCAAAATAGGAAGAGCGATATTGTTATTTGAATTTTAAATAATCATCTAAAATTAATTGAAATTCTTCTAATTTCAATCAAATTAATCACAATAGGAATTTTTCGTAATAAACGATGTCTATTCCTAAAATAGATAATGGTAGATAACAGCAATATCATTTCTGAAAGAATTTTGAAAAATATTAATTAAAGTTCATATTTTGAATCTAAAGTTTCTCGACCATATCTCTGCAGGTAAAAGACATGTAACGGCGATACCTAAAACTGAGAAAGAAGAGCGAGGAGTTACCGCACTGATACATAATATGGAATATGCGATAACTTGAGAAAATCAAATGATCAACAGCGACTAAGTTGTAGAATGTAATTCACTAACAAATTTTGGAATGTTTTTGTAAATGAACTATAATGGGGAGGATAAGAATTTGATAAAAGTTAGTATACTTTGCAGAATGCGGATGGTATTGTTTTAGAAGGCATTTTTTACGTATTTATTTATCATCTTGTTATCTGATAATTCATAAAGTATTCTACCTGACTGCATGAAATTTGGTGGGACGATTGGTCAATGTGCAGGAACCAGCTGGTGAAGTTTTGGGAGCGATCTGGACTAAGGTCAAGGTCATTTATGCATCAATAACTCAAAAAATGTTCCTTTAAATTGCCTGAAATTTGGAGGGACGATTAATTAGCCAATATCAAGGAACCAGTTAGATTTTGGGAGCTATTAGGTCAAAGATCAAGGTCAAGGTAATTTATAACTCAATATCTCAAAAAATATTCATCCAAATTGCCTGAAATTCCGTGGGACGATTGGTCATTATCCAGGAACCAGTTTATTAGATTTTAAGGGCGAACGGGTCAAAGATTCACTTCAAGGACATTTGCTACTCAAGGATTATTGGATGGTGAAGAGCATTTATAAGCGAGGGGAAGGTATGCGCTTTTTTGAGTGCCCGCTCTAGTTTATAATATTAATATTCTATTGGATTTAATTCAACATTAATTTGCATAAAGAGTTGAATGTCATAGTGTCTCAAAGTGATCTTAGACCATATTTTTTTGCTTATTTAGGAGCAGTATATAGAAAATTGAAATGAGGTTCTCTCATACCATAACTTTTACCCTGGAAAGTTTTTACCCTGCAAAGACTACAATAAAATTAAGTGTTTGAGTCAATATTAGCATGTATAGCAGTGATTTTCTTGGGGAAACATTGCCCTATTTTTTTTGATGATGTTGAAGAAAACATATTACAACGTGGGTTATTTATTCAATAAGTTCTTTGTCAAGCAATTGCACTTATATATACCTTTTATTACTGAACTTACTTATTAATTAATTTTCTAATTTCCGATTATAAATTAATTTACTCGTGTTCGTAAACTTCACATGTGGTATTTAAATTATTTAATTTAAGTTTTATTATTTAAAGTCGAGCAATATTCTCGAATTTCTTTTAAATAATGCAGACTTTATTTATTTAGTGAAAAGTATCAGTGACATCCAGAGGACAAAAGAGGTATCGTTCTGTTTCTGTTCTAGTTATTTGTTCTTTCGGATGTAGTTTCATGTAGTTTTTTTTTTTCATGTAAATGTCACAGCTTGAGGCAAACCAATCAGCCTAAGAGCTTCCCAGCAACTCTGGTTATGAATACAAACACTTTTATGGAACTTTCTGATGTACTCTCATTGAGATTAATGTTGCCATTTATTGACAGTGACTTGCAATTAGAAGAGTTTAGGAAAATGAAATTATTATCTGACAAGATTAATTTTTTTAATCTAACTGTGAATTTAAATAGTTTTGTAGACTAAATATATATCAATACGTGGGAACTGAAGTTAGTCATTCTTCCAGAAATGATAAATGAATTACATTATTTATGGACAAAGGTTTGATGAAAGCATATTTATATAATTCAATTGCAAAATGTTTTCCATATATGTTTAATTGTTTATTCAACATGTGAAAGTTAATAATTCCTTGAAACTTATTTCAGAGCTAATATCAGTCGAGCAAAGTTTCTTTAAGTGTACATATGCGGACAATAGGATATTGAGATCACACTATTACACACGTCGTTCTGTTCCCATGCAGTGAACATTTCTCACAGAGATAAGCTTTGGACTCTCGAAATATACTGATATCAAATCGAGATTAAAGATTTTAAGTCTTAGAAGAGATTTTCAGAGCGGTGAATAGTCCTGATATCATTAAATTGTTTCAGTTTAAGCACCCAAAATCAGTTATTATGGTTTAATTCCGATAAATTCTATTAGATTAAAAAATAGTCAGTATTTATTAAATTCATCACTCTTCTAATATCAATTTTTTTTATGTCTCCACCTACTTTTGGACAACTCAGTTATTCAATCTGCATGAAAGAAAATTATACAAGTTCAATGAAATAAGAGAAAACTTAAATGATTTCGAAATCTATAGGGTGAATATTTAGTTTTATACCTGATAAAATATTGAATAACTCCTACATTATAAATTGATTTTTAATCAAATGAATTTATAAGATATTTTAAAATATTCCTAATAGTTTAATTCTGTTTCTTTTTACAGACAATATAATTATCTTTTTGCAGACTATACAATATACAGACAATAAGGATTGATAATAATTGAACACTATTTATTGATCAGAATGTTGATGCATATGTGATCATATAGTGTTTTCTTTTCAAATAAGAGTGTTAAAATTCATCAAACTGATTATTGGATGCTGAAAAGTGCTACACAATATTGAGGAAAAATGAGCGATGCAATAGAGCCAAAGTTTATTCCAAGTTATTTGGGAAGATTAATATTCTGTTCATGAGATCTAGAGACAATTTGCTGGAATGAAATAAAGAAATATGAGGACATTGGCCTATAGGAAATAAAATAATAAAATTAAAATGCAGTTAAGTAGAAGTGATCTAACTAATATAATAAATAATATTTAAAATACCCATATATACATAGATGTAAAAATAAATACCCATATATACCCATATATGTATATAGATGATATTTTTGGAAGCAGTTCAGTTTATATTGCCAAGAAGATAATTGACTCAATAGTGAGTATAGACCCATTCGTCATGTTTGATGACGAATGATTGGTGAATGATTGATGATTGACATTTGATGATTGATGATTTCCGAAAATAATCCAGAGTGAAAATCAACAAATTGTTCCAATGGGTGATTGATCTCCATGAGTGAAACAAATGATTGCTTCAATTCATTTTGACAAGTATCATTTAGGTTAAAATGATAGATTATATTGAGATTGATAAGAAACGTTCATTCAAGTATCGATACGTTAAACTTCTAATCTAAACTAATGGCGACAATTTTAATACGGTCCACACATATATCGTTCAACCGAAGTTTGGCGCAGAACCATTTACATACGAATCCCTTACATTTCCTCAAAGATTGAGCTTTCATGAAATAGGAATTCTAAAGCTTACGTATGGTTCATTCGAACAACTGTTCATTTGAACAACTGTTCATTTGAACAACTGTTCATTTGAACAACTGTTCATTTGAACAACTGTTCATTTGAACAACTGTTCATTTGAACAACTATTCATTCGAACAACTGTTCATTTCAACAACTGTTCATTCGAACAACTGTTCATTTCAACAACTGTTCATTCGAACAACTGTTCATTCAAACAACTGTTCATTTGAACAACTATTCATTTGAACAACTATTCATTCGAACAACTGTTCATTTCAACAACTGTTCATTCGAACAACTGTTCATTCAAACAACTGTTCATTTGAACAACTGTTCGTTCGAACAACTGTTCATTTGAACAACTGTCCATTCAAACAACTGTTCATTCGAACAACTCTTCAATCGAATAGCTCTTCATTCGAACAACTCTTATTAGAACAACTTTCCATTCGAAAAACTTTTCATTCGAACAACTCTTATTAGAACAATTTTCCATTCGAAAAACTTTTCATTCGAACAACTCTTATTAGAACAATTTTCCATTCGAACAACTTTTCATTCGAACAACTCTTATTAGAACAATTTTCCATTCGAACAACAGCTCAATGTTCATTCGAACAACTCTTATTAGAACAATTTTCCATTCGAACAACATTTCATTCGAACAACTCTTATTAGAACAATTTTCCATTCGAACAACATTTCATTCGAACAACTCTTATTAGAACAATTTTCCATTCGAACAACTCTTCATTCGAACAACTGTTCAATGTTCATTCGAACAACTGTTCATTCTAGCAATTTTTCTCGAGCAATATCCAATAGAACCATTTTGAAGAACTATTTCTGCATCTGCCAATGTAATTATCACTCAAACATGCAAACGACTTTATATGGAAAGATCTGTTCCACTCTTTTCACAAGAGGATAAAATTCCACTCTTGTTAAGTATCTATTAATTTAATAGTTAGAAATTTACACAGTTTCCTGGTAAATGAACCTATTATCTTCTTGATAAAATCTTTTACTTCTTTACGAACACAAACACGTTAAATTTAGCAAGTTAATAACAAATATAACTTATGCAGCGAAAATTTTTCATTGAAATTCTCAATATTATAAAACATATCTTTTTTGCTTATTTCTCCTATTTATAAAAAATAAATGAGAAAATTAACAATATTTTGGTCGGTCCACTTGGTGATGATATAAATCTTTAAATGAAGTGTGCGGGTAAAAAACAGTTGCCAATATCTTTTATTGGATCCAGCACAATTACTATGTTATATTTTATACTTTGTTCATATACAATTATAATGATGATTATTAAAGAATATAAATCTTATTATTTTGAAAAAGGGCCATCTAGTTACAAACTGCTCAAATTTTCCGCAAGTCATTGACGCTATCTTGATCTATTACTATAAAAAATGCAAATAACGATTTCATATCTTCGTATACATTCAAAATTAGAATGATTCATTAGTTAGTAGTTAGCTATAGTGTATATATTTCTCTAATTGAATTAACTATTTCATATTTACGAAAAAATTCAGATATTATGTAAACTTGAAGATTCATGGTCATCGATCTTGAAATAATTACTTATAATATTATTTGATAAATACTCTATTCTATCTAAAAAAAATTGATATCTGTGAAGTTAAAATTAATGACAGAAAATATAATAATTGTTAAATTATTCCTGATGCATTGAATTTAATTAGCAGGGAGTGAAATATCAAAACAATTGACAGATATTCTGAACGACATTTCTTTCTAATTTGTGGAGCAATTTTTTCCTTTGAATTACACCATTATCATTAGCATCGAATGGGGAAAGTTTGAAAATCAACATTACTTTACGAGGTCAGTTATAGGGCTATAATTAGTTCGATATCTGGTGCATTATAACCCTTTATATACGTTGTAAAATACTGCATGGAGAGTCCCGTAAGTTCTACTGATTTAATAATCATTCTGCTAAATATTGCACTAAATTAATTATAATGTTTTTCAATTTACTATTACTATTGTCTTTATATTATCTTATTTAATTTAATGAATAATCACCATTATATCTCCACATATAAATAAAAATCACGTTCAATGATTAATTATTGACGTTTTGCAGCAATGAAACTTATTCAACCAATGTCGGAACTATTACTATTAGGTGCAGTATATTGGGAGGACAATAAAATAAAATATATCTACCAGTTCATTCAACCAAACTATTTTATCAATGGTTGGATGCAATTAATCACCTCAACGATATATTGTATAAAACAAACTGTTCGATTATTTATAATATAAATGAATAAACGAGCGATGCAAGTTCTTGGTACTCAGGAAGTTAATTCGTATGTATATTTCATTCGCTTCAGGTTTTAACTCCCGGTTTATCTTTTATCTTTACTTCAGATAATTCTGAAATATATAGAGATGACAGACCAATAATTACTGTAAATACTTCCTGTATATTACAAGTGGTGCAAAAATGTTATACGGCACGAGTAAACGCGTTTAAAGAGGCGCCAAAAAAAGTGTTTCGACTGAACGGATTGGTACATTTGTAGCTCAACGCGAAATTTAGCCAATATTAGTGGAGCAAAGACACTAATAAAGTGGTTGAAATGCCCAGCTTGCACCACTTTACTTAAATTATCTGCGTACTTTAATTATCAATCATTGAAAATTGAATTGATATTTGATGATAGAACATAAAATGAATAATTAATGTTGATATGTATATACTACATATCAACATAATTTAACCTGCAATATGAAATGTATGTATAATTGTATATACATTGCATATACATACATTTCATAGTGCATTTCAACCACTTTATGCAAATTACTTAACAGCTTCTGTTGCAGAAAAATTACCAGCCGAAATAACTCAGAGAAGTGAAACACCAAATTAGGCTTCCGGCCTACACCAAAGAAAGTCTAATTTCACTTTTAAGGCGACTACATATTTTCTGAAAGGAATGGAGAAGTGAATTACATTTTGATTTGCATTCAAAAACAAGAAAGAGTAGTTTGTAATGATATAATGTGAGTAAATTTGAGATGCAAATTAAGCATTATTTACATTACATATCTATTTATTTCATATGTTAATAGGAAGTTTATTGTATTGATGGTAAGTCAATATACATTCTTTATTCTTCGTGCAATTTTATATAAATTATTACAATTTCGATTCAATAATATTGTATCTCACCGTTTAAAATAAAGTTATATGACAAACATCACTATCAGTACATTTGGTTTTGATAAAATCTAAAAAATGCCAATTAAAAAAAGAGAATAGATCAAAGAAACTTCCACTGGTTACTTTCGTTTCTTTCAACTGGAAATAGAAGGTGATTTTATTTCACAGTTTGTTTTACTGAGAATAAGTGGTGAAATTTATAGAGGACTTCAACACATAATTAAATGTTGGTGAAAAGGATAGACAATTAAAAGAGAAGTAGTTGATGTGAATATTATATTATATATACTTACTTTGAACAAAATTTCAATGTGATTCTTCATTTTGCGAATGTATTTGCTATGTCAATTTACATTTCAATGGATAATTTCAATTTAATTGCAATGATATTCCAGTATGTCATAAATAAATTTTATATATCAATTTGTTGAATTTATAGACAGAGAGGAGCAAGTCAAGATAGCAGACCAGAAAGGACCAAGTAAAATTAACGAACCATAAATGAAGCTGGTAAAGATAACAGACCAGAAATTAAGCTAGTAAAGATAACGGACCAGAAATAAAGTTAGTAAAGTTAACGGACCAGAAAACTATATTTTAGTTTTAATAATTATTTGCTTCAGTATTTTATAAATATACAAACCTAATAAATGATAATATTAATGATTATACATTACTTTTCATATTTTATTAATTGAAAGAATTGATAAAAAAAATGTGATCCATTTTGAAGTTGTGTGATGAACGAGTGGTATGAAAATGGATTTTTTTTGCTTAAATCCTTTAATGTGGTGTCTATGATTGTTAAGTAAAGTTAATGGACCAGAAATGAAGCTAGTAAATATAATGGACCTGAATTTTACCTGGGAAAGATAACGGGTCCTGGTCCGTTATCTTTATATGTTCCGACAGAGAAGAATTAGTTCAAAATTCATAAAAATGACAATCTATAAAAGTATTCAAATATTTTTTCTTTTAATATAGAGAAAACTTATCAATTTGAACTTTGGAAACACATAGTGTACATTCTTCTATGATGAAATAATAAATAACATAATATTGTCCAGTAATACGTTAATTGATTTATGATTTTAACATGACCTAATAATAGTCATTGATGATCAATTTATAATATGCTCGATGATTTTTTATAATACAATAATGATATAGTTCAAATATATGGGTTCTAGAGCCTTTCGCCGAATGACACTTTCGCCGAAAAAAGGACAATTATTCAACTTAATAAGGTATACTCATTCCACAGTAAAAAACAGTGAAGTAAACATTTGATAGTACACATCACTATCATACTGTAGTTGTGACACTCCATGTATTATATTACCCCCATGTTGCCTCGATGACGTATGCAAAGGGACGGGGATCAAATGGGGGTTTGTTGTTGTTGTTAGCAGACGACAGAATCTCAAAAATTTGAGTGGCAAATCACCCCAAGTGTTTATTTATAACAGTTGGGTTACCTATCTATTACTTCTTTATAATTCATTTACGTATAAAATATAAGAAATGTTCAATTACTTATAGTGAAATTAAATCAAGACGACAACACACTGCTATGAAAATCTTCAACATTATGAAGAGTGGGCTGAAGTGAAGTAAAGTCACATTATATCACACTTCACATGCAATTTATTTTCAAAAGTTTCATTTTATGAGTTAGTACCTATCTCACACCTTAACCCTTTCGCGCCTTTATTTTTAATTGCTAAATAGGCATATTTATAGCCGATTTTTCAATTTCATATGAAAACATACTTCTTTCTCGACTAATTGGGCCATGTAGTACATTGAAGTTCCACTGGGACATTATGTCCCACCAGTATTTCCCGTGGGAAAATATGTCCCACCAGTGTTTCGCACCGGGAAGATATGTCCCAATTGTGATACGTATGTCACAAATTTGGGACATACCTTCCCACCAGTAATCTATGATTGTTATTTTGTCTATTATAATAATTATGAAAAATATCCTTGGATAAAAAACAATTATAATAGAAGTATTTTTTATTCAAGAACAAAAGCAATAAATTCCTTGTACTTATATTTATTTCATCCTAAAATCTTAGGGTGAATTAATAATGTAAAAAACTAGACTAGGTACATCACAGACCTCTTTCATTGTAAATATAACATATTCATGAAATTATATAGCTATGAACAAAAACTTATACATGCAAACAAAACGTAGAATTATAATACTGTATATCACACTGTTTTACAGCCTTCCTTTTACCGTAAATATGATAAAATATAAGCAATCTACTTTTTATATGACTTGAAAGAATAAACTACTTTTGGAAAATAACAATGAAATCGAACAAAATAGACCGTATAACGTCAACTGATATTGAAATTATTAACTGAATTCCTTTTCATAGAGTTATCTTGTGACACTTCACCTCTTTTGGTTGTTTCCTACTGATGATAGGGTGCAAAACATGCATCACACAGAGTAACATGGCAGGAACTACAGGAGAGGAATGTTCGCTTCTCTTTACCCTTCAATCTGCAATTGTAGCATCGTCTCCTAGTATTACATCTGACTGGGAGATGATCTCCAACATTCTCCATTATAATCGATCTGCGCCGTTTTGATGGTCTACCTGCCTTTCTGATTCGCTTGACTGTTGCTGATTTTATACCTTCCGTAATAAGTTCTTCTGCTGCATCAAATACAAATGGTAGCTGTGGAGTATCTTTAGCTTTCAACTGTTGGTAGAGGATCCAAGCATTGACAATTGCGGTTTTTATTAGCTTGAAAAAAACTTTTTTCCACCATTTGGTCGACTTTCTCTCAAAGTTGTAAAGTGAAACAGCTTGGTCGGATCGGTCAACTCCCAACATATACTTGTTGTAGAAAACTATCGCTTCTGGACATGTTATTTCAGTCTTGCCGCCAGCTTTATTTGTGCGAAAGGTTTTACCGACTTCAGGTGTATGACAATTGCTCATCACGTGCACTTCTTTTGTGTCACACCACTTTACAGCCATAACTCCTTTGTCACTTTGCCTGGATTGCGATTCTCCTCTTTTTTTAAGCTTAGCATCGAATTGTGCAGTGAATCTTCTTGTTGCTATGTATGTTCCAACTGCAGCGAAGTTCAAAGAAGCAAAGAGCTTGGTTGATGAGAAGAACCGGTCAAAAATCACAACCACTTCTTTATTTCTAATGGTTGAACATAATTTTGTCACAACACGCTCCCCGAGGCCTACTAGTTTGTCACCTTGCGGATCTTTGCCTGAATAGATCTGAAAGTCATACGTGTACCCAGTTAGAGCGCAACATCTCTGCCAGATTTTGATCCCTCTCTTGATGGGCTTCATTGGCTGATATTGTTTGAGAGAAGACCTATCTTTGAATTTAGTCATACTCTCATCAATACTTTGGCAGCTACTTTCTGTATAACAAGTTGCGAAAGTGTGTTTCAGACAATTCACCATATTATCAATATAATATGTTTTGGGTGCATCTGAAGGTTTCTCTGGGTCAGCAAAATACAGCTTTGATAACAGAAAGCAAAATCTGTCTCTTGATATTGCATTAGCAATGCACTCATTTCGCATAGACTTATTTCCACTCCAATAGCAGTGAAGATTCGGGAGTTTGTTGTAGCCCATAACAATTGTGCAGCCAAGTACTATCATTATTTCCCCAGTATCTGTCAATTTATGCTTGGTATTTGAGCTTTTGTTCGCCATGTCTATCTTATATTAGTGTTTTGGGCAATCCACATGAACAAACTTTTTGGAAGCATAGACTTCAGACAGTCTAAAGGTGAGGCTGATCTATTCAGGGAGCATAAAAGACTACCGTTCTTTTCTTGAGGTACTTGAAATTTTGGTTCAAAGTTTTCCCGTTCTACAGACCAATCAATTTCGGCGACATCCAACCACTGAAATTCAGAAGGTTCCACATTGTCAGGCACACAGTCATCATCAGAACTGTCTTCATATTCTTCAGGTACAACATTTCGCACCTGTTGGCGTGGAACAATGTCAGCGGGTAACTCATGTGGAGGAGTTCCATCAATGATTTCGTCAATGAAATTTTCATCACCGTCACTATCATCGACCGGGGATTCATCGTCTGAGTACCCAGACAAATCCCCAAGGGCTTCTAAAGTTTGATGAATCTCTCCATCAGAGCGTAGAATCCTCTTTCTCATTTCCCTGTAATATAAAACATCATATGATATATTTATGATAAAATCATCATATTCAATATGAAACAATGTAACACTGGTGGGACAAATAGTCCACATTCTGATCAATAAAATACAAGCGGGATAATTGGTCCCAATATCATGAAAACACAAATGGGACAGATGGTTGAGAATATACAAATGGGACACACCATAATAATATGACACTGGTGGGACATATATTCCCGACAAAATTGAATATCTCTAAAATCCACTTAGTTTCTAAAATTGAACTCATACATAAATTCCAGTGAAGGAAATATGTTATATGAATGTTAACAATAAATCTTGAGCATGATATTCAATTTCACATAGTCCACAAGTACTATTAAACTTACATGTTTGCAAGAACGCACATCAACAACCTCCTTCCACGGTGCCAACTGCTACACTGAAGCTGCGCAGAAACCAAAGTTTGTTCACCAGTCAACCGACGTACTCTGATGATACCGGTGGACACAGATATGACAGTACAAAAGCGTTTTTCGGGACGTATTTGCCCTTTCAGTAAAAAAAGTTTTCTGGTGGGACATATTATCCCATTCGGTGTGAAAGGGTTAAAGATATAAACTAAAGAAAGAGGCTTTTCCTGTAAAGAGAAGTCAATCTATCAAAGAACTTGGGTAACTATGAATAACTCCCTAGCAATGGCCACTGTAGATTATCATTCCAGACTGTAGAAGCTGATGAATTGGTTGCACAGAAATTATCTCTTTTGCCAAAGATAGGGGCTAAAACTATAAATGAATGGTGATTCAGTGAATCTAATTCCCTTTGTTATCTATAAGCTATATAGCTAATACCTAGCTTAGGCCCGGTGTGCAAGAGATGCATGAAGTTGTGAAGTTTATCCGGCGACTAATGAGGCCCTGAAATTAGTCTCCTGAATTATCCGGCGACAATTTTCCAATTAATTCCTATGTTTACATATAATTATTGAAGAGTATTTTGAGATTTTTTGGCCATTTTGGAGAGAAATTTGAAAATCTTTGGAGACAAATTGCCCCAAGAAGTTAAAAAACTGGAGACTGATTGTGCATGGTTCGGAGACTGGGCTTAAGCTAGCTATATATAATATAACTAATACGGAACCTAGCCATATTATAGTATAGCTGATACTTAGCTATATCTTAGGACCTATATACTTATGGCTATGGTAGCTACCACAGTCTGCAAAGAGTGTCCATGTCGCCAAAGATATTTGGAGACGTATTTTGAGGCAAAATATATCTTTGTAAGATCTTGGATACACTTTCCTAATTAATTCCTATGTTTAGATGTACTTATTGGAGACATTTTGCAGAATTCTGCATTCTGGTCATTTTGGAGACAGATTTTTAAATCTTTGGAGACAAACTGTCCTCAAAATAAAATCTCGGAGACAGATTTGCCACACTTTGCAGACTGGTAGCTACCAAATACCATCTTCCATATTTGATATTTCCAGGCTTCCAGCCTGTATAATTTGGGTATTTTACTTTTTTAACATTTTCGTGTGAACAATAATTAGTTTTCTCCTTGTATCTTGCTGAGAACAGAGG
The DNA here is from genome assembly GCA_947561585.1 of Caprella mutica. Classification (NCBI taxonomy): domain Eukaryota; kingdom Metazoa; phylum Arthropoda; class Malacostraca; order Amphipoda; family Caprellidae; genus Caprella; species Caprella mutica. The sequence goes on along the minus strand of CANNZV010001479.1, from coordinate 109,082 downwards.
GCAAAAAAAAACCGCAAAATATTAATGAGATATTTTTCTGAGAACAGTGATCGAACAGTGGGAAAAACTTAGTGACCTTGCCAGTTTTGGCTGTTCAGGCTGGTCCCGCTGCACCTGCATTGTCAGTGACGCAGTCTGGTCATACTTCAGAGTATGCCTCATTAATTTGACAGTTGATTAACCATTATCAGACTCGGTTAGTTAAGAAAAGAAGTAGGTATGATACTAAATTCAGAATTGGAAAATAATATTCTAGCAAAGTCATTGGATTTTTAGCTATTCATTCGGGCTATTCCTACGTTACCACTAATTTTCGAATGGTACAATAATAAATTGGGAAAATGTCTAATGTTGATGGATCAGTCAATTTATTAGAAACTATTGCTGGATTTTGATTCCTCCAATGACAGAGGGTGAGAAATATTAAATTTTCTCCTATGTTGCTAATAGTGATGTTAATTTGGTGCTACTGTATTAATTTCTGATTACTTTTGGTAACGTCTTCACTCTTCAGTTGATAAAGTGATTTGAACAATATTATTAAGCTTGCATTACTGAGTTTAGATACTATATTTAATATATTTAGAATTCTTAGTGAATTCATTCATTTTTAATTAAAGAAATTCCAATTCTAATTTTTTTCAATCCACCTGGATTGAAAAAAATTAGAATCATCCAAAATGGATCAAGATATGTACAATAAGCAACAGCAATTTAGACTTCATAGAGAACAAAACATTTGTTTTGGGTAGTTTCTTGTGGCAGTGATGTTGCTGATGGAATTCATGTGTGTTTATACTTCTAGTGGAGTATCATGACTAAACTTCCATTGATCAGTATTAATTTATTACTTTTTGTCAATGACTGTAAACTCTATTTGCTTATTTCATTCATTTGATTTAGCTTTGGGTTCAAAATTTTAAGTGTATTTATTATTTAATTAATTTAATTTTAACATAAATGCTGTATGTTTTATTTTGATATAACTTTTAATTTAAATTTTAGTTAGATATACAGTGAAATTCTTGAGTTATGAAGTAATGGTTATCTCATAACTCAGAGCCACTTCATTTCTCAGGGACACGAATAGTTTTTTTATGATTAAAATCTCAAAGAAAACTGTGGTTTTTGAAAGATAACTAGAACGAAATTCATGCTGTATATCGTTTTCTATAATTTAAACATAGAAAATACTTCATTTCTCATAGGCATTTCATTACTCAGGTCCTTTATTACTCAAGTGCTTTATAACGAACTTCATAACTCGGGAATTTTATTGTAATATCCCATGCCAAAGTGAATAAACAAATTTATTAATTTTAATATGTGGCCAGATGTTGCTGTGTGAAACTTCATAAGTAAATCCTGCAAAGAAGTAAGATCATAACTATGTGTCATGTCCATCCCTCTATGATGGAGAACACCATGAAGTGATTGTGAGTAATTCATAATTTTTACCTTCGCATAATGCGGAAAGGTTATATTATAGACGGCATTTATATATTTATCTATTTATCATCTTGTTATTCGCATAACTGAAAAACTTTTCGACCAAATTGCCTGAAATTTAGTGGAACGATTGGTCAATGTCTATTGTTCTTCTGGTAGAATTTGGGAGCGACTTGGTCAAAGGTCAAGGTCATGGTCATTTATAACTCAAAAATAATTGAACCATATTGCATGAAACTTGGTGGGTCGATTGGTAGCCAGTCACCAGTTTGTTAGATTTTGTTAGCAAACGGATAAGCGGCAGCGAAGGTATGCGCTCTACCGAGGGCATGTAATCTAGTTTTAAATGAATTAATAAGATCTTCTTATTATTTTTTCATCAGATTGATCAATGAACATTGTATTTATTATGTATATTATTTACTTACAGAAAATCCTTATACACGATTGAACGTCTAATAGCCAAGGGAACCAGGTGAAAACAGCTTTCAAGACAAAATGTATATCAGAGAGAAGATAATGTATGTATAGATGATTAAACATTGATTGAAATTTCTGCCTTATTAAATCAAGATAAATGGATACGGTTTTAAAGTAATCCAGATAAAGTTATATCGAGAAAAGCTGTTATACATATTTCTTTCAATTAGTTTGATAGTTGTTTTATCTAGATTTGGTTATTTAACTTTACCAATTATTCCCTCTTTCTTGTGCATGCAGAGAGCTAATTTCCTTCAAAGTTAATCCTGGTATTACTGTCAAGAACAAATCTTTTATGACGATGGAAAGACAAAAATAAAAACTATTAAATAATACAGGGTAGAGCAAAAAAAAGGAAACCCATTTTCAAACTTGTTTATTTTTAAAAACTATCAAACCTAGAAATTTTCTAAAAACACAGTTTTATTCATTTACTTTTTTTGCATCTATCGTAATAATCTATTAAGAGTTACGATGAAAACTAAACATCCAGCATCGAATTAAAAAAGGTAAATGAAAAGGGTTGCACAGGGTGAAATATAGAGAAAAAAATCACAATAGGTATAATTCATTTTATATCATATATGGATGTAAAAATATTAAATTATATTGTTTTCTGTAACAAATAAAAGACAATCAAAATCTTATTAATCATATGAAAATTTATGTTTGATATAAAATTGATAACTTTAATAAAATCAGATCGTCGTTAATTTGTATCTCCTATTCGAAATCCTCAAAATGCAGTTTTCATAGGAACAGAGTTTTTGTTGTGACAAGTTATTTAAACATTGAAAGCTTTAAACATGTCCAACCTCATTTAGAACATATCTTTCAGGAAAGATTTTTACCAACTATAAAACCATATTGACTTATATTAAGAAGCTTAAAACCGAAGAAAATCTGAAGACCTTTGAACAAAAAGCGTTTTGGTCGCTGGTGAACAGAACGAACGCATGAAAACATTAAGCTTATTCATGAACTATTTATTGAGAATCTAAGAATACCAATCAGAAGGAATGAATTAGACATCACTAAAGACACATTTCACCGAATTGTTAGACACGATTTAAAGTATCATCCTTTTAATATGCATGTGAGGATCAAACGCTTAGAACTGATTTATCACACAGTCTAAATTTTTAAGATGGTTTCTGCAAAGAAATGCTCGTTTTGGAGAAGACATCTTGATTGGTAATGAAGAAGTATTTCTATGAATGAAAGAGTCAATGAACCAAACGTTAATTGAATGAAAAATAGCATTTAAAAAAAATTCTATCACCATATGAAACAAAATTATACCTATTCTGAAGTCTTTTTGTGTTTTTCGTCCCCGCGCAAGCCCTTTTTATTTATATTTTCAATTCGCTGCAGAATGTTTAATTTTAGTCGTAAGTTTAACAGATTTTCATGAAGGATGTAAAAACTATATAAATAAACCTGTGTTATAAGAAAATTTCTAACTTTTATAGTTTGTAAAATAAACTGATTTGAAAATGGGTTTGGTTTCCTTTTTTTTTTGCGCCACTCTGTATAATAAATTAAAACTAAACTATACTATTACATCAAAAATTTGATGGATTTTTTCTATATATGTTCAATTTTAGATTTCCCAAAAGCAGCTGCAATAAGGTTCATGATTTTTCTACCCTTTTATAAACTTATTCCACCATTGATATTTTTTAGAGTAGAATTCTTCAACCACGGGGTCTGAAATTTTTTTAACGTTTTTTTCATTTACCATCATCTCTTCATTTGCCTCTTCCATCATTGAGTTCAATAGTCAACTTCTTTCATGATTGTATTCTCGTTGTAGATTTTTTCATATATGAACCATTTGTTGATAAATGAATGTAAGTGCCTTTGTTCATGGAGTCACTTTCTTCTAAATCCCAATAACAATCATCACGAAGGGGGAGCAGGGGCTCTGATTATCAGACAAGGGGTTTAAATTAATTATTGCTGACCCCACCCCATCATTCTCGAATGTCCTGGGGCTACATTTAGGTAGGTTTTCTTTTTGTTCTAATTTAGTATTCTATTTCACTATTTAAGTCCTTGTTTAGTTTGTCTCCTTATCTTCAGCTTTCTTCTATAAAATTCCTCAACCTTTTACTCTTGCTTCTGCCTTGCTATATCCATGGGTAAGCAGACTGACTGTATAAGTCTCTTATCCATGAGCTGGGTCGACATAGTTACCAATGGTAGCTGAGTAGTGGATGAGTAATAATAATATCACGGAGTAGCATAGTTTTTAGCATTTGTGAGATAACTTCATGAAGCCACATTTCTGACTACCAAGCTGACTGCTAGTCCCTCTTTAATTCTTTTGGTATAATAAATTTTCTCAATTATTTGTTCAATGATTCAGTCCCAAATTATTTTCATCATGGTTTTAAAAAAATAATTATTGAAAAGAAATATTTTAATAGTAAAATATAATTCAATTACTTGCAAACTAAATTCACATTTCTAGTCAAACCAGTCTTAAGTTTGATATTTTTGAATAGAATATGATGAAAATTAGCATGATATATTCAGAATTAACTCTTCATAAGTAAAATAAAGGATTCAATTTTTGTTTTTAAAATGAGGCGGGTATATTGTTATTATTTTCTGGATTTAAAATTTCTGGGTTTTGGGTTTTAATTTTCTATTTGGCAAATCAGCACCTACGTCACTCGGGCGACACAGTTTTGACCGTTATGCATGCACGTAGGCTTGTTACAACTATAGTATTCTATGAACTGTAATAATATATCTTTATATTTATAACGTATAGTGTTTTTTTTTAAATTTTCGGCGAAAGTGTCGGGCGGCGAAGTATTTTTCGGCGAAAGTATCGTGCGGCGAAGTATTTTTCGGCGAAAGTGTTTTTGGCGAAAGGACCAGTCACCCATATATGATGTGCCATTTTATTTGTATATTTATTTTAACTATATATATAGCAAATATATGTGACTGCTCATTTTATAGTGTTTAAGCTTCCTGTAATTTTCTTCGGTGAATAATGAGTTTAAATGAAATTAAATAAATTTGATCTCTCGTTTAAATTATCTTTGCAGTTTTCTTAATCCCCATAAGATTTCATGGCTAATTGCAGAGCCATAAAAGTTGAACGTTTTTATTCTAAGTGCTTCCTCCAAAGTTTTAGTCAAAAATAAGAGCCAATTTATCTCGTTTTATCTTTCAATAGAGATTTAGATATGAAGAATATTTATACTCAAATGTTATTTTCATTTTTTCCCTTTTATTGATCACTTTATATCAGTTTCAAGTGATTTGAGAATATTTTCTATTTTCCTGTTTTTTTTTTATTATTCAGGATTTTATGTATTTGTATGTTATGTTATTCAGATTTCTATTTCCCGGATTTCCGATATCCGAATTTCTACTAACCTGACAATTATTAAGGTTATGAAATTATACCGTATACTAAATGTTGAAGTGTGATTATATCGTTTTTAAAATGTTGACTCCAGCCTCCCTCTCATACAACTCCTACTCCACCCCTCCCCCACAGTTCATCGTCTAAGAATAAGTTTGAGTTACCAATAGAAATGAAGGGTAAAAAAAGAGGTTGGAAACACCTAACGCTTCGGGATCATAATTGTAGAGCATATTATAAACAACGTAGCTTGAAATATTTGATATTTCTTATGAATTCTTAATTTGTAATGTTTATTTATATCAGTAGTTTGGTTAAGACACTATAGAAATGGCAGACCTGTAGCTGTCGCACTTTATACAAAGAGTCTAAATTGTCGAAGCTAATCGTATGGCAGGCGCTATTTTAACAGGAATTGCCTGACAGAGACCGCCCGACTCAAAACAGTGATTGTTTATTAAAGCAATTCGCCAGAAGACGGCTCATAACCTGGCCAAAATTACATGATTCTGTAAGTGTCTACAGAACCCAATATTTTTTGTCGGAAGCTGAGGGTGTTTCGATTCCACGGAAAAGCTTCTATGTGTTTCCATTTTGTTCTTCAAACACTTACATCTTTCTCTCAAAACTGGGTTCATATCACCACATTCTGTATAAGATGGTTGACTTGTGACTTGTTTTAACTGTAGGGCTTGAGTTACTGCAAGTGGTCTCAGGAAGATCGTTCATTTTATTAGTTTATCTCTATAGTGCCCAACTTTTTTTAAATGAACATAAATTTATTTTTTCTATTTCAATTATGTTTTACCGTGATAAGATATGGTAAAAACCAAAAAACATATATATTTATTAGTATATTTTTTATCCAACGTTCTCGTACGAGTACAATGGACACTCCAATCATAAAAAATTCACAGTGCTTAATCCGTGGACTTATGTGTTTTGAAGGCTTTTGAGGTGTTCTGAAGTGAATTAAAGACAATTGGATACATTTTTTTTATTGTAATTCGTTGGAAAATATACTTTGAACATAAAAAATTGAAATTAATATTTCTTTTTCAGAAGAAACCAAAATAATCATTAAAAAATAAAAAAATACTGTAAAACAAAACAAAGAACAAATCCTATACTAAAATAAACCTTATAAAACGACATTAATGGCACAAATAAATTTCTAACATCACAAACATTCCTTTGGTAGAAATAAGTAGACTAAATAATGACAAGACTTGTTTTTAACATAGCATTATTCATTGTTGAACTTTGAGAAACAATTATTAACAGCAGTAAGACATAAAGTCACTTTGCATTTAAAGCATTCCAAACGTGCTCTGGGTTTGCATCCTGGCATCTTGCATCGTTGTTGATTTTCTTGGTAGGTTGGCCAATGATGAAAACCATCCATCCTGACAGCATTTTCGGGGAGAGGCTTTGTATTATTTCCCCGCTTTCTCTTCTCAGTTTGCCTAAATTCAACTGACAGAGATGGCCTCCCCTGTCGCTTATGAAGCACTTTTCCTGCTAGTACCAAGGAATTCGCAATTGACAACTTGAAATCTTGTAGAGGAAGGACGTCTTTCGAAGGCACTTGTGCAAAGTTACAGTCTCTCCGATATAAGAGCCAGCTGTTCACCACTGTTACATCTAACAGGTGGTAAATGCTCTTGTGGTAGAATTTGTGAGATCTAATGTGAATTCTGTAGAGGGAGACAAGAGAGTCCATGAGATCAACTCCACCCATAAATTCATTATATTTCTTAACCGCCTCAGGGTAACTTACATCAACTACTTGTTTTTTCTTTTTATCATATCTAGTGCAGGTACCGAGGGGATGAGCTGACGAAAAACTTGAAATGAGGTTGACGCAACGGTTGTCTGCCCATTTCAAGACTCTGAGCTCCACACCATCAACAGTTCCTGAAAATTCACAATGTGAACCTATTCCTTTTTTCACCAAGTCTTTATCATTGGTCATTTTGGCACCGATACCTTTTAGTCTGTTCAGTCTCACTGTACCAAGAGCAAATATTCCTTTCTTAGCAAGGATACAAATCAAAGAGACAGATGTGAACCAATTATCAAAATAAATTAGATAAATTTGATGATGAGGAACTGATTGAACCAAACGCAGAACAATATTGCTGCTAGCACCAAGATCAGGCTCATTTTCAACTGGTTTTATTTTCCCAATGTACACTTCGAAATCATATTGCATTCCTGCGCTATCACACAGGGCAAAAATTTCGAACCCCCATTTGTGTGGCTTGGAAGGTAAATATTGTTTTAGCGCCGATACTCCTTTGAATGGGACAATCTGTTCATCTACACTAAGCATTTGACTTTTAGGAATTGAACTGAATTTATTTTTTAGAATGTGTCAAAAGAGGTCTGATTTTATACAGTGGATCATAATTAGGACTATTTCTAGCAGGTGCGTTTTGATTGTCATTACAATAAATCAATTTTTTAATTTTTTCCCATCTGTTACGTGAAAATATATCTGAAATGCAATTGAAGTCAAATTTACCTGATCAGTACAGACGTGCTTTGCTCATTTTTACCATAGTCATGTACAGTAGAGTTCCAAAAAATTGTTCCAATTCATTGTTATCCAAGTTTAGAGATTTGGTAGAGTCAACTTGGATTGCGTAGAGATTAGTCTGGTGAACCAAATGCTCCATGATGTCTTCATCAAAGAATGTTTGGAAATATTCAATAGGGTCTTTTACTATTGAACTTCTCCACTCGGGTTTTTCTCTCGCTGATTCTTCACCAGATATCAGCTTCCATGGTATTGTTCTGGTCTGGTCTTCACTAGTTGAAGTTACTGATCTTGGATGATATGAAGGAATAATTTCTTCATCAGTTTCATCATCTGTAACCTCTTCTACTTCACCCACTTCAATTTCAACTTCACTGCCTGTGAATGAAACTATAAATTAGAAATGAAAATCATTATGGCTTATTTTCGAATTCAATATTACTAGCTGATTGAATAAAGAATGAAAGGGTACAATATTGGTTACAATAACGAATGTATTTATTTTCAATTATGTGCATAACATTATATTGAACAACATATTGTTCTAAACTTCATATAGCTTATAATATAATAATTGGAATAGTCTTACCTAATTCTAATACGTCCAGCTCTTCAGTTATAGGATTTATCAGATCTTCTTCCTCTATTATATTTGCTATCCGACTTCTTTGTTGTCGGCCATAAAATCCTAATGGCTTCATTGTAATTAATATATAGATATATACTATATTTATCACTAATTTCATTACAGTAATAAAATATGTTTATCTGAAAAATATTATTTGGTAATAAGAAACGCAAATACTAAATTTAATCAAAAATATACAAAGTGAAATGAGATTACACGAGCCAAGACAACATGTTCTGAACATGTTGTCTTGGGCGCCGTGCATGTACACACACCAAAACACATACAGAATGAGCATGAAGTGCCCGCTTATCTCGAACGAGAACATTTGAATTTTTCCTTGGATTTTCAAAAATATTGATTCAATTGTAGTAAACTTTGTTTTAGATACAACATAGAACTTATCTCTACACCATTATAATTTTTTTAGACTGATTCTATTAGTAATTTTTGTGAAATATGAATATAACAGCAGCAAACCACATCACGTGCTACGCCCACCATTGTCCGTGCCATACTAACGATAGAAAAAAATACATCACCAATTTTTCAAAAAGAAGTGATCTATTAGTTAGAGAAAACACTTGACTAAACAAAGGAAGAAAGCTCGATGTACGAAACATTATGCAATTGAATCAATAAAATAAGTTTCAAACGTACTCGGAGAGCGTCACTGGGCACTATAGGGTTATCGCACTTCGAAACTGTCAGAAATTTAGGGAATGAACCCCACTTACATTTATATCCCACAGTAGAAACTTTCCATCGATTTTATTGGCACGTGAATTTACTCATGAAAATTTCACAACTCATAAAATTTCAGCCAATATATTATACTATAATAAAGTAAGTCACTCTCGGATATTTCGGTTTAAAAACTTTGCTGCGTGCTGCCACCTCCGTTTCAAATTCGGTACCCGCTGTTGCTTCTGTTAAAAAATAAATTTTCAGTATTTAAAATAAAAGATAGAGGCAAAACTTGCAGAAAGAATACTTTGAATAATAAGAAGGTCTATACGTTTTTTTTACTATATCTAATAAACTCTAATATTGTTGCGTTTGCCTTGCAACGTTTAATAATATTGCCCACTTTTGAACACAGGTGCATCATGCTGCATTTTATGTATAATATTTAAGTATAATGTCTTTGTTGGTTCATTCATATTTCTTACCACCACATCTCTTCAGTTTAAAAATATATTTATTTTCATCGAGGATAAGAAAGCAGTTCATATTTATTTATTTTTTTGATGTGAGATAGAATTCAATCAAAATTGAATATTTTTTGCTTTATTTTATTATTATGTATAATTAAATGCGTGTTCCCATTTTATTTTACTTTTAATCGTTCCAACGAATAATATCATTTACTCGATTCGTAAAGATAATATCACTCATTTGATATTAGCATCCATTATTAGAAATAACCAAATGAATTTTGAAATCATAGAAATTGAAATCAGCAGAATAAAACTGCATCACTCTTGTATATTGAAGTCCTTTATAGAGAACCATAATAATTTTTAGAGTCTTGAGAAATTAAGTAACAATTATTTTAGGTCCCTATCCTGGTCATAACATAACCTAAATATTGTAATTGATTAATTAATATTTAAAAATAATTTCATTAAATTCTATCAGCAATTCGCTCATATTTTCCACTTACATTACTTTAATAATTAATGATTGCTTTTTATCTTTTCTTCCTTCTATTATTTTCTTTTATTTCATTAGCTATTCAATAAAATGGAAACGATACAAGAATGCACGGAATATTAATCCATTACTGACTGATTATTGACATTAATTGGGAATTGCTGTATTGAAATGGTTGGAAAGTAAATTTTTATACATCAAAAGTCGTAAGAGATTTTACCAAAACAATTATGAACCTGTTTAATGTAAAATCAAGCTTCTAAGAGTAATTAAATGGCAATGGCTGATAAAATAGAATTATTACATTATTTTTCAATATACAGTGAAACTCCTGAGTTATGAAGTATTGGTTACTTCAAACTCGTGTGCAGTGATAGTTTTCTGTGATAAAAATCATAGAGAATTTTGGTCTTGAGGGTTAACTATGATAAATTTTATTCTTATTCGGATGTGGACTAAATTTTATACAAAATTTGAGTAATGAAACAAATTTAGGTTTATATTGTGGAAAATCAATATAGCAACTCATTATTGTAAAAAAATGATATATATATATCTCATGGTACTAGACAATTATGCCTAAATTTCAATCATTAAAAATGTACACATCATTTAAATTTTAAACAATACAAAATACACAGTTTATACTCAATATAACCGATTTTTTTGATAACTTTAACTTTATACTATAAATCTACACCTTACTGATTTACATTTCATACGGAAGAATCTTGAATACTAAGCAAACCAAATGTTTCCTTCATATTGTCACGAATACGAGCAACCTTTTCGAGTTCAATTTTTCTTTCATATATTTTAGTTTGTAATGCTCGAACAATCATAATATCTTCGTTGTTAAAGCCACAATCCTGATCGAGAAATCTTAACAGTGTTTCTGTACAATTTTCAGATTTTGAACATGATACTTTTTCGGTACCCTCCTCATATCGGTCGTACTTTCCTCACTGCAGATATTTTCTGTTTCAAGAATGATACTACATGGCTCGTTCTCCAATGTATGTGGGTTTTCATTCCCATCGCAATCTTCATCCATCAACCTATTTTGTAAATAAGAAGAATAAGGAAGGGGTAAAGCTTTGCGTTCATCAAAGGCTTGAAGAGAATCAATGATGTGCTTTGTAACTTGCATCATTTTTTTGTAGATTGTTTTATGTTTTCAACAGTATTTCTTGAAGAACGTAACAAATTATTCCATGAATTTTCTATAGCAGAGTGTTTAACTTTGTTCCATGATTTTGCAAGTAAAAATATGGCATCTTTAATTGAAAATGATTTTTGAAAAGTTACTGGATCCATATTCTTTATCATCATCTTCATCATAAATGCATTTCTGTAGTGAAACTTCAAGTTCATTATCATGCCTTGGTCCATGGGCTGGATTACCAGCTCCGACTCATTAGGGTGGGCTCTACAGGTATCGAGTAACAATACACACTTAAAATGTTGAGGTTTCCCTAAGTCTACCATATTTTGTCGTACAGATGGTATGAACTCATCGTGATACCATTTTTTGAAAATAGAACGATTCATCCAGGCACTCTTTTGCGACGTGTATACGACGGGAAGTCTTGTAGTTCCCTTTAGAGATCGCAGGTGGTGGGATTTTCCAATTACAAGAAGTTTCAGCCGATGATTCAAGATGCGTTAGCACATGTGAGACACATCAATCTATCCTTGTTTACCTTAAAACCTCTTGCTTCTTTTTCTTGTTTTCTTGCCAAAGTCCTTGTCGGTAAGCATCTCCAAGAAAGACCCGTCTTATCAGCATTGTAAATTTGATCTAACGTCAAATTATGTTCTTTCATATTTCAGTCAAGTTTAAGACTAAAATTCCTTGCTGCAGTATTATCGCCGAAAAGACTTTCACCAACAATTTTAAGCTGTCTAATTCCTTGGCGGGATTTAAAAGATCTCAACAACCCGCGGCTGAAAGACATGTTAGTGTTAATTTTAATTTCCGTGCAAAGGGATTTTGCTTTTGCAGTCAGCATTGGGCCAATGCTGACTTTGGGATCTTTTTTTTCTTGGAACTATTTCACAAGGGCTTCATCTAATTCTGGTATGATCGGATCTCTCTCTGTGATAATATTGAAATTTCTTTTAGCATACCTACTTGAAACGAAACTTTCAATTTCTGCCTTCTTCCTTTTTAATGCCAGTTATTGTAGAATGGCCGATGCCATACTTTTTCATTATTTCAAACGCATTAATGCCTTTATAAGAATATCTTGTTTTTGTTTAATTTTTAGTGATGTCCTTTTTCTTGTTACTTTGTTTCTATTATCTTAGATCCTAATTTTATAAAATCTATTTTTCATAGGAATATAATTTCTGATAAGAGAAAAATAAGATTAATTCATAGAAGTTTATTATATTTCACTAATTTTATTCCATTGTTATTTCACATGATAACAAGTCTAAAAATGAAAATTGAATTGGCACAATTGAAAAATCAGTTGGTAGAAGTGAAAAATGAATTAGAACAAGTGAAAGTCAATACACATTGCAGAAGTGAAAAGGAAAATTGCAAGCAAAATAAATAATTACAATATAGAACATTTTTTAATGAAAATTACAGTCTCAAGCCAATAGTGGGTTTTTGCAATCTTCTTCACCAGACACTACCATATTATAAGATAATACTCTATTATAGAATAGTATTCTATTATAGTATAATACTTGCAATTTTCATTTTCACTTCTGCAATGTGACTTTCACTTATGTCAATTCATTTTTCAATTATGCCAATTCATTTTTCACTTGTGCCAATTCATTTTTCACTTCTGCCAATTCATTATTCACTTCTGCCAACTTCACTTGTAAAAAGTATAGTTATACCTCAAGTCTACAGTAATTACGCTTTCTTTGATTTAAACGAATGGAAGAAAATTTGTTCTAAAAGTTAAAGTACTACATAAGCCTATTAATAAACAGTGTTTCGGTGTTTGTGACTATGATGAAAGTTTAAAATAGTGAATTTATTAAAGGTTTCAAAATCTAACCATAGCTTAACTATCACTCAGTAGGGTCGGACGGGGTATCACTGTGCACAATCCTGCAAACTCTGTATTTACTGGAAAACTAAAGATACAAGAGAAACTCTTTTTCTCGTGATGAAATGGTCATTAATGAGGAGTGTTCTCAACCAGTTTCGAAATAATACCTAAATAAATAAAATACTTATTAACAATTTTTTGTGCATAACTTTTAGTGAGTGTATGCGGGTATCACTGCGCACATGAAGGGGTATTACTGCGCATTGCATAAATACAGCACTTCTCTCCCCCACCTAAATACTTCCTGTCCCAATTTTAATGCCCCTCCTCCCACCTATCTTAACCCCCTTCTTTCTCCATCTAACTTCTTTTGTTCAATAACCCATATTCCGCGCCTATCTATATTTCGCGATATATATTTAAAATAGTTATAACTAAATAAATAAGATACTGAGAGATCTCTAGTTACTTTTAAATTATTCCTTATATTTTTTTATATAAGAATAATACATCAGATGATGCCTTAGTAATAGTTAAAATTCATATCAGTGTCCCTGAAAGATCGGGGAAGAAAACACGTGATGACCCACTTCTCGCTAAGCCATTTTCACACTGACCATATTTCACGCGACTGAGATTATCCCATTTTATTTGAGTTTTTCCCACCAAAATCTCAGTTCAGAACGAAACTTAATCAAGGTAAGTTGTGTATTTTAAATGCTCTTGCATACTTTTTCCCGCCTAATTGTAGTAAAATGTCGTTTTCTAGGGACGCGAAATATGGACAATATCATTCGCGCGACGTTAGCTCGATTTCTTTTGAAAATAGGGTTGTAATTTTATAATTGTAGGGTGTTATTATGGTATATATTACATCTTAAGCGTCTAAATTGTAGTTATTATTATATCATATTACTTTAATATGATTATCAGGTTGTTATTCATCAAATTTTTTATCGTTTTTTCGAATTTCATAGGATTTATTTAATAATTTTAGTGATAAATATGTCGGGCCATTTAATTCTTATCCTGTTGTTTTGAATGTCATTTCTATTAGACTCATTGATTGACAGGTATTGAATTAATTATAAATTATGATAAATTCAGATTATATAGTTTTATTTATACATAATTATGTCATTTAAATATGTACTAGTTGGGGTAAGTTCCGAATTAGCGGACAGTTACACATTTTCGGACAATAATTAAAAACAATACTATTCTTTTTTTAATTTTAAATCTAAAACAATGTTAGGATAAAATAATATTCGTATCCATGATACCTTTCAGCTATCATGGATAGGAATATGTCCGATAATTCGAAACTTAACCTAGTTGGGTAATATCAAAGCCATAACTATAGACGGCTTTGGTAATATTCAATTAATAGATAGGACCGTATAGGTAGGCGGTAGCTATATATTGTCAGTTAATTGCTATTTATTTTTTCAGTAAATATAGCTGTTAATAAAAGACAAAAACATAGAAATTGGTCACAAGATGATATTAAAAAGGCATTGCAAGTTTGTAGGAATGAAGGATCTTCGATAAAAAAAGCATCAAAAGATTTTTCCATCCCAGAAAAAACGTTGGCAGATAGGTTGAAGGGAAAGGTGAAGGATAATTGTAAAGGGGGCGGAAAGCCCACAGCACTATCAGCAGAGCATGAAAAGTCACTGTGTGGCTATGTCGATTACATGGCTCAGAGAGGATTCCCCTTAACTGTGAACCAAATCATGATGTATGCTTGGTGCATCGATAAAACAAGTGGCAGGAGTGTGTTTGGTGTAGACGGTCCGGCATATAAGTGGTGGTTGGGGTTTAAGAAACGTCATCCTGAAATTGCTGTTTTGAGGAAGCCAGATAGTTTGGATCGAGGTAGGGCCCTTCACGCTACTGTCGACAACTTGAGAGCTTATTTTCAGCTTCTCAAGAAAACTTTAGATGAAGAGGATTTTTATAGCAGACCACAAGATATATACAACTGTGATGAAACAACAATAGATTTGAATAAATGTACACAGAAAGTGGTTGTTCCAAAGAGGTACAAATCTGCTCATTCGAGGCAGGTTGCCTCATCTGAGCATATTAGCCTCCATTGCTGTGCGTCTGCATCAGGCGCTGCCATGCCTCCCTTCTTGATCTATAAGTCGTCCTTCCCTGGTGGGCAATACACAAATGGAGGACCCGATGGTGCATTATACGGCAAACAAGACTCTGGCTTTATGGACAGCAAATTATTTTGCCATTGGTTTGACCAAATCTTTCTCAAGCATGCTCGTCCAACTGCCACCCGCTCTGTGTTATTGTTACTTGATGGCCATGCATCCCACTGTTCTCCAGAGCTGATAGAGCGAGCCAGGGAAACAAATGTAATTCTGCTCGCTCTGATGCCACACTCTACTCATCTTTGCCAGCCACTCGATGTAGCAGTGTACATTGTACAAGTCTCTGAAAAATAGTTTATCGAAAGTGGTGAAGCTGGGTCAGGCATTAAGGGGAGACTTTTGGGTACAAAAAACTCAAGTCGCCAGGATAATAAAGCTTCCATTTGAAACATCTATGAGCATGGTAAATATCAAATCAGGATTTCGCAAATGTGGGATTTATCCATATGATCCAAATGCAAATGACAAGGGACCCCTGATGAGGAGCAGGATAATTCCTTCATTGGATGTGGACTTGTCAATTCCACCAGAAGAAATTCCACCAACTGCATACACAGAAGCAGTCGATCAAATGAACCCTCCTGCATCATTGGAGCCGTTGCCATCACCAGATGAACCTTTGTTGTATACACCTGTCGTGCTTTCACCTGGCACATCCTTCAATCAATTGCAGTCGACAACATCCGACCAATTGCCATCTGAAGAATTGCTCTCAACATCATTAGACGAATTGCTTTCCACATCTTTCGATTTATTGCAATCTACATCTACAGACCCGTTGCCAGCCATATCATTCCATTCATTCCCATCGACATCTACCGACGAATTGCCATGCATTTCATTCCACTCGTTCCCATCTGCATCTACCGACCCATTGCCATCTACATCTACCAACCCATTGCCATCTACATCCACTGATCCATTGCCATCTACATCCACTGATCCATTGCCATCTACATCCACTGATCCATTGCCATCTACATCTACCAACCCATTGCCATCTACATCCACTGATCCATTGCCATCTACATCCACTGATCCATTGCCATCTACATCCACTGATCCATTGCCATCTACATCCACTGATCCATTGCCATCTACATCCACTGATCCATTGCCATCTACATCCATTGATCCATTGCCATCTACATCCACTGATCCAGATATCACCATCAGCGATGCCACTTACCAGTCACCACCATTTTCATTTAATGATGTTCCACCAAGAGCTAACATCTTGGAGAATCCTCTAGTTAGGGCAGGGATTGTTTCTCCTGCTCTGGCAGCCATTTTCTATCCTCCAGGAGATGCAATTCCGAAGGGTAGAAAACGCCCCTTGAGAATCAAATCTAAAGCCTGGGTGATGACTTCTGACGAAGTATTCAATGACATTCAGCAACAAAGACGAGAGTTAGAAGAGAAGGAACAGAGGAAGATCCAAAGAGGCAAAAGACCTGCCAACGTCCGAGGGAAAACCACAACTGCTAAAAGATCCAACCGAGGACAGAGCCGACAGGCCCCTAGTACGTCTCAAAGATCACATGAAGACAACACATGTTTTTCATGTGATAAAAATTGGAATGAAGATTCCTATGCGAATAAAATAAAGTAGGCAGGCTGCGAGGGCCCAGACTGCCCTCATTGGCTCTGTCCCATGTGTCTTCCCAGTAATTTTGATTATACCATTTCATTTTATTGCACCGATTGTAATTAACTCAAGTTACTCGCATATTAATTATTATTTTTACATTACAAGTCATTGATATATAAGGATATACGTTTATACATTTACTTTATGGATTAATATTTATTTTCAGTTTATGTTTTAGTTTGCGGATTCATTCATTTTGTTATTAAAAATATATAATTCTAATCAAATTAGAAATAAAAATAAAAAAATATAGCTAGTAATTAAAACAAAGTGGATCATGATTTATTGTTTATTATTGTTTATACTAACAAAATACAATAATATGAAGTAAATGAATTTTATTTATACCAAAAAAAACAATACTTTAGCACGGTAATAAGTTAATAACAATATATAATTAGTTCCTTTGATATAAAGTTCTCCCTAATTAATTCCTATGTAATAACATTAGAACGCGAAATTATATCCCTAACCTTATTTCGCGTTAACTGCCGCGAAATAAGAACTATCTAAAAATGTAGCCCCGCGAAATAGAGAACACTGTTCTTATTACGCGTGCATTTGACTGATCTGACATCAAGATGTTCTTAATAGAAATTAGGGTAACTTCGAAGAGTCAGGGAAATTTTAAAACATACGCGAATTTTGGCTCTATTGATATCAGTTTCATTTGTTAACTTATTGAGTGAGGTTGGTATGTGTTAGGCTAGCAAAGTTTGAGTTTTTTTTTCAGCGCGAAATAAGGGTTATTGACGGTAAATATCCCTCTCCTCCCATCCTTATACCCCTCTCTTCTCACCTATATCCCCTTCTCCTACCATTTTAATCACATTCTCTCCTCATCGAAATCTCCCCCTCTTCCCATCTATCTCTCTTCTGCATCTATTTCCCTCTCTCATCCATCTATTTCCCCATCTCCCACATCGGAATCCTTCTCCCCCTTCCACATCTAAACGTCTGTGTTTCATTCTCTATATGCCCTCTCCCCAACCTACTTGTCCCATGCTTTTTAAACACATATTTAATAAATCCGCAACAAATTTAACACTTAAATTTTACGCAATTAGTTAACTACTTATATCAACTTTAATCAATATTTAATTCAAAAACCTCTCACCCCCCCCCCCCCCCTGAATACCCACTCTCCCTATTTTAATACCCCTACATCAAGTAAATATTTTGTATAGTCTGCCACTAAACGGTGAGTTTTCCATACATCTCTTAATTGATTCAATCCTGTTACTGTTCATTAGTCCGACGCCCCATTAGTCCGACACTTTAGTAATTTATTACTGATTTAACATAAAATATATGTATATCGGGGGGCGTGCCGCCCCTCAAACCCCCTGCCAGGTCATTAAATAAACATGAAGTGTGCAGTACAACAAACTTGCGGATACAACAAACTACATTAAATGATGAAATAAAGTGATGGATTGCATCTTAAATTACTATTAGAAATAAAGTAAAATAAAAGTGGTAATATAAAATTTTAAAAATGAAAGAAATGAAAAATCAATTTATTATTTAGATTAGTTATTAATTGAGTATACCTATTTAATCATATAGTTTATTTTAATCAAAAAATAAAAATAACACAGAAAGATGGAACTGTCGGACTATTGGGGTGTCGGACTAATGAGAAGTCCCCATTCGATCCTGTACCTATGCGTATATTCGATCCTATGTGTAGTGAAGAAAGCTCAATAATTACTGAACTAGTTGTAATCCATCATTGAGGAATTCTGCTTTATTGAATAATGTTTTTAGTGTATATTTTAAAGCTTATATTGGATCTAAAGAACTTGAAAATAAAGATAATATAAAAATCTATCTCATAATATTCAAATCATTAAATTATTGTGAGTAAAAACTTCTTAGACAAATATTTAAAAAAAATTAATTAGTTCATAAGGATCAAGAGAATTAGACTTTCTGTAACTATAAGTTCGATTGTCATTATCCAGCCACTTAAACATTTACAAAGTTTTCTATTGAAATATTATATTCCATTCTTTATATTTTTCGTTTTAATAATATTAATTTCTGCACTGATAAATACCTACAGTGGCATATTAAAAGGAAAACTATTATTCAGTTTCAGGTTAATGAAAACCATAATAACTATTATATTTATTGGTAATAATATATTAGAAAATAGAAAGGTAAAAAAAGTAATAAAGGAATGAAGTTATTAATTAAAAGAAAAATATTTAGAATTCCAATTTCATTGTTTTATTCTTCTGATTTCATTTTATTATTTTACGATGAATTTATTTTCAAATTACCTTTTCTTTTCATTATCAATTTGCAAATATTCAATATTCATTGCAAATCTTCTATAAGTTCTTCATTTCCTTCAGTTTGGTGAGAGACAGCAGCGAGGGAGGGAGTGCGAATGTTCTCTCTGGTTGCGACTGGGAGACTGGTACAGACGAATGGTGTTAGTGAATTGGGAACAAAGAGGCGCTGAAGACCTGGCGAAGAGGGAAAATTCTTTTGACGAAGAGGGAATATTCTCTTGATAAGTGATTTCACAGACTCATCCTCTCTTTTTTAACATTATAAAATGTTCAAGTGATAAAAAATACTCAATTTAATTTTTGCTACTTTATCAAGATAGCAAAGTATTATTTCATTGAAACAGTTCACTTAAAATCTGGTGAAATAATTCTACATGAACATGACAGAAATTGAGGTAAGAAATTCAATATAAACGCTCGAATTTAATGTTAATAGGCGATAAAAGAATTCGAAAAATAGATGAAATATTAATAAAATAAAAAATCACAAAAAGATATAGACTGCAATTATCATCTTAATTTATACATATTTTTTATTTTACTTCACTGAGTTACAAAACGAATTTGTATTCTAATTTTTGATCTCAAAAGTAGAATTACTTCATTTCTTTTCATTAATTGACCACTCATCAAAATGTCACTGAAATACATAAATTGTTTACGTTTTTGTTCTTTTACGACTTTTGTTGCGCGGTAAAACTTTTCTAAGATAAAAGTTCATCTCGTAAAAAAAAAAGAGTTACTTTCTCCTCAATGCTGAAAAACGATTTCTAGTACATTGACTCTTTTTCTTTACCTCATTAAAATGTTTAGTGAAAATTTAGATAGTTAGTATTTGAATCTGTTCCATGCAAGTTCTTCATGTACTATCAGAGAAATGAGTCTCCACATGAAGTTAATTTCTCAAATCACAATTTTTTAATTTGTAAATATTTTAAAATTTAAAATGCAAATAACTAAAACATTGCAATTAGTAAAGTTTCTATTTGGTAATCGAAATTAGTAAACGACAAAAGATCATAACGGATACACTTTTCTTTATATGAAAATACGGTAAATTCCTAGAACAGCGTGTCTGGAGGGCAGTAGTGGTGAGCAAGTGACTAACATTTTAACTCATCTTGGGAGGACGCTTTGGGTGCAACCAATTTGGGGTCACGTGACTGTTGTGTATAATATTACGTCAATGATAGTACAGTTACAAAAGATATTCTTTAAATATATTCAACTACATTTTGAAGATCAATTATTTTATCATAAAATGTTCAATTTGAATAATAATTTGTATCGCTATCTTTTGTAATCATGATACCAAGTTGAAATAAATTCAAAAGTAATAAATAAATGTGATTGAAAACCTTTAGAATTGTCCCCAATTAATTTAATACAATTTAAATATAATTAATCATCATCGCAAATTATATAAAATCTGATGGAGTGAGCTGTGTCACACACCTCCCTCATTGCGTCACTCTGAGCACTCAAAAAATATTGGTTTCAAGATCCTTTTTAAGACCGTTCTAGTGTCACTGAACAGCTCTCTGTCTCTAGTATATTAGGAACACTCTCTGGTGGAGGGTCAGACACGCTGTTCATATTCCGAGCATATTACTAGCAACCTACATCAGCGTGTCTGATACTCGAGACAAGCTGTTGTAGGTTGCTAGTATATTTTTAAGTATTTATATAGCTATTATATGTATATTGAGGATATTCTTTCATTAATGAGTATTCTTAAATTTCTTCATTCTGCCTTCTATATCGCAATCAATACAATTGAAGTTCTTCTTTATTATGTCGTGTTCTTCTAAAAATGTCTTCCTGCACGTCCAATCTTCTGATATTTTATCGATTTAGAAAATATTTAGTTGGCAAATTTTGCAATAATTGTTTTAATCAATTGCAGCTTCCTTTTCTGATATTTTTCTATTCAATAATTAATTTTCCAGACTATTTATTGTCATATTTATTACTCGTGACTATATGCAAGATACGGATACACAATAATTAATGTATTTACTTTTATTTGTATGAATATTATTCACATTTGTCCAATATTTCTATTTTGCTTTCTTGATTTTAATTTCCACTTCTACTTAGACGTCAAATTTGAGGAATTTTCATTCGAAAGAGGGGTTGAAATGTCCGTCCAATTAATACTCCGAACTTTTAATTTGATATTTCAATTATTTTGCAGTCGGTCAGATTGCTCTATTTACTTATCGTTCGACTTGACTGTTATTTCATCTTTACTTTATTACCACGAGGTTCCAACTCGTGGTCTCTAATAATTAGATGGATTTTACGCCTACAGTTTCTTAGGCCTCTAATCGGGCTCTTCTTAATCCTGATGAAATGGAGATAAATGTCTTAATATGCAGCGTTCTAATCAATCACACAGCTTCAAAATCTCATCACTGGTGACTGAAATTCGACCTTACTTGTTCATAAATGAAATCATAACGAAATTACTATATAACCTAACAAAATTAAGATAAAGATTAAAAAGGAAATTTTTTTTACTATTTTTTTACTACACTTATACACAAAATGGTGGGGATAATCGATTGTATATTAAATATTAGTAATATTCAAGTGAACTGAAATGAAATTCATTAATTTATAACCACAACTGTCTGTTAATTTCTCTCTGTTTTTTATGATTTTTGTCTTGTAAGTTGTAACGGCCATATTGTGTTCATTATGTTAATTTCTTGAATTAATAAATTATAAAACTGAAAGAGAAGATGAAGACCAATGAAGTTGAGCTTCGAAATTGAAAGTCGTAAGGAAAGGTTGCAAAAATTGCCTACTATTAAATGAATATTCATGTGTGAAATTTAGAGCCGATTAAAAATATCGTAAATATTCATTCAACAGCTAGGTGACGAGTTATAAGTTTATTTGTGCAATAATATT
Source organism: Caprella mutica (assembly GCA_947561585.1). Classification (NCBI taxonomy): domain Eukaryota; kingdom Metazoa; phylum Arthropoda; class Malacostraca; order Amphipoda; family Caprellidae; genus Caprella; species Caprella mutica. The sequence continues at coordinate 86,881 of CANNZV010001479.1, read as the reverse complement.
TGTAATTGATGTATATTTAGGATTAATAGTTATATATTGGAAAAAATTATTAAGATTGGAATGTTCGTCATATTCGGATAATTTTTAGTCAATTTTTAAGAACTCGGATAACTATATTTTAGTCTGTGACACGTATGTGGAAATATATGTACTGGTGTTAAATATTTTAAATATAACATGTTAAATTACAAATATATATATATATATATAAATTTATATAATTTTAAATGTGTGGGTATTCGAGATATTTGAAAAAAAAAACAATGAGACGAAATAATGCCATTCAGACTCAAATCATTCTCTTTATTTAATTTAAAAAATGTTTTTTAACTCTCTTAGGGTGATTAATAATTAATTAATTGTAATTGATAATTTTATAATAACAATATATTAGCCAATAGGTTTATGTAACTAACGGCAATACTATTTCTAGAGTTTGACCAAAGTCTCAAGAGGAGTTTCGAATTCTTCTCGCCAATGTCTTTTCCATTGTGTGGATTTCAAGAGCGCTCTGAGCCTCCAAATCGTTGTCTCTCACCAACATAATTTGGTCAGCATTGTCCAGATATCATCCATCAGTTGCTTTGAACTTAGAATTCGTTATCTGTTCAAACAGTCGCTGATTCGAACAAACTGAGAGAATATTGTTTTGTGTGAATGTAAATTTTGTGTCTACATATTCATGTCTTATTGAACAATAAAAATAAAAGTATTCTGTCAGCTGCACACTAATATACTGTTAGTTATTTGCCTCTTTCTTATCTTATAAAGCATTTTTTTGTTCTATTAATAATATATAGAAAGAGTCAAAAGCAGCGGGTACGAAATTAAAATCGCCATAACTTTAATATGGCGTTAACAGTAAGTTCCTTATGTTTTTTCATGGGGCAATGCAGATTTTTGCCGACTATAAACACATGGTTCGTTGTTTATATATTTCTAATAGTTTTTCCACGATCATAGGTAGAGGATGCACTCAGAGAAATTCTGATGCACCTAGGTGTTCCGAGTTCACCCTATGCACTTTTTTCTCAAAAGCGAGATGCACCAAGGCTTGAAAGATCATCAGTTCAAAATGTATCCTGCGGATTTTCCGAAAACAAATTTGCCGAAACCAAATTCTCCGGAAACTAATTCGCCGAACCCTAATTCGCCGAATCGGATTCTCCGAATACGAATTTGCCGAAACCCAAATTTGTCGAAAACGGATTCGTCGAAGCGAAGATTTGCCGATAGACAAATTCGCCGAAAGTCAAATTTACCGAAAGACTTATTCAAAACCAAATGTAAAAATATACAAAACGTTACAAAAAAAAAAAAAACGAAATAACGAAATCATAAGCTTTAGTTGCACCAAAATTGATCATTAAATTGTCGACGAAACAAATTGTCGACGATATGTCTGTCGACGAAACAGCTAGTTGTCGACAAAACGTCTGCACTACTTATTTTAGATTCAGTTGTTAATAGTATTCCATACAGAAGGTATGTCGTGGCTGACATATTTATATATATTCCATTTATTGCGTTTAAAATATAAAATTGTTAGTAATGAATAACAAAAATAATTATTATTAGTTATTTTTATATCTTTCCAGTATACCTCTGGCTTCAACGATGCTTGCATGAATAAATTTGTTTCAGTTAAAAACATTGATTTCTATCAACCTTTTATTTTTAATGCTAGTTAGCGGAACACAAATTTATAAATATAGCAATAGCAATGTCATATTCATATAAGAAATCTTTTTTTTTTTTATGCATAAGATATAATGATGAGAACTACTAAGTTCCACAGCATGTTCTTTTAAATATATTAAATTTGATTTTCGACAAATTCGTCATTCGGTAAATTTGTCCTTCGGCAAATCCGTATTTCGGAAAATTGGTTTTCGGCTGAAACGTATTCGGAAAATCCGTTTCGGCGAATTAGTCTTCGGAAAATTTGGTTTCGGCCAATTCGTTTTCGGAAAATCAGCCTAGACCTAGTTCAATGCACTTTAGTGTCTCAAATTTTCCTTTGCTAAAATGATGAGAATAATTTCTTCATCATTTAACAAACTTGTAGCTGAAAGCACCCAAACTATTGTTTGATTGACTAAAGTTTATCGGTTTAGAGCCAAAGTCATAAGTTGAACTCGAAACATCTGGGTGCATCAGTTGGAGTTGTTTATATTTCTCAGTGTGGTGAAAAATATCTTGCACGAGATATGTGATTTTAAATGGATATCATCACGGGTTTGTTTACTCTACTTACTAGGTTATAGTAAAGAAACAATTATAAATTATAAAAATTAAATCAAGAAAATGACCTTTAACCTCCATTTTTCTCAACACATTTTTTTGTCAGTTTTCTAACAGGTCAGAATTAACTTTCAAACCACACCTCTTTTGAATGATTCGGATTACGGAGATGCTACATCATTTTACTAATAAACCCACTAGAAATAGCCGCAAACAGTTATTTCTGCACGGAGAAAAATAAACAATTCCAACTGATGCACCCAGGTGTTTCGAGTTCACCCTATGGCTTTGTCTCTAAAGCTAGACACTTTAGTGCATTAAACTCTAGTTTGGATGCACTACAGTGTATCAGTTCGATGCATTTAGTGTCTAAGCTATAATTTTGTTAAAATGATGAGGAAATTATTCTCGTCATTTTGGCAAAAGAAAATTTGAGACACTAAAGTGCATCGAACTGATGCACTTTCGAGCATAAGTGCATCCAAACTTGAGTTTGATGCACTAAAGTGTATCGCTTTAGAGAAAAAGCCCTAGGGTGAACTTGAAACACCTGGGTTCTGGGAGTATCAGAATTTCTCTGAGTGTGGGCTCCCCGGAGGCCATTCAATGGCATTGACGCTCGGTAATTTCTCGATGTCCAAAAAGTTCCCTCAGTCGTTATTTTACTGAAGTGTCCTGTGTGCTTGGAAAACATCCTGTATCCACCATAGAGCTGATTCAACATACGGGTTCCTTAAATAATGATTAATTTCGGAGATAAGAACTATTCCTTCGATAAACAAAGTTTCAAATAAGTTCGTTCAGGAGCAATTCCTCTATCCTATATAGTACTTATGATCACTCTGTAGAAAAACAATTTGTAATAAAAAAAGGAATATTGTTGATATATGTATGTAGTAAGAATCTGTATAAGCCAAAAAAAAAACACAAGAAGATACGTTGGTTCTTGTTAGAGTTATGGCGATTTTATTGTCGTACCCGCTTTTTTAACACCTCCTGTATAGTGACATTCTGAAATGAAAGTATAGGTAGTTAGAAGATTTATTCATCAAAATTGTTCAAAGTTCCAAATAACAATTAACATAAATTCCACAATATATATTTATTATAATCTATTAGTAGCTTATTGATTACATCAATAAGTCATTTACATCGATAGGTCATTAATGAACGTACACTTGGCAATATGAGAAGAGAGCTTCTAGTAACTAGCTCCCCGTCAAGCTTTGGACAACCCAGAGGGTTAGAGCTATGAGGAGCAGCTAGGTAGGATAAACGAAGTGAAATGACCAGGGTAATATAATGCCAATCTATTAGTTATCAATCTCATACACAAGGTTATACATAGGTACATAAAATAGGCAAGTTCTAGTATAGCTCTTAACGCTGGAGTGGCAACGTCAAGGCAGTTGCGGCAAGACTCCTCGTCAGGACCACTCTGGTAGCTAATAACAGTGAGTGGGCGGTGCTAGGCTGGAGGGCGGAAAAGCTAGTCGGCCAGTGCATAGAGCGGAGCGAGGCCTAAAGGGGCCTTTACACGATAAGTGATCAGTGCCACTTTGTGGTGACACTGTTCTATGCCACGCCCATTTTGCTACTTGCCACACCTTCTTTGCAAAACTTGGTGGTGACCAAGCTATCGCTCTGGGAGCGAACGCTCACCACAAAGTGCCACTGTCTGTCAGTAGGATGTCTACGCCACTTAATTTCATGGAGTGGACTATACAATCAACGACCCATTTCATTGGCACCAATGCATATGGAAAATAAAATCAAAAGATTATAAAGATAGAACGCTAAGAGCGTTTAATAGCATATTAGATGCTATAACCATGATACTAAAGTTTCAGTGCCCACCAAAGCACATTCTGCTCGTGTAAAGGCGCTGAGCTATTTGGTGGGCAGTTTGGTTGAAAAAGTGTGATGAATAGTGGCACTGACCAGTGCTCGTGTAAAGGCCCCATAAGAGGTGTTGACTGGAACGAGAGCAGTTGGACAGTGACTAAGTAAGTCTTAAGCTGGACCTTTTATAACCTCGGTCACTATACGTCACGGGTAAACCGTGACATAAGTGGTGAATGAAGCCTGTGCACTCGTTCATCGAGACCGTTGGATTGTGGATGGTAGCTGGTTGTTCGACTCCTCTTCGTCCCAAGAGTCTTCAATGCCTCTCCCCAGAGAGCAGACTCAAACTGCACCCTGCGGTCCGTGATGATGTTCACAGGATCTCCGAAACGTGCTACCCAACCAGCCAAAATTGATTTCAGAGTAGTTTCAGCCGTAGAGTCTTGCATGGGGATTGCCTCGACCCATCGACTGAACCTGTCGATGCAGGTCAACATGTAGCGCTGTCCACGAGAAGGGGGTAAGGGTCCGACGATGTCCACGTGCACAGTCTCAAATCTGCAGCTGGGGACTGGGAGGGCCCCGGGAGGACTACGGACATGTGTGATTACCTTGCAACGTTGGCAAGCAGCGCAGGTTCTTTTCCAGTCTCTGATGATCTTGCTCATTCCTGGCCAAACAACCCGTCGTTTAAGGAGTCTCTGGGTTGCTCTGATGCCAGGATGACTCATTGAGTGGAATCGGTTGAATATCATGAGCCTCTGTTCGACCGGAATGAAGGGACACATCGCACCACAACATACTGGAACTCTGCAGCTGCACGGCCTCAGTTTCAATGCGCTCTTCTTAAATAGGTTAAGGAATAACTCCAGCTCCGTGCTAGTTGCCTGGCTGGTAGCGATCTCCTCGTAGTTGGTTACAGGATTCTCCAGACGGAGACTAAAAACAGACCGGGACAGAGCATCTGCCACGCTATTTTCTTCTCCTCTCACGTGGTCTATTTGGCAGTCATACTGGGTGATGAAGGCAAGCTGTCTGGTCAGACGTGGAGAGAGTGTCTAGGAATTGGTGGTCATAGCACTGGTGAGAAGGCGATGATCAGTCAGCACTGTGAAAGTACGACCGTCCAAGAACTATGAGAAATGTCTAATCGCCAGGAATATTGCGATCAGTTCTCTGTCGTACGTGCTGTAGCGCTGTTGAGCCGGGTTCAATTCTTTCGAAAAGAAAGCGATGGGTACAGTTTTTCCGTTGATTTCCTGTTGAAGCACTGCCCCCACAGCTGTGGCTGACGCGTCAGTTGCTGGGCTGGTCGGGGCATTGGGAAATGGGTGGACCAACGATATGAAGTTCGTCATCTCCTCTTTGATACCCCCGAAGGTGTTGTGCGCCTCGTCAAACCACTGGAGCTTCCTACCAGAGTTCCTGGAACAGCCCTTGGTCATGTCTGTGAGTAGTTGCAACTTGCTAGCAGCTGCGGGGAGGAATCTTCTATAGTGTAGTCCACTACTCCCAGGAATTGCCTCATCTTCTTCACGGTATCTGGGAGAGGGAACTTGATCATGTGTTCCACCTTTTGTGGCAGGGCACTTATGCCTGAGGTGGAAATGCGGTGTCCCAGGAAATCCAGTTGGTTGACACCCAGAAGAAATTTGGCGGGGTGGATCCTCAGGCCATGTTTGCGAAGCCTCTCAAACAGTAGTCGTAGGTGATGCTCGTGCTCCTTTGCTGTAGACGAAGCGATTAGTATGTCATCGATGTAGACTGTCACAAACGGCAGGTCCCTGGTGATGTTGTCCATGAATCTCTGCATCGTCTGCGCGGCGTTTATTTTGGCCAAATGACATCTTCACATATTCAAACAGACCGAAAGGAGTTATCACTGCAGTCTTCTCCACATCATCTCGAGCCACGGGTATCTAGTGATACCCGTGATCTCCCTGATCACGGATGAGATCAATTTTGGAAAAGATGGTCCTGTCATGATGGCCCTAGTGAAACTCTTGCATGTGGGGGATTGTGTACTTGTCAGGCCTAGTTTTCGCATTCAGCCTCCTGTAGTCTCCGCATAACCTCCACTTGGCTGCATCTGGGGAATCCTTGGGGACCAAGTTTTAGGTCAAGGTGGAATCCATTCTTGTGTAGGAAGTCCATACCCAGTATTGCTTCAGCGACGTCTGCCACTATGAACTTCCATTGCAGCTCCAGGCGGCTATACAAGGTAACAGAAGTGAAAATTGTACCGTATGTCCCAATGGTGCTGTCGTTAGCAGCGAGAAGATTGAAGGACGGTTGAAGAGTTTTCTTTTCGAAGGCCCCCGCCGGCAGGATGGAGACCGAAGATCCAGTGTCCACCAGGAACTTTCTCCTGCTGCGGAGATCCGTCACAAACATCAGCGCACTAGCCGGACTGTGAGTGACGAGTTTGAAACGTCTGGGAAGGTGAGCGGGATGATTGGTGGTAGCAATCATCTCCCGTTGTTGGCGTTTTCCTGGAAAGAGCAGGGCTGCTCGCAGTTTCGAGCATTGTTACCGAAACGGGATGGTAAAAGCACAAATTTCCTTGGGTTGAGGGACGATGCCGTGAGTTGGTCTCTTGAGAGGTTGATGACTTTAGCCGGCCCCGAAGCGCAGCAACTTGATTCCGCAAGTCCCTGATCTGAGCCTCCAAGTCCGCATTGCTCCGAGGCTTGCTCACAGCACACACCTGTCCAAGAGGGGTGGGCAGGAACTCTCGCTGGTTGGCAAGAGCTGATGCTTCTCTTTGAAGTACCCTGTCCGCCAGTTCCGCGTATTCCTCGTCAGTCATCGCTCCGCTGGGTGTCTCTATCAGGGACTGCAGGGGAGAGGAAAGCTTCTGAAGGTGAAGGGATCTAATAACCTGATTGGGCAGCTTGGCCATCCTCTGGGCATTGATGCTCTGCATTCTGTGCATCAACGCTGATGGTTCCATGTCACCCAGCTGCCTGGAGAGCAGTTCCCTGAAGGTTTCGTCGTCCCCTTGCAGTGGAATCTTTTTCTTCAAGGCTTTGATCAATGCCTTGCACTTCTCTGTGCGTGGAGGGTTGGTGAGGAAACTTTCCACATCTTTGACCTTGGATGTGGGGAGGTTATCTAAGAGTAGGCCAAACTTCTGCTGATCGTCTACTTCTGCCGTGGCGTTGGTGAATGTGGCTTCCACCAAAAGTAGCCAGTGGGCGATAATATCATCATATGGTGGTAGCATGATTGAAGGGGCCATGCTGGAGTCTGTGTCTCACTCTGCAGGTCACCACTCTAGTAACTAGCTCCCCGGCAAGCTTTGGACAACCCAGAGGGTTAGAGCTATGAGGAGCAGCTAGGTAGGACAAACGAAGTGACACAACCAGGGTAATATAATGCCTATCTAGTATTAGTTATCAATCTCATACACAAGGTTATGTGTACATAGGTACATAAAATAGGCAAGTTCTGATATAGCTCTTAGCGCTGGAGTGGCAACGTCAGGGCAGTTGCGGCAAGACTCCTCGTCAGGATCACTCTGGTAGCAAATCACAGTGAGTGGGCGGTGCTAGGCTGGAGGACCCACCTCCGGTGATGAGCCGCTTACTATGGAAGAGTTTGTGCACGTGAAAAGGGCTCTAAACAAAAGAGTACTTGACCGAGCACGTAATAAACCTGAGTGGCCCGACCAGGTAGAGAGCTGTATACTCACCACAATGGCCAAGTACGGGAAATCTGCTCGGACGAACGTTCACTTGGGTGGGTGAAGGAGGACGCAAAGAAGCTGGTTCCAGGACCCGGATCCCATAAGGGTTACTGGATTATGGGGCCGGGTGAGTTGCCACCTACTAAGAGATGTACCGCGTGGGTTCCGTCGGATGTGTCCAAAAGCAGGAAGGATCTCCTTCTGCTCTTGAAGGCGTCCAACACGAACCTACGTGTGGCAGGTCTGCACCTCACCACTGAGGCGCCACCAACTGGCCAGGGCCATATGCCTGGGCGCGTCTGCGTCTTTTCCGTTGAGGAGGATACTTTTCAACGGCTGAAGGCTCTGCAGATGCGACTATTCTGTGGCATGAGCAGATTGGAGTTCAGACATCGAACGCCTGGAGCTCCGCCCCCAGCACTGAAAGCCCCGGCCAACAGTGATGGAGGAGCTGTCTCTGGTATGGTGGTTTCCACTTCACCTGCAGACCCGTCTGTAGGTGCTGAGGAATCATCTCTTCTACTGGCAACCCGTCTGGTCTCGTATCATCGGCAGTCGTGGGTGAGAAGCCGGGTCCTAGCAGTCTGAATCTTGTCTCTGGATCCTCGATCCAGGGCTAGACCCTTTCCTTCCATCATGGTTGTTGTCCATGGATGGCAGTTGAACATGCACCGATGTTACAGTGCCTCTGTTGAATTGCAGAGGAAGCTGGAACACGATGCAGCGTTCATGGCTCTTATTTAGGAGCCATAAACTTTTGGTGGCTTAGCCACTATCAACCCTTCGGGGTCCATGGTCTTCCTAGCACCTGCGGGTGATAACTTGCGTAACAGAGCAGTCATTGTAGTGTCTTCATCCTTGAACGTATGGTCTGTTCCTGGTTGCACCGACAATGATATGGTCACTGTTGCTATGGAATGCAGTATTGGCACTGTCTGGTGCTCCTCTGTGTACATGCCAGGTGATTCGGATGACCCCCCGCCATCCATGCAGGTTAGGAGTCTCATCCAACATTGTGAGTATAGTAACATCGCACTCCTTATAGGATGTGATGCTAATGCACATAATATTATATGGAATAGCTCTAATGATAACGAGAGAGGGGAAGCCCTATGGGATTACCTAGTCTCAACAAATTTGGAGATATGTAACCGGGGGCACGAACCAACCTTTGTTGTACAGAATAGAAAGGAAGTCCTGGACCTAACGCTGGCCTCTCTGAGCATAGCGGACGAGATATCGGACTGGCGGGTTGACGGCGCTCCATCCCTGATGGACCATAGATGCATCCGCTTCAATCTGGTGGAGTATAACTGCGTCACTAAGGTGAGTAGGAATATTAAACGTACCGATTGGAAACAATACGAATTAGTCAGTCAAAATAATTTGATTGAAAGTGTACCAGGTGAACTCAGTACCCCTGAGGAACTTGACAACGCCGCTTCAGCGGTAACCTCGGCACTTACTTCCGCTCTGGACGAGACCTGCCCTCTAAGAGCTGTAAGTTCCCGTAGGTAAACCAACTATTGGTGGACCATGGAACTGGCGGCCTGGAGGAGGCGGATCAAATCCGCTTGGAACAGAGCATCCAACACGGATGCTCAGAGTGCTTGGGACAATTACCGTAGACTCAAGCGTGCATATAAATCTATGATTCGTAGAGCTAAAAGGAGTTCCTGGCGAAACTTCTGAAACAGCTACGAAAACATACACGATTCTAACAGAATCAGTAAGTTACTCAAAGGAGTAAAGAAGGTACAACTGGACGTTTTACAGAAAACTGACGGTAAGTACACTTCTAGCTCCAGCGAGACCCTAGAGTTCATGATATCCGTGCACTATCCCGGTAGTGTAAGGATAGACCATGACTCACCCTTTACCCTGCCAAAATTGAGCTGGTGCGACCGGCAATCTGCTCACTTCATTACAGAGGAGAGAATTGCTAAGTCTATCAGTTCTTTTGACAGTTATAAATCACCTGGTGGGGATATGGTCAGTCCTGTTATGCTCCAGAGGGCGGGTCATGCCTTGGGTGAGATTCTGGTTTGACTTTTCCGAGCTAGTCTCTGCCTGAGTCTTGTTCCTGATACCTGGTGCAACGCGAGGGCTGCCTTTATCCCGAAACCCAGGAAACCCTCGTATCTGAAGGCTTAGTCCTTTAGACCGATCACTTTGACCTCTTTCTTCCTGAAAGTTTTGGAGAGACTGGTCTACTGGCACCTGATTGAGTGCATTGGCGGACTCAACCCAAAAATGCACTTGAACCTGTTTGCTTTCAAACAGGACCACTCTACCGATGCAGCCCTGCATGCTGTTGTTCAAAAGCTTGAAAAAGCAGTGTTGAACAAACAACTAGCCCTTTCCCTGTTTTTGGATATTGAAGGTGCCTGTAGCAACGTCTCTCTGGTGGCTATAAGGTCCGCATTATTCAATGCTGGAATAGAGATACACCTGGTCACTTCGATCATGGGGATGCTGATGAGCCAAAGGGTCACAGCAACTCTTGGTGATTATAGCATGTCGGTTCGTTTGACTAGGGGTACACCACAAGGAGGAGTTCTCTCACCACTCTTATTCAATCTGGTGATGAGTGAACTTCTCAGGAAACTGACTAATGTTTCTGGAGTTTATGCAAAGGCTTACGCTGATGATGTACTCCTGCTATCAACTGGAATAGACTCCTTTACTATTAGTGATCGAGTTCAGGAAGGTTTGACGACTGTTGAGGAATGGGCCAGAGAATCTGGACTATCTTTATGCAGCAATAAAGCTTTTGCTACTATGTTTACATGGAAACGCAAATGGAAGTATTGCCCCCTAAGACTTATGGGACAAGAAATTTGGCTTGTGGACAGAGTAACTTACCTCGGAGTGACCCTGGACTCATAGCTGAGCTGGATCCCCCATATAGTTGACAAGTCTGCTAAAGCCAATAGATGCCTCCTACTGTGTAGGCGAGCAGTTGGACAGACCTGGGGGCTTTCTCCAAAGGTCATGATGTGGATTTTCACCACCATGATTTGACCTATTATGAGCTACGCTGTTACGGTTTGGGCGGCAGGGCTGGAGACTCGAACATGCGACCTAAAGCTGTCCACACTGCAGCGGAAGGCTTGTATTGCCATTTCATCGGCCTATCCTGGAGCCGCACTAGAGATGCTCCTTGGCCTGCCACCTCTGACTTTCTTTCTCAAAGGGACAGCGGTGTCAGGTTCTTATCGGTTGAAGCAGGCGAGTTTGTGGAGGGAGGGTTACATCAAAGACACTTTGGCTCATCAGAGCCATGTGAATTAGTGTGACAGGAACTCTAGGGACCTACCTGTTCTAGCCTTTCCGAGAGACCTATGCAGCCCTCGGTTAAATCTACAAATGAGATTTAAGACGAGTACTGTGGCCCCCGACCACACAGTGGAAGATTCGACTGTGGCCTGTTTTACAGATGGCTCTAAGCTTGAATCTGGCAGAACAGGTGCAGGAGTACACTTTCCTGGTAGGAATGAAACTGACCTAGTTGTATATCTAGGTTATTACTCCTCCGTTTTCCAGGCGGAGATATTGGCGATCACTCTGGCAGCAGAGTGACTGACCAGCATCGTTTCCGGGGAACCTGATGTGGAGAGAGTTATCATACACTCAGATAGCCAAGCGGCAATCAAAGCCGTGGCTAGTTTGAGGACCAGGAGCCAAACGGTAAACCGATGTGTAAATGCCCTGAACTCTTTGGGGTAGCTGGCTGATGTCACTCTTCAGTGGGTTAAGGCTCACGTTGGTACCATTGGTAACGAAACCACCGATTTCTTAGCTAAGGAAGCAGCTAAGACCTCATGTGGAGGACCCGAACCCTTTCTGCCAGTGTCATACAGTGCATGTAAACTTTCAGTTTACCGGTGGATTGCGGATAATTCCAAAAGAAGATGGGCCAACCTATCTTCTTGTAGACAGACCAAAGAGCTCTTCAAGCAGCCTCTGGATAGGAGAGGCTGTCTGAGACTCTTGTCGTTGACTCGAAGGAAACTTCGTCTTACCCTACAAATTTTAACAGGGCACGGAAACTTTGGATCCCATAACAGGATTACTGGAAAATGGACCAATGACACTTGCCGACGATGTGATCTTGCCCCAGAGACAAGGACTCATATTGTTGAAGAATGCCCTTCTTATCACAGGACTAGGGACTTTACTTTGGATGGATTTCTAACGGACCTCCACAGAATTAGTAGGACTTTCAGCTTCTCGCATCTTTCTACCTTTCTTGAAAGAATTGGGAGGCTGGAGGATTTCAACGACTAGTCTCTAGATCGGTTCGATGGGGATTTAGTACAGATGGGCCCACCTGCGGCCTGAGTGCTCACCCGCTTTCACAACGGCGTGCGGGGATCCTCTCAATTATAATAATAATAGGCTGGAGGACGGAGTCAGTTAGTCGGCCAGTGCATAGAGCGGAGCGAGGCCTAAGAGGTGTTGACTGGAACTTGAGCAGTTGGAGAGTGACTAAGTCAGAGATGAGAGACACAAAGTGGGTTAAAATAGAAGGGGGACAGAGAAGAAAAAGATTTAGAAAAATAAGAAAAATAGTTAAGAGATAAAAGAGTGGTGATACTGATTTGGTACACATTATATTAAATTAGCTTAATTGTTCGCTGGCAGGGTTTAAAAAAGAAGGGCTTTCAGCTCGTTGTTTTGAGAGTTATAATCAGTGAGATTATTCTATTCATTAATCTACAAACATTAAAATGGTCATCAGACCGTTGATTTAAAATAGTTTATCAGTCTTTTGATCAGTAAGGCTGATGGGGTTTGGTTGTTAAAATACGGGAGCTATTGCTTCTGCACATTTTCGCCTACTTGAGGGATATAAATGGTTTTCTTTCGGGAAATGACTTAGTTTGATTTGCTGGTTTTCTGTTAGATTGATTTTGTTCCATATCTGTTTTGCATTCTCATGCAGTACTATATTGATTGGGATTAAATCTGCATTATTGTTAATTTCTATATTTGTTTTGTGCTCTATTTTTCTTGTGTTTGTAATGATGCGGGCAGCTTTGTTTTGAATTACTTGCAGTTTTTGAATTTGAGTTTTGCTGCGTGTTTGGAGAGGAATCGTGGAGTAGAGTAGTTTGGTTCGGGTTATGGCAAGGTAGAGTTTTCTTTTGTTTGCTTGATTCAGGTTTTTGAGGCTGTAGAGTTTTGAGAGGGTTTCTTTGGCTGCATTGACTCTATGGGTGGTGTGAGTTATGAAGCCTGATCTATTAATTTGTACTACTAGTGCTTTTCCTGATTGGTGGTAGTCAATTTCTTGATTGTTTATCTTGACCTTTTCCGTCCTCTTATTCTCCAGAGGAATTATTTGAAACTTTTTTACATTTGTATTTATTTTCCACTTGTTTTCGTAGTTATTTATTCTTTCTATTTCGTTTTTAGTAAGTCTTGTACGGTATCGTTCTGATTGATGGCTAATAATTTGGGTTACATCATCTGCATATATGATGTTTTCAGTGTTGAACGATATCGGTGGTGGAAGATCGTGGGTATAGAAATTGAAGATTGTTGGGGATAGGCAGCCTCCTTGGGGAACTCCACAGGAGATGTTGAAGGGTGGTCCGGTGTAGTCTTCTATTCTTATTGATGCTTTTCTATTGGTGAGGTAGCTGGCTATTATTTTGATGAGGTATGGTTGGAAGCTGTTTACAATTAGTTTATATAGGATGCCGTTATGCCAGACTTTGTCGAAGGCACCTTGGATATCTCTCAGAGTTACATTTGTTTTTAGTTTTTGGATTTTGCTGCTGCTATGGTTTCATAGGTAATTGCTGTAGCTGTATCAGTGCCTCTTCCCTGTATAAAACCATGCTGACTGCTATTGTTTAATTGTTTTGCCTCTATTGATTCTAATAGTCTTTTATTAATGGTTTTTTCAAGTATTTTGCCAGGGACATTCAGTAGTGAAATTGGTCTATAGTTTTCATGGTGATATGGACTCTTGTTTGGTTTTGGTAGAAAAATCATTATTGATTTTTTCCATCGCATTGGGAAATATCCTGAGTTTATTGATGCTGTAACTATTTTTGCAAGGATGGCTATCATTGGTTGGGGAAGGTTTGTAAGGTGATATCTTGTGATGTTATCGTTGCCAGGTGCCTTCTGTTTGAAGGTTTTGATCGTTTCAGCTATTTATGCAGGAGTGATTGTTATTCTATTGTATTGGGCCAAAGGATGGTATGGTTAAATTTCTATTTCTGGCTAATGTTGTATTGACTTCAATATCGTTCGCTTCATCGAACTTCTCGTTCTCCTCCTCCGTTATTTGAAGTTTTTTTGACCAGTGGTCTCTAAATAATGTTTCTTTTTCATCTTTTGAGTATATTTCCTCATTATTGTGGCCTTTCAGGTACTTCACCTCTCCTCCCCGATTTTCCCCATATACTCTCTTTATAGACTTCCAAAAGTCCCTATCGTTCCTCTCCATATCTATCTCCTCCACAAATTTATTCCAATCTTCATTCCTCAGCTCCATCAACTCACTCCTCATTTCCACTCTCAATTCTCGCACTCTATTCATTCTATAGGTTGGTGGTCCGTGGCTTATCATTGTGTCTATTATTGTTTTGTATTCAATTTTGAGTTGAGTAAGGTATTGGGAATCTTTTGCATAGGGGACTGGTCTATATCTGACTTTTAGGATGAATCTATTTCTTGCATCTTGAATCTATTCTGTCCATATTTTTATTGCACTATCTATTGATTGGGGGTTGTCGAGGTTTTCTATTATGGTTGGTTCACTGAGATGGTGTTTGTAACCATCCCAGTTTGCCTGTTTGAAGCTGTCTCTTGGTTTAATTGGGATCAGGATTGGATTGCAGGAAATTATTAATATTATTGGGATGTGATCACTTGTAGTAGCTGGGCCTGGATATGTATGATAGTTATGGATGACTCTGTTGTTATGGAGTATTATATCAGGGGTTGTTTTGGTTCCATTAGTAATGAACGTAGGGAAGTTTGGTCCATCGTGAAAACAGTTGCCTCTATTGATTAATTGTTCCATTTGTTTTCCTGTAGTATTTGCGTTGCTGTGGCCAAGAATTGGGGATCTTGCATTTAAGTCCGCTATTATATATTTAGACTGGTTGGTGTCTATTGTTATGCTGAGTAGGTCGCTGATATAGTCCTCATGGATTCTGTATACTATTGTTTTCTTGATGGCTATTGCACAACCATTGTTTCTTTCCTCCAGTCTGTTGGTTTTGCATATGTTATATTGCCATAGTTTCATTGATTCGCCTGATTTGCAGCCATGCTCATTGATGAGAGCAATGTCTGCATCTTCTTGTTGGATAAGGTTTGCCACACTATTTTTGTTGGTGGACCAGCTTCGTTCGTTGATTTGAATTATTTTGAGTTGGTTGAGTGGCATTAGTCTATGGATTTGCTGTCGGTGCGTGACTAAGTAAGTCTTTGGCTGGACCTTATATAACCTTGGTCAGTATACGTCACGCATAAACCATGACATAAGTGGTGAATGAAGCTCTGTCAGTCACTACAAGCTGATTAATTCGAATCTTGATCATATATAATATATATAGTGCTAAAAGTGTGAGTGATGCTGTTTGCGAGTATGAGTGACATGGTCAAAGTTTGCATAACCTAGTGTTGAATTGTTTTAACAGTTGTTGCCCGTTGAAAACTAGAACAGTTTCTTATAAAAGTTATACAAAACCTTGGCTTAATGGTTTGGTTGTTCATATCAAGATACGGCAGAACCAATATTTACTGTACCGAACTGGAAGAGTAGAGTACAATACAAGGAATACAAAAACGAATTGAATCGAATGATTAGAAGAGCGAAGGTTGAGTACTTTGAAGTGAAGTTTGGTGACTACCGAACAAATATTCGTGCGACCTGGAAAGAAATTTATATATACTAATAATTTCCTTAGTGTGTTTATTTATCTAGTTATTTGGTGTCCGCTTTTACACGACGGGTATTGAACATGAAGAATGTAACTATGATACGAACGGGATTATATTGACTTGATATTTAAATTCCCTGTTTTTATTCAATTTTTAAATGTATTTCATCTTTAGAATAAAATAGACTATGCAGAAAATTTAATTTTAATTGAATTCATTAAAAGTAACGTAATAACGGGAAATTAAGTGGTATTGATGATGACCCGTTATTTTTAACGGGAAAGTACACTAGTAATCTAATAAAATCTGATCACTATTCAAAGAAGACTGATATTAGGAAACTGATAGTTAGTGAGGAAGAGATAGTAGAAGATAATGATTGTGCATCAGCTTTTAATGACTTTTTTCGCTAGGATCAGTGGAGATATCTGTGCTTCCGCACCTCCAAGCCGAGTTAATTTCAACTCTTATCTCCGTGACAATTATCCACAGTCGTTCTTCTTTTCGCCAGTTCTGCCTATTGATGTAATCTAAGTGATAAATTCCCTAAAAAACAAGTCATCGACAATTGAAACTTATTCAGTTGCGATTATTAAAAATCTATTTCAATGGATTGCTCCTATATTATCATTCATTGTTAATAAATCTTTTACAGAAGGCGAGTTTCCTAAAACAGAAAAAATAGCGAGGGTCGTACCCATTCACAAAAAGGGTAACGTAACTAACACTTCAAACCTGTGTCCATTCTTCCAATTTTCAGTAAGATATTTGAGAAAATAGTTTACAACCAATTAGTTTCATATCTAAATCGTCATAATGTTATATCAAATGAACAATATGGACTTGGGAGGGGTAGAACTACTCTAATGCATTTGTAAATTTAACGAACTACATTTTTAGAGAGTTAGATGGTGGGAAGTATGTGTTTTCTCTATTTTTAGACTTTCAAAAGGCTTTTGATAGCGTAAATCAAGATATATAACTTTACAAATTGTATCACTATGGTGTAAGGGGAGTTGCATATGAGTTTTTCCGGTCCCATCTCTCAAATCGTTACCAGTTTGTCTCTTTGAATGATACATGCTCCTCACTAAAACTGGTGACGCATGTAGTGCCCAAGTATCCATCTTGGGTCCCCTATTCTTTCTTGTATTCATAGATGACATAGTGAATTCTACGGATGTGTTTAAATTTATATTGTATGCTGACGATAGCACGTTGTCATTGTCTTTTAGGCAAGTTCAGCTTCAAACAATTCACCATTGTATAAATTATGAGTTGACAAATCTTCAAAATTAGTTGAATGCTAATAAACTGGTAATTAATGTTGACAAAACTCATTATTATATGATCTTTTCATATAGAAAAATTGTAAGTATTGGTGATATTGTTAGGGGCTCTAATCAGACATATCCTGTCGAAAGCATAAATTTTTTAGGTCTTACTTAGATAGCCATTTGACCTTTGTACCTCATATAAACTATATAGCAAACAAAATATCTAAATCTATAAGTATCATTTATAAATTAAACCATTTCTTATCACATTTAATTAAAAAAAAATTGTACTTGTCTTTAATACATCCATATCTCAGTTATGGTTTAGAGGTGTACTTTAACACCTTTGAATGTCATTGCCATTTTAAAGAGAATAGTATTCTTAAATTAGCAGATTTACATTTTCAACATACGTGTATTTATTTTTACAAGACTATTTACCTCAATTTTGATAGAGACCAATGGGTATATATTAACAATAATAGATCTGCGGGGAATCATCATTATTCTACTAGAAATCCGTTGTTAATACGCACTGCTTTGTTTATTAGATCAAATTCGCAGAGGAGCTTTTTTTATGTGCGAGTGAAATGCTATAATTCTCTGACTGACAATGTCAAATCTTGTAGAAATGTGAATAACTTTAAAAAAGTGACTAAAAATATTGAACAATATTGACTCGTACGTAATTTGGTAAGGTATGGGTCTTGGTTTTTCATTATTGTCTATTACTTTAAACTTCAGAACTTGACTTTTCTGTTTATAATCTATGTAACCATTCCTTTCCGTAATTGTGACTCATGTTGAATTTTTTTATTGTTTTCTCAGGTACGTAGTGTCTCGGAGCGATATCTACGGTACTATCGTATTCACCCTATTTGAAGATAGCTATCAATGCCCAAGAACCGTTAAATCGGTTAATAGGGCTGTTGAATTATTAATTTCTAAGGCATTTTGTTATGTAAAATGATTGAAATGTTGATGTACAGCTTTTCTTATTTTTGTAAAATGTATTATAGATATTTTAGGTAGATTGCGTTGTGTATTATATGTTTCATATTGTGGTTCTTGACTATTGTATTTTTATTTCAATAAAGTTTTTCATTCATTCATTCAGCTTGAAAACGTTTAATAATCCTTGAATAAATGGGAATAATAATTAAAACATATATTTTATATTTTTAATAGTTTCGAAATAATTATTATGCTTATATTCATATATTAAGTGTATCGCAAAAATTCAATTTTCCTTTACATATATAAAACATATAATGCAGTAAAAGCAAAAATGATGAAAAACCAAATATTGGTTTCAAATAAATAATAAGCAAATTCATACTTAAAAGCTAAAGCTTATTTTTCGCTACAAATGTTCTTCTACCTTTTATTGTAATGAATAATCGTCATTAATTCCTGATATGTTGAGGCAGGGCACATATTTTTCAGTGACTTAATGGGTTGAAACACGAGAATGAATGAATGCCTTTTTCATATGCATGTAGTTTTGGCACATACTTAATGGAGAAAAATATGCTGTGATTCTCTATGATGATATTTTTTTGCTAACAAAACGGACATTTGCGTGTTTTAAACTTTGAGGAAAACTATCTAACTTATTAGGAAAATAGAGCAAAGTTATAATATCGTTCAAACGATCTTTTACTCACTTTGAAATGGGGTTTAAATAAGCGTGAATATATGTCTAATTAATTAAGTGACAGTTAGATCCTCTTACCCGATATGATTAAGAAAAAGTCCCAGAATGTTGAATAGACCCTTTACCAAATTAATTAAAAGTTATAATTACTCCAACCACCTGCACCTCTCCTTCTACCAATCCTGGTTCTAAGGAAGGATGAATGGTATTACATTTTAATTTTTACACTATTTGTATAATATAATGGAAAAAAGATAATCTTTATTATTATTATAGTTCATTTTTTTTTCTCTCCAATTCGCAAACCTTAGTTCAAAATTTATATGTTTGATTATTCTGAATCACTAAATTTTTGAGGAAAAAATATTTTCTTTTTGACTGTATGTTATGTTTAATCATACACTACTTCATTCTTTGCCTCCGCTCTACCCACACAATTAATTCATTTGTTTCAATATTCTCGTTTGAGAAGAATGTTCCAATTTTCAAATTTTCATTTAAAAGTTTGATTTACGATTAGCTATAACAATCTGAGTTCTATTGTGCCTTCGATAGCCTTATTTATATCGCAGACATTGGAATAAAATGCTTTATCTTATTCATGAAAAAGAGCAAAATATAACAAATAGGATTCATCATTAACGGGATTCAATTATCATGTCGGTCCAGACTATTTTTCGTTCTCTTCGATGAAAATAAAATAAATTATTTCAATTCATCGATAACATTAGATTATTATTCATTGACAGCTTATGAAAATATTGGGGAATATTATTTTCTTTTCAGGAGTGATGTGCTGAAAGGATTTTGAAAAATAAAAAGTGTTTATGATACTGAAATTGAAGCGTTATTAAACGATGATTGATTCATCGTAGATGAAAAATATATTTTTCATTTACACTCCCTAATCTGCGCACATTTACTGCTTTATATTAAGTTGATATGAAAAGAAACTTATATCAGTCAATAACTTAATTTTAAAAATCGTACTCAAAATTTCAAAAGGAAAATTGTACAATTACAGAATATATAATTTTCTGGCAAATTGTTGATACAAAAGCTCTAATCATAAAGAGTCTGTCAGAAGTAAAATTTTCAAATTTATATCTATCGCTCTTGTATTATATTTCCCAATTTCGAAGTCTTTAAATTTCTGGTTTGGAGGGGTCACCGGTTTCATTTAACTATCATTTTCCACTTCATTTTTTTGCAAGTACATGCAGTTACCGTTGTAAGTGTCATAGATATATATAGTCCCACGCATAGATATATATAGTCCCATAGAAGCATAACAATAAATGAGACTCAAAATTTTTAAACATGATAGGAGGATGCAGAATAAATCATAAATATAGAATGAATGGAATATCATTAGTTCAGTTCTCACATATGAATCAATATGTCATAAATCGTTAATTTCATAAATCTGGAGATTATGTTCCATTGATCGAGTGATCCATAATTTCTATTGGAACAATTAATATAAGAAAACTTATGGTGTCTGGTCAATGCAATTCTAATTGTAAATTTTGATTTGTGCAAATAAAAATATAAATTGCATAATTTGTACGTCCATTTCCAGTTCCGGGCTCTGTGGTGCTCGTGTGGTGGAGACTCCACCACCACTCCATCTGGTGAGCTCATCAAGAGACAAGTGGAGGATCTGCACCAGAACGCCTGGAAGATCGGAGTTAGTTACGTCACTCTTCTGCTGACTGTCTATCTGCTCACACTGTCAATGTTGCTGAAGAAGGAGCACGGATGGGGGTGAGATAAATGGGGGAATAAAGGCAGAGGGGGTGTGGGCTTAGCACGAATGAGGCTGAGAGTAATGGGGGAATAAATGAAGAGAGGGTGTGGGCTTAGCACGAATGGGGTGAGAGAAATGAGGGGGGAATATATGAAGAGTGAGTGTGGGCTTAGCACAGATGGGGTGAGAGAAATTGGGGGACAAAATGGAGAAGGGATGTGATCTTTGCACGGATGCGGGTGAGAGAAATAGGAGAGTGGGGGAGGGGTAATTTAAAAAGGCTTGAGTTTCGTGAGAGAAGGAGGGGATACATGAATAAATTATTTTTATGAGGGATTATATCATGGTTTTAAATGAACACAGATTAAGTTTGATAATTCATATCGTTATAATGAATGATATACTTTAATTTGTTTTTTGAATTTATTCAATAGTATTATAATTGGTGCGCTTTCCTTAATTATTACACACTCTTGGAAACGAATTAATAGCGTATCAGCTGGGTTTCTCTACGAAGGGCGGTGGGGTTCTCACAGCTCCCTCACATTCTGGAAGGCGGTGACTGTAATCAAGTAAGGATATTTTTCAAGGTGAATATGAAGAATTCCTTCAACCTTATGAAGAGAGAACACTTCTCTTACAGTTATTCGTAACCGTGTGCTGGAGCTATAACTATCATGATAAGTTTAATCTTTGACTTCAGCTGTGTTTTATTAGGTGAAATAGTGATGAGGTCAGAGACAGATATTCAGCAAGGTGAACATTTGCCTTGAACTTAATAGCACAAAATGTGAGCTGACCATCCTCGAATACACTGACCCTGGTGAAAAAGAATGGTTGCTCCGGACAGTGCTTCCTAATGTCAGTGTTTAATAGGGATACTTATTTGATGCTAGGAGCACTTCTAAAAGATATTTGTATTCCTACGTAGATTTTGAGGAGGGAAGACATTTTGGATTTCATGTTCTCTCGGTTTCGGGTAGTCAATAACCAACATCCCTTCGATTTATTGAGAAATGTTTTCTCCATTCCAAAGCTTCAATATATTCTTCAGGCATATTCAGCTTACAGGAACGAAGTATAGCTTAACTGATTTGATGAATCACTTAGATCTTTCGTTTCCTGGGTGACCAATGTAGAAATGTCGGTCGATTCTTGGGTTCTGGCAGTTCTATCGGTTGGCCCTGTAAACTAGATTGTAGGAAAACTGGAGACATTCCATTACCTGTTTTTGTGTTTTCAATGTATTCTGTGAGTAATTTGAATGAAGCTTGTCTTTCTTTTATTAATGTGATCAGACCGCAGAATTTATAGATTCAGTTGATACACGGAAGCAGGTTCAACAGGTTGACATCCCACTACCAGTCCATTAGCCCAGTCAAAAGGAATTGGATACTCTTCTGGTTTATTCATCTAAAGCATGCCACAATGAATATTGTGGTGAAACGGGCTTTGCTGAAAGCAGAGCTCCGGTCAGTGCTGGAGCACCATGAAGTTGACAGATGGAGATGGTATTGCTTTATTTCCGTGCAAAAATGGGAAGAGTTTGATTTGGGATTGCATTCATTTGACACATTTGCTGAGACGCACCTCACTAATTCTGCGGTTGAGGCTGAATCAGCTTCCGGGACTGCAGAGAACATTGCACTGGCGGAGAAATACTCCGCTCTTGGTTAAATTTACATAGTTGAGCAAATTGCTATAGAAACTCAAGAAATCATCGCCTTCCTGAGTGATGTTGGATTCGCTAAGGCCCACGCCCAACAACGTACTGTACTCATGAGCATAAACCTGAAGAACGCTTGGTTGCATTCTGTGTCCTAATTATGAGAAAGGAAGGCTAAACAAAACAAATATCGGCTTGCACTTTGTATGATTTTTTTTTAGCGTGACAGCATTATGCATTGTAACAGTTTGTTAAGAGTATCACAAGTGGTTAAATGGTGACGGGAAATTAAAATATTCATTCTAATATGAATAAGCATCCCTCGAAACAACATTGAAAAAGAAAAACAATACATCTCAAATATGTTGTTGCTGTACACTATAATTGCCATTTTATTTTTCTAGAGAAATAAGCTATAATTTGGCCTTCGAAAATGTCAAATTTTAGTCAACTGTTGAAATAACAATGTTGGGTGTTTGTGACTGGAGTGTGACTGCTAAACTGTCATTCACTGTAGTATATGTTTCTTTTTCGAATGCTTCACAGACTTTCGACAGGATACAAATCTGCAGACTTTTTCCTCTTTGGGAAAAACGCTCTATATATAATCAGGGCTAATAATTAGAAGCATGCAACGTGGTATGTATTATACTGCATTAATATTTTTTTTTCTAGAATAACATATTATTTTTCTTGTGACACAATACTACATAGTTTATGTATAGTTTGACGGTTATTTTCATCATATCTGTGACTGTGAACGGTTTCAACAATTCATTATCAATGATTGCTACAAAAATATTTATCTCCACTACCTCATTGTTGATGCCTCTTTCGATGGGGGTGTGGACCCTCCATGAAATACCATCCTCTCTTCCACCTATCAGGTCAATCAAGAGTAACTATTCATGATGAAATTTTGTCCTCATGTAATATTTTGCACACTCAAGCCTCTTTTCTTTCAAACGTAGAGACAAGCCTTTGAGTTTCCATCCATCCTCAGAGTACTGGATCGAGTCAAACTAGCCATATCTGGTATCCCAGCGTTTTTAAATATATTCTCTGATAGTTGCATTAGGATTACTTCGGACCTCTTGGTCCTACTCCTGGTTTGTTGTGAAGTTGGGGCTTTTTTATTGATTTCTTGAGAAGAATATTGTTTAAATAAAGCCTTCATATGAATTTCAACTTCTCTTAATTGCTGAAAGTACCTTTTCATTTCATTATGCATATAATGTTGGCACTCTGAAACGAGCGACTAATCATACAATGGCTGCCGTTTGTTTATTATTATGCAGATATTATGCACATGCCGACGCCACCTTTTTGTCAGCTAAGCCTGCTGCCTGTAGTATTCGACTAGCTTTCCTCTACATATATGGGTGGTTTTTGAAATTATAGAAATCAAAATAAAGTGTTGATTTAAATATTTGTCTATTCTTGATGTTAACTAGGGATGGGACTAAGTATCGACAATTTTTCAGATATAGGTATTTGTAAAAAAAGTATCGATACGAATAGTATTATAAACTATTTGAATATAATTTATTTAAACAAAATATATTCTAATAGTTACAATAACAATATCTAATTTAAAATAAATAAAAGGATATTTCTTATAGATAATCCTATTTTGCATAGTTTCAATATTATATAATACTTATTTATACTCTATATGAAATAAATTATATTATCATTAAATACCTTTATACGTACGCCAATCATTGATTTTTAGATAAACTGTTGTTTTGAACGTTATATTATTTATAATATTGAATAATGTTTAAAAATATTTAATTCATTTATTATGAATCGACTGATATAATTTCATTATAACTGAAAGTTATTTGTTTCAATTAAATAATGAAAGTATCGACATCAGTCAAAATCTAGGTATCGGTGAAATTTTTTGCATCGTCCCAGTAAAGCCACTGGAATTGATAAATGATGCATTTTATGATTCTTTCATTAATTATTGAGGGTTTCCCTGCATGGATGCCGAGTCTTTCACACGAAAAGCAACTGGTGACCGTCACAAGTGACAGTCACTGAGTGACTCGTGTGAAAGGGGATTAGTGTTGTCATAAAACGTATCAAGTATACTGTATTTTTGTTAATTAAAACAAACAGAATTAGAATAAAAAATTGATTACTCATAATAATTCTTAAACTTTTGTTGATTAATTATTGCAGTAATTGACATAATAAAAATTTAATTTAACTCTATCTGTAGTTGAATAAAATAAAAATAATATTGGAATACAATAAGCAAAATAAATTAATTCTTAGTGAATTATTAATCAGAATGAATAATTTTTCAAACACATTGAACCTAGAGTGAATATCTAATACAAAGTCTTGCTTTTATTGATTTGTCTTTATAAATCAAATTTGATTATGAAATTTCTTTATTTTCATAGACTCAAAATGTTCCGCAACAGAATTTGGAGCTTAACATTTATTTTGAAATTTCCTAATTCAAAAGATAAAATAGGTAAAAGTATCATTTTAAAATTTATATATTTAATCCTTATAATTTATAGCAGAATTCTTCAATAAGATAACCTTTTCGCTTCGATAATTTTGGAAATTCTCTTGTAAAACTGTGAACGACTCCTCTTTATTTTACCTGCATCGAGATTCATGTATGCTCTTCGAAAGACTGTCCTCTGAGAGCTAAAATATTGGTGTGGATTTACGTTAGACTGCTCTTCAAAGACGCTAAATGCCCAATAGTACAAACAATAAGATCTGGAGAGCTACCAGGATAAGAGTCCTTCGGGAAAGATAAGGGAATTAAGGTGCTCTTTCAAGAAATTCTGTACCTGTTCTGGCTCCAAATGCTGGCACAGAGTCTTGAATAAACATGTCGAGCATCGTAGTTTCGATCGAAGAATCTAAGACAGCCAAACATCATTCAGAATCTATAAAAATTCCGCTGCGTTTATTTTAATTCTAGCTTCAATGGAAAGAGAAGGATCCACCTTTCATTGCTTGAACGCTCATAAAATATCAGTCTTGGGCATCCTTCAACACTGATGGCTCTTGAGCAAGCAACGAGGAGGTTACCATGAGACTTATAACTTGCTAATAGGTTTGTGACTAACATTGTGTCTTTTGGCTAGTTTTTCATCGACTGAGTTGAGTCTGCTTTCAGCGATTCTTTCAATCCCACCAGATTTTTTTTGTGGGCGGAGCTAGTGCTATTCGGAACTTTCATCTGAATTAGAGTTCCGTGCTCGTCTAATTTTGCATGTTCCTTAGAGAAAATGACCATGTTTCCCGAATCTTTTTAGAATATTATACTATCGCTTAGAACATTGTTTCTTGAACTGTGGTAATGTAATTAATATTTAATAGGTTAACGGAGCAATTATATATCTTTTTGTTTATTTTCTATTAAGTGTTTACGCTACTTATTCTCTTACAACATATTCAATCCTTATTTTAATGAAGTAAAGCCACTTAATAATATTTATTACTATCTATCACATTGAACTTTTTATTTTTATTTTCATATTCCAAAAAAATTCTTGGGTTATCATATTATTTAATCGGGTAGCGTCTAAAGAAACTAATTAAAGTTTAAGAAACTTTATTTTGAAATATAGTTTTAAGAATATCCGAGAAAAATATGCAATTAGAAAAAATTGGAAATGGAATATTTGCAAATTTTGAAGTAGCTAACCCCAATTTTCCTGCGGAACCCTGCACATTTTACTCAAAGCTACAGTGACATAAATAAATTAAAATTTACACATTCAAGTGAGTGAACTCTATGAAGAAAATTCACTTGAAACTATTTCTAAATTTAGTAGATATTTACATTTTTGTTCAAGATAATATGAAGAAAAAGAGAAAAATTCTCATCAATATTAATCACCTTTTAACTAATGAAACATTGCAGAGAAAATTCACCCTTTATAACTCTTGCATATATATTGAATAAACGAAAACAAAGACAAACATCTTTCATTAGAAAATAACAACCCACGAAGTCTTTTCCTTTTATATGAAATGATTTGTATCTAATGTATAAATAATTCATTTGTTCCAGTTCTATATTATAAATAATTTCTAAGTATATTAGTATCTAATCTCAAACTGCAATATTACACCACTCTCCCTATAACGAACTTATCTCCTGCCTGCGTATTTAATCCATTGTCAATTTACACCAACGACCAAATTGTCACTCACCAAAATATATTCCGCGCATAAAATCTCCAGAGGTTTAAAATTGGTCTGGTGATATTGTGAGACATTTTCATTAGTCTTCACCTGGAGTTGGTGATTTAAAGGGATAGAATGACAGGTGAACTATGGAACTGAATAGAGGACTTAGATAAAACATTTCAAAATATTAAAAGATGAATATGTGCATTATTTCTGCAAATCGTTATCCGTTGCGCTAATACTGCAACTTTAAACGAAACCTTTCTAGATATTATTAAGCTTCTTTATCTATTAAGCTTCTTTAGATTATCTGAAATATTTCATAATCATTAGAGGAATATTAGAACAATATGCAAAATACAAAACAGTGCCACTTTAACCGCATCCCACATTACCATTCACTGCGAAAATTTCTAGGAAATATAACCGCTGCTGTTGATTATATTTTGGCTGACTTGGCACATTTGAACTTCAGAAAAATAAGTATATGTAAAACTCTGAATTTTGTATAGCACCTTTGATTTAGAAACATTTTTCTCACTTGAATAATATAGTTTTCATTTGGTGATAAAAATTGTTTCACATGAGATATCTTGATTTATCCTTATATCTGAGTCAGTAACGTATACTATTGACTATATATCATACAATATTCTATGTCGATTTGAGTCAGATTGGCCATTATCAGTGGATTAATTAATTATTAATATTGTTATAATAGTACTTAAATTCAACACATAATTATTTTATCGCAATAAAGAAATATACATTTTAAATAATGTTCAAATTACATTAAATTATATCTTTTAACATAAGCAATAATTAAATATTTTAAAAAAAAAGAACCTTCTGCGTTTTTTAATTCTTTATTATTGGACAGATAAATGATCGCATCTGTTTTCATCATCACAGATCTTGAATTCCGTTAAAGATAATATGATATTGGATGAAATCCTAATCTATTTTCTCTCCGTCCTGCAGTTTAACGTGTCTGCTCTCCTGCTGTGAGTCAGAGCCCTCGGGATCTTTTGGTAGGAGAGGACACTGTCAGCAGACAGCAGAGGTGAGAGAAATTTAGAGACATCAGTCAATTCTGTTTATTTTAGCGCAATGGAAAAGACAATTCTCATTCCGTGTCATTGACATTTATTCATTGAAGAAATCACTTGCATTTACCGCACACACAGAGAGGTTTCACTGGTCCCAGTAGCAGCAAGAGATGCCAGTCCGCAGTAACAAGTCTAGAAGTCCCACCGCGGAGTAAGAACACCATTGTAGGCAGTCTATCATCCAGAGAGAGTGACGATGGTACCAAACTGAACACTACGACCAGTGAAATGTCAGGCAAAGGTGAGGTATAGTCAGCATTGGAATATATATATTAGGTCTTTCTATAATATAATATTTGTCAATTTGGTACCATAAACATATTTAGACAAGCTTATAATAAATATATGATTTGAAAATAATTATTGAATAGCTTCAGAATCTCAAGATCTTCATCATTATTATTAATAATAACAAATTGTATGAAATATCATTATAAATACCATCCGACACATAGGGAAAATAAGATAATTTTATACAACATGAGAATATATAGCTATAAAAAAATTATCAAAAAATTAATTTAAAGAAAGGAAAAGAAATAGCTAGATATATAACTATATATTGGTAGACAGATGGTCTGATAGTGCCTCCAATAGCTTTAATTGGTTGTCGGATGGAGTTAATCAAACCTAAAAATTTTTACGTTTATTTAGGTTATACTGACAGTTTTAATCGTTTACCTCTAATTGTTATTATAGATTTTAAGAGAGTAAAATTTATCTAGAGAATGAAGGTTGACAACAATAGATTGATATTAACAGTTCTTTTTAACGTCTACTCTATGGGTTTCTAATTTAATAGAATTTAAAAAAAAAAATTAATAATAATAAACATAAAGATATGGAGCTTAAATAGGCCCGGAAGATGGTATCTAACATACAGCAGTTGATCATTGAATTCATTGTTAGGTCCAGGTTTTTCACTCTTTAACCTGATGATGAATGGAGATAATCAAATTCAAAATCATGAAACAAATAAAAATCAACGTAGAGTTTAACATATATTTTAATATGTTAATGAAATAATATATAATCTGCTACTAATACCGAAACTTCAAAACAAAGAAAAATAGTAGGAGGAAAATTAAAGTAAATGATAATGTGATGGAATAATAATTTTTCCTTAATTTCTTTCAGGTATTCGTGGTACCACAACATCGACGAAAACTCCAGATATTGACCAAGAAGTTACCTGTATTAGCGATAGATAATTCTAGTTCAAATATTATACATAGGTCGTATAGTGTAGCTAAATATTCGATACAGCTTGCTAATTAAATATGAGCACGTGTAAATTTTTAAAATAAATTGAATAGTTGAATGACATAAAGATGGTTGAACTTGCTTGAATTTTGTGAAGAGTAAATTAAAAATAATTAGTTCAATATCTAAAATTCTTATCTCACATTAACGAAAGGAGATGAAGTTGGTAGCAGATCACTTCATTAAATGTACCAAATAAATAAATGTTACGATTGTCTGCAAGAAGTGAAGTGTTTGTTTGATGCAAACAACTGGTAATCATTTGGAAAAAATTGCACTCACTGGGAAATTGAATGTTGTTAATATTTTATATAAATTGTTTGTTAATATAAGTCATTTTAGGTTTATTAATTATTTAGCTGTTACTTTAATATTCTTCAAAGTTTGACAATATAAATAGTAAAGCTTCAGATTAAAATTAAAATAGTGTGTAAATTTGTACACATAAATAAGTCATAGTCTACATTTATTCAAATATTTATTTATACATTATTAATACTATCGTGCTTTGGAAAAAAAAGGCCATGGATATTATATTATATCTAATTTAATTTTATTGTTAAATTTGATACAAACATTTACGCAAATGAAATATCCTTGTCACAGTTTGTTAAACTTTAGAAATGAAAGCAACTTATTTATTATAAATATATTCCGATACATGAACTATTATTTATTGTTATTTGACTATCCTTGCATTCATATCGTTTTGTCCTCTGTAATATTTGGACTGCTGTGATCAAATGTAAATTTTGAAGTTTGTATTATATCACGTTAGTGGAGATGGTTTCGTGAATTATTTGTTCGCATTTGAATTATAAATTATGTGAGTTTTCTCAGGTAATATAAGCCTGTCGATTATAATAATAGTGACATACAATAGCCTGGCAGATAAAAATATCACAACCAAATGGTTTGTATGGTTAAAAGTAAAAATGTTCAAGACTGAAGAAAAAGTAGAGGATTAATTTTAAATGTGTAATTCCACTACTTTAGCTATTCTGTGTATTTAAGAAGCACATTCTGATACGTGTGATGTGTGTTATTCCAAAGTGGCTTTTTATAGTACGTTTAAATATCTATAGTTTGAATTATGGATTGTACTTCATTTATTCATTTTATCGCTAATTAAATTTTTTCGGTTTGAACTGTATTCACCTGATACCAAAAAATTCACATTGTTTTACTATTGATTTTTTTACTTTAAAAAAATAAAAATATGGTGCAAATATTTAGACCAGATACCACCTACTAGCATCATTCTTACTAGAATATTTTGGTAATTTTTTAGCGTATTACGTACGTTAATTAATTTTAGCATATTTTGTTAATTTACCATTGGATATAGAATATCACATCATATTACATATAAATTACTACAATTTCCCATTAATATCTAATTATCTGCAGCTTATCTCCCATACTGAAAAGATATCGAATTGTAATTAGATCAAATCTCAGCACCTTTCGATGCAATGGTTTCATTCCAAACATACATATCTCGAGAAATTTGAGGTCCGCGGTGCTTCTCACGGACAAAACGTAGAGTTAGATCCTTTGCCGTTTTGAAAAGATATTTTAAAAGAAATGTAAATTGAGAACAAAGCATTTTTTTTTCTATATTTATGCGTCTTTTAAATGATGTGTGAAAGTACCTAGGTTTTTTCGTATAAGATTATGTGTAAATACATTATCGATGATGTTTTTTTCTGCATGAAATAAAAGGCAGTAATTTTTTTTACAGACAATATTCTTCCATTAAAAACGAGAAGGATGATATCTTTACAAAAGAGGAAATTCCTTCAGGAACTACGAGTAAAGTGTTGAGTTCCCTGAAAGGGTGGACCTGATCCTCTAAAACTTCTCATTCGCGGCTGAGAGGATTCTGAAGGCATATCCTCTCTGGAACGCAAGAGCCATACGCTCTTGGAACCAGGCAAACTCCCTTGAATCGTTGTTGTCTCAACAATGGATCTTCCTGTGGACCTCATGATTCAGTAGGTCGTACTGCCGTATGCTCTTGTGGTCTCTATATGGCAATTGGCTCAAATATGTATGCATTTCCATGGACAGAGTATTTCTGACGTTTACAGTTTTCCGAAGCCCCGGCAGCTGATCCGGCCGGGTTAGTAAACTGTTCATTAAAGTTCTCTATCAATTGTAACCATTACATGTAAGTCCTCCCAATTTCTGTCCTAACTCACCTTTTCTTATAAACTTATAATACTCCGGCGTAACTGCGCAGGACTACTCTAGGCACCTGCTCCTATTTGCCTAGCGTGCTGCCTAGCTGCGGATGCGCGGCCCATAGCCATGACTAATATTATATTTCTATTATAGCAGGCTGAGGGCCGCGTAGCCGCAGATTTAGAGCAGGTGCCCTTAGTATTTCTGCGCAGTAACACCGGAATAGAATAAGACCCACAAGCGGTCAGTTTAGCTCCCACGCTGCGCTCTTTGGCTGCCGTGGTGACTACCCCGATCGGTTTAACCTCTGCCTCGAACCTGCTCTTATTTTCAATTAGGCAGACTACCTGTGTTGCACACAACCTCCCTACATAAAGCATCGATATGCACTCAATGCACTGCACACCGTGCACAGATGCAAGCTACTGTAACCTACACGGTTGGCTGACTGGCTGACTTTTGCCAAGCAAGAAAAGTTGTGTGAATTTGGAAATGCATTTTACATTTTGTATTATTATTCACGATTGGAATTTCACAGAGAAATTATTCTATATCCAGTAAAGAAAAGACACTTTCAGGTCAGAAGTCTTATACATGAAAAACTAATCGAACACTTTTAATAGAAGTTATATAATTTCGGACGGGGGGTATCACCCAGCACCTCTTATGATTTGAAAACCACTTATTTCAACCTAGATTTGATTGTATCATAATTTCAAGCAATTATCCTATTAGTATTTCTAGAGCTAAGTCTAAGTATTTGGTGCTCCCAAAACGATCTGTAAATAAGTTTGCGCTGGTGATATTTAAATCTCGCAAACTCTCCAATAACTCTTGAACCGAGATTTACAGATTCATATTGTTTTAACACTTTAACACAAACATCACTAGTTACATTATGTCAAATTTTCAACTTCTCAGTATTAACGGTTTCCTGCCACAACTGTGTGCAGTGATACCCAAGATAATTTAGAGGTAAGGGTTCATCACTTCGCATAATTATTAATACCCATATTTGTATATAAATAAATATAAAAACTACGAGTTTTTAGCTCTTAATAAAGGCATAAATAAGGAATAAGATGTTATTCAATTATAATATTTACAAACAATAAACTTCCGATCAGGTTCCAGTCAAAATATCTTCTGATTGGATAGTGACCGGAGCGTGACCTGACCGGCACTGCCAGTGTGAATGCTTTACGCGACCGGAGTTATGGTGTGGATTAGCGTGCCGGAGCGTGACAAGAGCTCGTGACCGGAGCTATGGTGTGGTTTAGCTCTTATTCTATTTTAAACTTGATAAAATAGGTAATTAGCTATCTAAGTACTTAAAAACATCAAATGTACACCAATTAGGTATACTAGCTACCTATGTATAGTAGTACTCTACTTAACTAGGTAGGTTGATAGGAGTTTATCATCAATATTTAATTAATTTTAGTACTGATTATTAACGTTAAATATTGAATAGCCACCATGAGGGGCTCTATCGTGAAGCTGTCTGTAGTGAATAGAAGAGAAGAGGGTGGCGTCCCTTGGGCCCCGAACTGTTGTAATTTGGATTATGGATTGTCTTTTTTCATTTTTACCATGTTTATCATTTTTTTAACGCTACTTGCAGTTTTAGAGGATAGCGCTTGGGTTATGCTCTTCAACTACGAGGTCTAAAATTTGTGTTAGGTAGTCTCGTAGGCTTCATTTACTATCATCTCTTCATTTTCCTCTTCTATCTGTGAGTGCAGCCACCGGTGCTTGTGTCCCATTTCGTCACATTCCTTGGTAATTAAGTGACTCATTCACGGAGTAGCCTTTCTGCATCCATTGCCACTGACGGTGGTAAGTAACTTTGATCATGTAGCCACTTTCCTTTCTGACTGCTTCTTCTAGTCCCTTGTATTTAATTTCCTTTCGACGTCAGCGATATGGCCTTTGGTTCCAAAGCACACGCTAAACCCATACTAAATTAATTAATTATTAATATTGAATAGCTGATACCATTGAAGTTCTTGAATGAGTAGTAAGTAACCATTTCTCTTAATTTATCTAAAATTCGAGTTAAAACAGCTTGGTACTAGGTAGCCTATCCATCTATTCTCAGGTAGTTACGTCACTTATCACTTCCAATTCGATAATTATTATGGAAAATAATAAAAATTTAGTGAGGAAAGTGTCTGATATAGCAAGGTATTCATTTGTTCTCATAATATTCACAACCATCTCATCAAAAAACGGTAAAATATTAATTTACAGTTGATTTCTTGTTGATTTACATTCATTTTATGGGCTTTGGGTGCCCGACAATCGTACGTCTGGCAGAAAATGGCGTCTGGTCAACCTTATTATAGGACATTAGCATTGGATTTACTACGATTTTCAGACAATGTAGCGGCAAAAGTTTAGAAAAATTGGCCCGGCGGAATAAGCATATTCCACTGCTAAACTATTCATTCACCAAGGTTAAAAAAAATAAGAATGGAAAAGACTATACTACTTTATTATTGAGAACTTAATATTCACAAAAATTTAACTGAAAATATGAATATCAAAATAAACTAGCTGAATAAAAAAAATAGAACATAAAGTAAATGAAACCGAGGATAAAGAAACTAATGAAAATATAACGCGAACTGAAAAGAATATGTGAATAGTGAAAAACTAAAGAATAACAAAAAAATAATGAGAACTGAAAATAAACAAAAATAGTCTAGTTCTCTAGATTGGAAAATACTACACCTATTGTTAATTAGGTGTAGTTAGATAATTTAAGTCTGTCGTCAGTCGTCAGGTCAGTCTAAATAAACAAATGGAAAAAAATATTATAAATGCAATTTTGATAATAGGAAATTAATAGAAGCAAAGTAATTGATTTATTAAAATTTAGAAAAAACTAAATCGCGAAAAAAACTAAATCGCGAAAAAAACTAAATAGAAACTACAGAATAAATCATATCAAAAAATAAACGGTTACCATGAAACTGATAACTAAAGAAACTAAATTGAATTCGGGAAATTAAGTAACAAATAATTAAACACACTATATGGTAGCACCAGAAGCGCTCACACTACGTGAGTAGGTGTGCACAATAAAGATATGCAAGATACAACAGGAGTAACGCACAACAGGAGTAGCGCACAACAGGAGTAGCGCACAACAGGAGTAGTGCACAACAGGAGTAGTGCACAACAGGGTCAGTGCACAGCAGGGTCAGTTCACAACAGGGTCAGTGCACAACAGGGTCAGTGCACAACAGGGTCAGTGCACAACAGGGTCAGTGCACAACAGGGTCAGTGCACAACAGGGGTAAAAGAGTTGGGTCTAGAACCAGATCAAGAGAGGGTTCACCAATCACGCTCCTGTCAGGAGCTGAAAGGAGAAAAAGAAAACACGTTTATAATTTGAACTAGAGATTTAGAAGAAGGGGTTTCGACAATATGTTGCTTAATTCATGAATTTCAGGGTGAAAAAATACAAATACAAAAAATAGTTATAGGACACAATAAATTAAAGAAGTGCCTAGGTACTCACTTGGTGCTGCCGAATAAAAACACTAATTCGCAGAATCACAAAGGGATCGGGACTACTGGCCCATGATCGGCTCTCCTCTGGACAGCAACAAAACCAGTAACCCAACAATAGACCACACAGGTAGTAAATTGATAGCAAAAAGGTATCAATTTTCTTGAACAATTAATTAGTGAAATCACTAAATCATAGATACGGAGATGAAAAACCTTAATAACAGACTGAAAAATTTACGCAAATGAAAAAAATTGTATATGACAATCACACTAATAACATTATATAGTTTCCTTTACACCAAATTCAGTTAAACTCCAAATACACTAACGGGAGCACACATCTTATCACAAGCGGAACGTTTTTATACAATTTCAGTAGCCAAAATACCCTACCAAAAAATCCAAAATTCTCAAACACGTTCTGAAACGTAGCTAAATACGAAGTATTTTAAAACAAGGATAAAAATCAGAGTACAACACTCCTCCCCACTTGACCAAATCGTCACCCAACATTACCTCGATTTGAGTACTCCAGAGTCCTCGGTTGGACCCATGGTTCCTCTTCCACGACACCTTGAGACCGGGTTTTTCTCCTACCTACCGGTTCAGCTTCCTTACCACAAGGCAATTTATGGGATTCTCTCTTGCTGTAACAAGGATCAAGAGGAACACTATTCCTAAGCAAACGAGCTCGTTGACGTGCTAAGGTTGAAACAGACATACGTGTGCTAGGAATTGATACAGTATTAACCAAATCAAGAGCTGACAGTCCTCTATTCAACCAATGAACACTAGTTGTCCTGTCCTGCTCTGCTAAGAGTTTACTCACATCATCATTACTGAAGCTCAACCCTGCTGTCCAACATGTAGAATCCTTGGGTATTTTCTTGAATGTAATTTCCCTCTCTGGCGATGAGTATGTGGAAGAGTTACCATCGATATTGGATTCATCAGAGGAACTCAAATCCACATAGGTTAAGATCGTACTTTTTGTTAATAATGAGGATTCATTCGTAGACTTATTTCCAACATCCAACATACTCCAAAAGGCAGGACTATCAGCCAATGAGGACCAATTTAACGAATCATTCGTGAAGGAAGTTCTATCATATGATGAAGAATCAATAGCCTCTTCCTTAGATAGCCCTCTAAAGTTATCTTCCACCACACAGATATCCTTGAAATAACTTGAACAATCTAAGCTAGAATCCCCATTAATGAACGTTGAAGTATTTTCAGACTGAGTCTCGCTATCATGAAAATCCCCAGGATCAGAAGAGCTATCACCAGATTCCCCCCTTGCCGGAAACAAATCAGATGATCGTATGAGGTGACCAAAAATCGATTCATTTTCCCCTCTATCGGTGACTACTCCCATACCAAGATCATCCTCGCCACTGTCACTTATGCCTTCAGCACCTTCATTTACCAATCTGAAGTAGGAGGAATGATTTAATAGGTATTTAGGAGGCTTAAAGTAACGTCTCAATTGGGTGTGATGAACTTTGTGCTCAGTATTTTTGACAATATGCCTGACAAGATATGTTACTTTATTCATGTTGCAATTCTATACCTCGTATGGTCCATCATACCTGTCCGATAGTTTGTCATGAACTCTGTTCCCTTGAAATACCTTCTTACGCAACACAAGTTGGCCCGTTCTGAAGGGTTTGAAGGAAGGGTTACCCTGCTTCCAATACTCTTGTTCTTCGATCGGCACTGGAACCCCTATGGAAGACGAATTTTCTCTTCCCAATAGGTAGTGGGAAGGGGTAGTACTCAAATCTGAATGGGTGGAAGAATTATATAAGATAATTATACGGGGAATGAACTCATCCCAATTATGAGATTCGGCGCCCTCATTGCGCAACAACTCTGTGATAGTACGATTAGTCCTCTCACACAGACTATTTCCTTGAGGTCTATAGGCCGTTGTACGAATGTGCCTGATAGAATAGCGATCCAACAAGTTACCAAATTCCTTCGCTCGAAACTCGGGACCATTATCGGTCAATATCTTTTCAGGCAGACGAGCAAGACAAGGTAAAATTCTAGTGGATAGGGCAGAGACTACACTAACAGAAGTCTTGTTAGGCATGGGAACAGCTGACAACCATTTTGATTTATGGTCAACACAAACAAGACAACAATTATTACCATTATCAGTTCGTGGGAGACTTATTAGATCCATTGTTAATAGTTCAAAAGGAGTAGATGTCTGAACCTTCAACATAGGAGGTTGTGGTTGACCTGCAACCTTTACTCTCTGACAGTGATCGCAAGTTCGTGTGATATCAGCAGCAACAGCCAACAGACCAGGGTGCCAAAAATGACTAGAAATGGCAGCGATCAACTTCTGGCGTCCCATATGACCTCTTTTGTAATGAAACAGAAGACCTACCTCTATTATGAAGTTGAAGGTGACCACAGGGGAAAATAAATTCTCTATTAAAAATCAGTATGTTATTACTCACAGTCAAGTGCTTCTTGTAACGGGTGAACTTTTTAATTGCCCTACGCCAACGATCATCACCAGCCATCTCCACCATCAAACGCACTTGCGATAGCTGATTATGCCTCTGAATCTCCCGAAGCTCCTCTTCGTCAACTAAATATAACATATCTGAGTGAGGATGCAACTCAGCTGCAGCTGCCAATACCATATTATGTGGTATAATCACGTTTTCAGACAATGCTCTAAGGTATAACACTTTAGATCCAACCATTACCGTGGAATTCGCCATATCTAGAGTCACACTATTAGCAGCCATAAGATCAGCCCCAAATAATACAAACCTCCATGTAGGCGTCATCAACTACAAAAAATTCATAAGTAAATTGGAAGGAACCAAAATTAATAACCAAATCAGTCTTACCAATAACTGGGTTACTCCCGGTCCCAATACCGACTATGTCCATGCCGTAAGCTTCGGTCAGATGAGCTTCTGCAGCCCCAAGTACTCTCTTCTGCACACAGCTAATCTGAGCTCCTGTGTCCAATAGAACACAAGCATCAAGTCCACCAACAGTTACCAAGATTGTAGCCTCCTGGCAACGGGGATGCTGTCCACACCATGGAGCTTCTTTAGACTCCTCCAAATCTGAAATATGTAATCCAGAGGATTCTGCCGATAATAAATCAACCTCCACAGCTCCATCAGCATGAGGCACTTTATTAATCTTTGCCAATACGGGAAAGGAGGGGATACATGGAACTTTATAATTAACCGTCTCAATCAAAGGGTTAAAATGCACGCCGGCCAAACTTTGTATATGCACACGGGGGCAGTCCCCAGTAGTTTCCGAAAAGGGCGAAACAAGAATAATTGGCATGACACTGCCAACATGTACAAACACAACACACCTGAATAAATGAGAAAAAGCAGTAAATACCTCATTAAACAGAAGCTGACCTGATTCAAGCATCACCTTCAGTCTTCGTGTGAGACTTTTATCCTTCACCAGATGATAGCTACCAGGATCCCGAGTCAATTCTTCAACCAACAATGCCCGAAGAGTTTGAACAGAATCTGGTAGAGCCATACAAAATGCCTGAAAACTAGCTGCTACCATCAAACTCTCCACCATAGAGTCGCCCCCACCAGGTACAGGTTTCGCCAGCACCAGTCCCTCTGGAAGGTCACCCATATTGAGAGCTTCAGTGGAGTCTGTGATCAGAGTAGGGTGGTCCATCCGTGAAAGGGCATCATCAACAGAATTTTCTCTACCAGGGGTATACTTAATCACAAAACTGTACTCGCTAAGCTCCCTCAGCGTTCTGGCTAGTCTCATATTAGCTATCTGCAAATTATACAAATGGAGTAAGGGACGATGATCAGTGTGGATCACAAATTCAATACCAAATACAAATGGTCGAAAAGTACGAATAGCCCATCTAATAGCAGCTAGCTCCCGTTCTAAAGTGCTGTATCGCAATTCTGTCTCATTAAAGGCTACAGATGCATAAGCGATCATCCTGAAAATACCCCTTTGGACCTGTGCCAAGCATGCTCCAATACCGTATCCAGACGCATCTGTATACACCAGCAGAGGTTCAGCTCCTTCGCTGTAATCTGGATAGGCTAAGGTGACCTCCTTCACCATCAGCTCCTTGAGAGTTTTAAATGCACCATCCATGTCCTCGGTCCACTCAATATTGCATGTCTTCTTCTTGTCCCTGCCACCTGTTGCCTGACTAAGGGGACGCATAATAAGAGAACAATTAGGAATGAATTTACGCTGAAAATTCAGCAATCCTAAAAATTCTCTAAGTTGAGTTTTTGTCTTAGGTTGAGGGAAATTAGCTACAGAGTTAACATAAGAATCCGGCTTACTCAAACCATTAACACTCACAACATGGCCTAAAAATTCTACCCTCTTACAGAACCACTTACACTTTCCTAAATTCAACTTTACTCCATGAACCTTCATACATTGCAGGACCTTCTCAACCAGATGAAGATGTTCTTCATAGCTATCTCCTATGATCAGCACATCATCAATGTATACGACCACCTTCCTCCAAGAAAAACCGCTCAATGTAGACTGCATTGTCCTTTGGAATGCAGACGGCGCATTTTTTAGACCAAAAGAGAGCCTCTTGAACTGCCAGTGGCTGCGTGGAGTCGAAAAAGCAGTGTACTGTCGGGATTCCTCATCTAAAGGCACCTGGTAGTACCCTTTTATCATGTCCAGGGTCGTGAAATACTGCACTCCATGGAGACCAAATACGGCGTCACTCAAGTTTGGTAGAGGAAACTTATCAGGTCGAGTGACTGCGTTCAGCTTACGGTAATCCACACAGAGACGTATACTACCGTCTTTCTTTCTGACAGGGACGACAGGGCTTGACCAACCTGAATTGCTAGGCTCTATTATGTCTAATAACTCCAGCTCCCTGCATTGCACATCAATCTCAGCTGTCACCTTCTCGGGAAATCGCCTCGGTCGCTGGTAAATGGGATTGTAGTCTGTCAACTCTAACTTGTGTGGGGCAGCAGAATCCATCTTCCCTACCTCACCATCACATCCAAAAACATCCTTAAGCTTGGAGAGAAGTTGACGAATCTCTGACCCTTGCTCGTCTGTCACATGGTCCTGAAACTACAAGAATGAAAAATCAGCCTCCCCACTAGAACAATCATCAGGTGACTCAACCATGACTACGTTTATGCTTCTCTCCTGGAATAAGTCTTCATTAAGTACCACCGATGATATGGTGCCTATCACCTCAGCACGATTGATATGCTCAGATTTGGTGCCATTATTTACAAGCATCACTGAAGTGTCCTTTGAACCTTCCTGCACCAAACCAGTCACTAGTTGCACATATGGTAGAGAGTCCATCTCGTCTACAAACATCAGTCCATTTCGTCCACCTCCACAGTCACAGCTCCCATCGGATCCCTGAGGGTATTCCCAGCACACATTCACTAGAGACGTCTCTCCCTGCTTCATTGATAATGATTCCCTCATAGTCACAGGAACCGCTGACCAGAGCACGCGACACAAACCATCCTTGTCGACAGAGCAATCCCACAAGGTGTTATCACTAAATACTTTAGAGATTTTTCTCCCATTCAAATCTATTTTAAGTTTATTCTGCTTTATGCAAGATGCACCTAATATTATAAGATTCCCTATATGTTCATCTCTCATTACGTAGAAGTAACATTGATTTAAATAAACACCATGCAAGTTAAAGGAGAGGCTTACTTTTCCTAGAGGACTCACCGGACCTCCAGATCCAAATCCACGAATGACCACATTATCACCGGTTTCGTGAGAAAGGCCTGATGCCAACATGAAAGACTCCGGTACCATGTTTACCTGAGCTCCGCTGTCGATTAATGCCTTGTGGACAGTCCCATTAAGTTGTACATTAGTAACCAGCCTATTCTCGCATCTTCCTGCGAAAACAATACTCTTATGATTAGGGCCTGTATCACAAATTAAAGAAGAATCACTAGATTCTGAACTATCGGATGCATCTCTTGAGGAAGACCCGACTTTAGGATTCTCAGGAACAAATCCTTCTTCTGAACAAATGCCTCCACTACCTGAGCCTTCGGAAGACAAAGAATCTCCTAAATAAGCAATATCTGTACTTTTAACAGTATCCTTCAACATGTGATTTTTCTTTCTGTCTGAAAGAGGGATTGAATTAGGAAAGGTGAGCAATTTATTATATTGCTCCGAGGTAAGCTCACTTGACTCAGAGCCTAATAGTTTAAAGACCCTCTCTTTGGGGTGGCACGTCTATCACCATCTTGAGCGTGATGTCTACGTACCTTGGGACAATCAGACATCCAATGATTTGGTTCGCCACAAGCCAGGCACCTCTTTTGCTTCATCCAACACCTGTCCTCCGTGTGTCCGGACTTACGACACCACTCACAAACCATGTTTTTATTCTTAACTGGACTTTGTCGAGCATGATAGCAGTTATCTCTCCGTTGGGAAGCTTTCCTAGGACTACCATTTTGAAGATTCTTCTTGGATAATGAATGGGACGTGTGGTCATGTCTCCGTCCGTTTGTGGTAAAGCCACGGTCTACCTGAAATGCATCAGAATTGGAGAAAGTTTCTTTGTCCATCTTCTTCATACTCATGAACAGAGGCAGGCCACTTTCTTCCTTCACGTTCACCTTCAAAACAATCTTCTTCCTGTCGTACTGTTCAGCTAAACGTTTCCACTGCCTCCAAGACAAGGCCTCATCGTTAGTGATGCTAAAAATACTCTCCGCATTCTCAATCTGTACGACTAGAGACCTAGGAGAAGTTTCCTTGAACTTTTTTTTCAATTGGTGTTCCAACTCTGATGGAGAATCTCTGAATGCCCTTGTCGCAAGTTGCTCAAGACGCAAGCAATAAATGCCACAAGTATAGTCTTGGTTCATAGTAACGTCGAAGAAATTTCGCCTTGTGGTGTCCCTCGAGTCAACCAGTTGAGACTCGTACCAATTTAACAGCCTAGACTTCAGACTACCGAACTCCATATTCTTTCCATTTAAAGCTCTAAAAACAGCCTTGACGGATCCCTCGAGATATCCCTCAAGATGTGAAGCCTTCTCTTCTTCAGTACCATCATATCTGGAGTCGAAGTACCTCTCATATGATCTGAGGAACTTGGAGAAAGATTCTGGAGAAGAGGGATCAAAGGGTACTGGAGCTAATACTTCCTTCTTTCGTCCCAATTCGCGCAATGCTTGCAATAAGAAGGACTCTTCGCTACCAGATTCACCTTTCCGTTTATTTCTCCGGTTACGTCTTCCAACAGATCCCCGACAAGACACATCATCACTGGAAGATGAACTATCACGTGGCTTAATTTTTGGCTTAGCGCCTCCTTTATAGTAGTTACAGTCTACCTCCTTTATCACGTCCTTCTTCCCGGCTGACTTCTTCTTCACTGGAGAAGGGGTGACACGAGATGCGTTTTCATGATGATTCTCTTCACCTAGGTTCATCGACCATACCGCGCTAGACATGATTCCTTCAAAGACGTCCCTCCACCATGCGAAGCTCCTCCGTATAGGGAAATGGCACCCATTTCCATCGAGAGGTTCTCCATCGTTCCTAGATAATAGTCTACAGATGAAATTCATTCTATATGACACTCCTGAACTATATTTACCTGGAGAGGGAAGAAAAATTCTACAAAAGATATCAATACAGGGAAGCAAATCATGTTTTTCGGGGATATCCAGAAAATTTTCAACCTCCAACTGGTTCGGTATAGCAGGCCGTGAAAACTGGCATAACATACCCTGTACTCTTACTAAAGCTCGCCATACAGTTTCCTGCTCAGCCACCTTCTTCTGCAACTCTCCCGATAGAACACGTCGGTCTGCCTTCAGTTCACTTATTTCTTCCTGTAACTTCTCACACCACATTCAACTCCGAAATATTCGCATTTCGCTCCACCTCCTCAGATTGTACCTTAGGATAATCCGAAACTTCCGAAACATCAACATTACCATCAGCCATTTTGGCGACACAAAAATTTAATAGAAATATACAAGAAAATTTGAATAGGCACACAAATTTAATTCTCAATCACACGAAATGAATTCACGCAATTGCGCAAACAATATATCACTACAATTAAGGTAGAAAAAAAAGAAACTTTATCAAAAAACAACTAAATCTTTTATAGCGCAAAAGATCAAGACCACAGTACGGAAGAAATTTATATTCCGATGGTACTCACCGGAAAACTAATGGACCTGAAAAACTAAATATCATCAGCGTGTTTAAGATTATATTTCTAAAGAAAATTTATAACGAAAAGAAAAAAAATGAAAATAAAGAACCAATGGTGATAAACAGTTCAGCAGCGATTGTCCCTGGTCTGGGCACCAGAAAAATACCTATGTAGCGGCAAAAGTTTAGAAAAATTGGCCCGGCGGAATAAGCATATTCCACTGCTAAACTATTCATTCACCAAGGTTAAAAAAAATAAGAATGGAAAAGACTATACTACTTTATTATTGAGAAAACTTAATATTCACAAAAATTTAACTGAAAATATGAATATCAAAATAAACTAGCTGAATAAAAAAAATAGAACATAAAGTAAATGAAACCGAGGATAAAGAAACTAATGAAAATATAACGCGAACTGAAAAGAATATGTGAATAGTGAAAAACTAAAGAATAACAAAAAAATAATGAGAACTGAAAATAAACAAAAATAGTCTAGTTCTCTAGATTGGAAAATACTACACCTATTGTTAATTAGGTGTAGTTAGATAATTTAAGTCGTCAGGTCAGTCTAAATAAACAAATGGAAAAAAATATTATAAATGCAATTTTGATAATAGGAAATTAATAGAAGCAAAGTAATTGAATTATTAAAATTTAGAAAAAACTAAATCGCGAAAAAAACTAAATCGCGAAAAAAACTAAATA
This sequence comes from Caprella mutica, assembly GCA_947561585.1. Classification (NCBI taxonomy): domain Eukaryota; kingdom Metazoa; phylum Arthropoda; class Malacostraca; order Amphipoda; family Caprellidae; genus Caprella; species Caprella mutica. The sequence continues at coordinate 43,673 of CANNZV010001479.1, read as the reverse complement.
GAAACTACAGAATAAATCATATCAAAAAATAAACGGTTACCATGAAACTGATAACTAAAGAAACTAAATTGAATTCGGGAAATTAAGTAACAAATAATTAAACACACTATATGGTAGCACCAGAAGCGCTCACACTACGTGAGTAGGTGTGCACAATAAAGATATGCAAGATACAACAGGAGTAGCGCACAACAGGAGTAGCGCACAACAGGAGTAGCGCACAACAGGTTCAGTGCACAACAGGGTCAATGCACAACAGGGTCAGTGCACAACAGGGTCAGTGCACAACAGGGTCAGTGCACAACAGGGTCAGTGCACAACAGGGTCAGTGCACAACAGGGTCAGTGCACAACAGGGTCAGTGCACAACAGGGTCAGTGCACAACAGGGTCAGTGCACAACAGGGTCAGTGCACAACAGGGTCAGTGCACAACAGGGTCAGTGCACAACAGGGTCAGTGCACAACAGGGTCAGTGCACAACAGGGTCAGTGCACAACAGGGTCAGTGCACAACAGGGTCAGTGCACAACAGGGTCAGTGCACAACAGGGTCAGTGCACAACAGGGTCAGTGCACAACAGGGTCAGTGCACAACAGGGTCAGTGCACAACAGGGTCAGTGCACAACAGGGTCAGTGCACAACAGGGTCAGTGCACAACAGGGTCAGTGCACAACAGGGTCAGTGCACAACAGGGTCAGTGCACAACAGGGTCAGTGCACAACAGGGTCAGTGCACAACAGGGTCAGTGCACAACAGGGTCAGTGCACAACAGGGTCAGTGCACAACAGGGTCAGTGCACAACAGGGTCAGTGCACAACAGGGTCAGTGCACAACAGGGTCAGTGCACAACAGGGTCAGTGCACAACAGGGTCAGTGCACAACAGGGTCAGTGCACAACAGGGTCAGTGCACAACAGGGTCAGTGCACAACAGGGGTAAAAGAGTTGGGTCTAGAACCAGATCAAGAGAGGGTTCACCAATCACGCTCCTGTCAGGAGCTGAAAGGAGAAAAAGAAAACACGTTTATAATTTGAACTAGAAATTTAGAAGAAGGGGTTTCGACAATATGTTGCTTAATTCATGAATTTCAGGGTGAAAAAATACAAATACAAAAAATAGTTATAGGACACAATAAATTAAAGAAGTGCCTAGGTACTCACTTGGTGCTGCCGAATAAAAACACTAATTCGCAGAATCACAAAGGGATCGGGACTACTGGCCCATGATCGGCTCTCCTCTGGACAGCAACAAAACCAGTAACCCAACAATAGACCACACAGGTAGTAAATTGATAGCAAAAAGGTATCAATTTTCTTGAACAATTAATTAGTGAAATCACTAAATCATAGATACGGAGATGAAAAACCTTAATAACAGACTGAAAAATTTACGCAAATGAAAAAAATTGTATATGACAATCACACTAATAACATTATATAGTTTCCTTTACACCAAATTCAGTTAAACTCCAAATACACTAACGGGAGCACACATCTTATCACAAGCGGAGCGTTTTTATACAATTTCAGTAGCCAAAATACCCTACCAAAAAATCCAAAATTCTCAAACACGTTCTGAAACGTAGCTCACCTGCTAAGGCATCTCACGCTAGTAAAAATCAAGACTGTAGACGATTTGTCACACAAATAAATGAAAATACGAAGTATTTTAAAACAAGGATAAAAATCAGAGTACAACAACAATAAGCTTATCCATCGAATGTGTAAATTTAATTTTTGAGTAGTATCGGACGTAATCGACTAATCATCTTGCTGGAGTCTTCAATTTCAATACAGAGCTCGTTTTTCGAGGAAAACTGACGTCTCCCACATAGAAATTCTGGCAAATGAGAGATTCATGACCAGTGGTTTTCAAATAGGGAATAAATTAGTAGAGAAACTAGGCCGTACCATCAAACTTGTGATTGACGAAATTAATACTCATCAGGAAATCCACATTTACCATAGTAGAGTGATAAAAGGCGTTTAATGCATGAAAATTACCTTTCTTTTGAAAGCAGCTGGTACCCATTGCATTTATAGTAATTAGCAAAATTTAGTCTTACTGTTTCTTTAATCGTCTAAAGTGCTTCATACCAGATCACTTCCAAAGATCCGTGTCCAATTCATTACACTACGTTTTACAACGTAAACTTTGTTGCTGGTGGGGTGAGCCATATGATCGGTAGCAAAGTTTTAGCCCGACCATCTATAAGCCAATGGATACTCATTTGGTTTTGTTTTAGATTAAATTGTATAGTCAAAATGAATGAGCGGCTAGAATAGTGTTAAAATCGAAAAATTGCCCATTTTAAGTTTTTAACAAAAAGTTTTTCCTTCAAGAGTCACCAACTAAAATTTGATGACCAACATCTCAACACGAAATATCAAGTTAAATCCATTTATTCACAAAAATACACATCTACCTAAAACTTTGAAACAGAGTGCATGATAACTTTTATTGTCATGACAAACGTGAACTATTAAATGATATACGTGAACTTTTATGATATTATTTAACGAGAGTAATTTTTCCCAGTATTTAACGTGTTATAAGTTTTTAACGTGTTAGATATTCAAATCTGTTTTCAAAATTATTAACAAAGGGTACCATATGAAACCATCTTTTTGAATAACGGTTTCATGAAATGTACTCAGTGCTGCGTATTCTATTGCCATAAAAGAATATTTTTACTAACAGAGTGCTTACGACTTATATATACCGTGTACGGACATCTCGTCCACGAACATTTCGTCCACGGACATTTCGTCCAATGGACATTTCTTCTACGGACATTTCGTCCACGGATAATTCTTCCACGAATATCTTTATTTTGTATTATATTTATTGTGTGCAATTATTTTATATATTATATTATTTATATATATTCTGCATATTCAAAGTATTTAACACCCTTATTTGATGGTAATTAGAAATGTTTGGTCTCTGCATAAATTCTTATTGCAATCTTTTTATTCTGTTGGCCGGCATCAGTAAAAAAATAAAAATGAAACTTTTTAATGATATACTATTACACCCGAGTCTTATAAAATCTGTATTAATAATTACCTGGCATGTCTCGATGTCATTACAGTACATATATATAGAAAACGGAGACATTTTTCGTGGTGTTTATTTCACAGTAACTACAATAATCATCACTATAGTAGTATTTATTAATAGGTTATTAGATGCACTAATGGTTCAGAAATTAGTATTTTATAGCAAAATATTTTTAACAGAGATTACTTAAATTACGTACATAATAATATGCAGGTATATAATATACTACTAAAAAAATGATATAAAAAATTAGCTAGATATTAGTACTATTTAGTGTTACGTTTAATTGTTTAAACGTAAAAACGTCCGTGTTATTGGACTGTTTCATATTTTCGGACTTATACATATATAATAATAATTATTGTTATTTACCTCTAAATTGTAATTACTTAAATTCTTAGGTATCCACACATTTATTCTTGTTAGGACCCTGTTACTTCAGTTCTAAATCTTAGATGCTCATAATTTATTAATTAATGCAAAATATCAAATGAGGTATATAACTTAAAAAACATTTTTATGTGTTAATTCAAATGCGGCTTAAATCACTATTATATTATTGTATATTTACACCTGCCTATTAATGTAATAGTGAAAAATAATATAAAATATATTTATAAACACTTTAAAATACAAAATAAACCCATTCGTGGACGAGATGTCCGTGGACGAAATGTCCATGGACAAGATTTCATAGACATGCTAAATTATACACGAGTCAGAATCAGTAATAGAGTCGTTATATTGGATTTTATCGCAAGTAGGAATGGTTGATAAATTTGCTAAACAATATTTCCTCGGAATATATCGTGTTCCAAATATTTAATATAACTACAGAATGAAAATCAAAGATAGATTTCTATGATGTATGAATATTAAATTGCATTTATAGTTTAGAACTAAAGGCCAATACATATTTTTCCACTGTAAATTATACATTCAAATTGATAATTAGATTTCCAATTCCGTATTCAAAAACAAAATCAGAGTTTTTTTTGCGCCTGATTGTTGTCAAGAAGTTAATTGACTCGACAGACCCATTCGTCATGTCAAATTGAAGTCAGATTTTGTAACTCTTTCTTGTACTCTTTTTCTTCACTTGGTGATTAATTATTCCTGAAAATAATCCAGAGAGAAAATCAACGAATTGTTTCAATGAGTTACTTAACCCTAATGAGTTTGACGATCAGAATGTATTGGAAGGTTTGACTATGTGTTTTAAAAAAAACTTGTTTTATTTATAAACCAACGGTACTGTATCATTACAAGTTGTTAGTATATATACTAAACACATGTGAACTAAATTTCAAGTAAAAATATTGAACCCGTAAGGAGAAATAAACACATAGGTATATAAGACACTGGCAACTGAGAGAGCAGAGATGTGAATGGATGGAGTGTGACCTAATCACCGGTCGCGCATATGTGAGTAGTCCATGAAAACGTTGACTGTAGTGTGCTTGACTGTATCTCTACGTTGCCACACATCACCACATAAAAAAAAATGTTTTTTTATTTACTCTGATTCCCAGGTAAAATTGAGATATTCCTGGAATATTCCTTCGATATCTATATATATTCCCTCATTATCCGCTATCGTAGAATGATATCGTGGGAATATTCCAGGGATTAGTGAAAATGAGTTGATCCCTATTGATATCGAGGGGATATTCCAGGGATTAGTGAAAATGAGTTGATCCCCTAAAGACATCGAGAGAATATTCCAGGAATTTGTGAAAATTAGTTGATCCCCTAACGAAATCGAAGGAGGAGTATTCCAGGAATTAATGAAAATTAGTTGATCCCTAACGATATCGAGGGAATATTCCAAGAATTAGTGAAAATTAGTTGATCCCTATCGATATCGAGGGAATATTCCAGGAATTACTGGAAATTAGTTTTTTCCTCTAACGATATCGAGGAAATATTCCAGGAATAAATGAAAATTAGTTGATCCCTTTCCGATATCGAGGGAATATTCCAGAAATTAGTGAAAATTATTTGATTCTCTATCGATATCGAGGGAATATTCCAAGAATTACTGAAAATTTGTTGATCCCCTAAGGATATCGAAGGAATATTCAAGGAATTACTAAACATGAATTGATTCCCTAACAATATTGAGGGAATATTCCAGGAATTAGTTAATAAATAGTTGATCCCCTAAAAATTATAAAAGAAACGATTATAAAAGAAAAAAAAATTATCTGAATGAAATATGAACTATATTTATCGATGATATAACCTAAAGATAAACTTGAATTATCATATTGCATTAAGTTCATTAAAAATCCTACTTATACTGAGTCCAAGATGGTCGAGTGGTTAGCGTTGCAAGCAGAAGTCAACAAGATGTTGGTTCGACACCCGGAAACATCACTTCATTTCTTTCTCCATTTCTTTCCATTTAATTTGTATATAACAATATGTTTCATTCAACTAATTCATGTAAAGTCAATCGTACACGTACAAATGCAGTATATGCTAGGAAATATTAGTTTTGGTATTCTTATTTTTATATGTTTCCTCTATTTTTAGATATCAAGGGAATATTCAGGGAATATCCCTATTTGATCCCCTTGATATTGAAGAAATATCCCCTCACTATCCCATTTTTATTACCTTGTTATCGAGGGAATAATAATTTCAGTATTCCTTGCCCTTCCCTTGTAATCGAGGGAATATTCCAGGAATAATATATTTAAATCTCATCATTATTCCCTCGATATCATTTGGGGATATCGCCATATCGCAAAAATGTCAAAATAGGGCATCCCCTCGATAACGCCGGGGATATCGAAGGAATGATCCCAGGGAATTTCCCCTAGAATATCCCGGGTATAATTTTTTGTTACCTGGGTTTACGCCGATACGTAAATATTTTTTTATTTTTTATATAGAAAAATATATATGGTATTTATGTAAGAACAAAGATAAGTAAGGCCAATAAATTTAAAGGAATGACATGAAAGATATAAAGTAATTTTAAAAAGATGTGGCTTAGAAAACACACGTCAAACTTAATCATTAGGGTTATTAAGTATCAGAACAAACTGTTTATATATGTAGTAGGGGAGAACTTGGAGCATTCGGACATAGGAATGATAAATAAATTTATGTTACAAAAGCGTTCGCTTCATTCAAACTTGGTAACCATGCAATGATAGCGTACGTGGCCGGTAAATTCCACCGCGCAAAGTTCCCCCGCGGAAATTTTCACCAGGAAGATTCCACCGGTATTTAGTGCCAGATATGGAAAATTCTACCGTGGAAGATTCCGACATATTGAAATAAAATATAATAAACAGTTTATAACACTGCTAAAGAAATTCATTATTGAAAAGATTAATATTAAACAGCAATATGACAAGCATGGTCATAAAAAAAATACATTTGTCTTTAAATCAGTTTTTATTAAATGTTATACCTTCTGTCAATGAAATCCATTATTATGCGGTGGAATCTTCCGTGGTGAAATTTTCCAGCGGTGAAACATTCCGTGGTGGAACTTACCAGCTGTGGAACTTTCCTGGTTGAACTTTCCGCGGTAGAATTTTCCACTGGGGAATTTACCTAGATCCCAATGATAGATCCTTTACCAATGCATTCTCCTACAAAGAGCCAGCACAAAATCTCAGTATTGATCAGAGTATTCACCCAGGCTTCCTTGACTGTGAGGTTAGCGATCTGTCCAGTAGCAACAAATTTCAGGACTTTGGAGAAGCCGGCAACTCCCTGCCCAATTTCACCAGGAGAAGGTGGCATCAGCTCTACTCTGGCATTACTGCCAAACTTGAGAATGGCGAGTTCATGTTCATAATTTCTGGAACTACCGCTTATTGCAACTGAATGAGTGCGACGTGTTAACCGTCAGATATTTGGAAGATCCTGTGCGGAGATGAAGTATTTCCCCCCGAGAGGTAATTTACTGTTTTCTTCAATATTGATGCAATTTTTTGTATTGAAATGGATTGTGTGTGGACTATATGAATAGGATACTGATTCTCAATCTCAAAGGTATGAATTACATATATAAATATTTTATGCAATGTTTGGTGCGTTAGAAAAATAATACAAATGAAATTAAAGAAATGGTGATGTTTTCAATTTTGAAGTGTCATCCGAGATGAATCTGACACCTCTGTTGAGGTTTGCTCGGACGGTGTCCGACCGAAAATTCCTGCTCTATCCAATTCAGTCCACCATTACAATTTATTGAAGTAATTCTTATTAAAAAGGACTTTCTGAACTTGAAGGTAATTATTTCAATTGAAATAGTATTGGTTTATAAGACTAGTTGCAACTTTTAATATTAGTGTCTTTATTTGACAGTTTGGCGATCGTATTCATGCCTTTTCATTATAAACGGGAAACTGATGGAGGCCGTAATAAAGAAGGAAAGTATTAAAAAAACATTTCATGAATTCCAAAAAGGTTCATCTGTCAGAAAAGCTGCTGAAATTGGAGGTGTAGCAAGATCTACACTTATGGACTATACTTTGAACATTCGATGAAATATTTAAGATGTAATTTACTAATTTTGGTGAATTCCAAGAAAAAGGAAATAGTTACACCCAAAGTGAATAGAAATAGTTATACAATTTGTTTCAATATAAAGCTATTGAATATAAGGATAATTTCACAGTGATTACTCATGGGCTATCTATATTTTGGTGGAGAAAATGTTCAATCATTACAATTATGATAGAATCTCAAATACGATAAATTATTACTGTGAATAACAAGTCATTATGGTTTATTTCAATTAAATTAGTAGATCCGAATTCAATCCTATCGTTTAATTACCCAAATTCCCAATATTTTAACCATTTTTATGGTGTCCGAATCATCCTCACAACTTGTCCGAAGTTTCATTGTCTTATAACTTTCGAACGAAGGTTAAAACTGAAAAACAGTCACAATACAAATTGAAGTAGCATGATGTATCTACATTCAGAAATCTATAAATAGTAAAATTCGAATTAGTTTACGAATTATTAGTTTTTAACAAAAACTGTCTGAATTATCCCGGTTCAACTCTATTGCCAATTGTTCAATAGGTTTTCAAGTACATTTTTTTTTCATATATTTTCACTATTTATCTTTAAATTTTATCTTCAAGCACAGATGTAAATAATATGGTGACAGGACAACTCGCCATCGGTCAATTCACCGCTAGGACAATTCTCGCCAAAACAAATCGCCCGGTGATATGTTTTGCCGCCGTATGCAACATTTATATAAAAAACATATTTTAAATATAAGCTGCTTGTTGTAAATTAATTATCAAATTTTCTTAGTAGTATTTGATATGTTTTCTTTTTCATTTCAAATGTTAAATATAAAGATTTTTAACTATAATTATATAAATATAGTAGGAGTTTTCGTTCGATTTGAAAGTATATTGCGAAAAACAAGTTGCTATTGGAAAGAAAACCAGTTCAGGTGTCTTCTTTATACGTTTGATTACCTGTAAAAAATTCTTTAGTTCAAAAATAGTACATCAGTGCAAATGAAAGGTTCTTTAACTACGAAGTCTTAGATTTTTGGTAGGTTAATAAGTTACATTTAATTTCACCTCTTCATTTTCCTCTTCTGTTCGTGAGTGCAGTCACCTGTGTTGTGTCTCTTTTCATCTCATTCCATAGTAAGTGATTGCAAACACGAAGTAGCTTTTCCTCATCAAAGAGCATTGTCAGGGACTGGAGGTTGGTGCCTTTATTCAAGGAGTCACTTTGCTTTCTTACTTCTTTTTACTGTCCCTTGTATTTAATTTAATTTCGACGTCATCTAGAAAGCCTTTCGTTTATTCTCACAGATAAAACAAAATAAACTAATTAATTGAAATAATGAAATTTGTCAACTACTGTCTTGAGCGTATAGAAACAAATCTTCGTTCAAATTTATAATATTTTTAAATATATTATGTAATTGATGTATACGCCGACAAAACATAAATCACGCAGCGAGTTGTCCGCGGCGAGTTGTCCGGTGGCGAATTGTATGGCGGCGAGTTGTCCTAGAACCAAATAATATACAAACACTGAATTCGTACTGTAGAAAAAACAAATTTCAGTCTTGATGAAATATTAACAAAAACAAATCAAAACCAATACAGTTAAAACAAATAGCTGGTACTAAATATGTTTCATTGGAAAAATAATATCTTTTGAACTTCTTCAAATGTGATTGTTGAAAATGTTACTTCTTATAATAACATCTTATAATAACTTCTTATATAAATTTCTATAATAAATTGCTAATTCGATACTTTTACAATGCGCTTTATTACTCTCTCTGTCTTGATTGCCTGCAGACTTACTGATGTTCATATTGCAAACTCCAATGCCGATTAAATAAGATGAGGCAGAGCAGGAAATTGAAGAAAAGCTTTTAATTGTAATGAAGAAACTCCTCGAGGAGATTTTACCACTCTCACTTTCTGATTATGTCTGTACTGATATTAAATGAAGGAGTTATAATATGGGTTTGTTTAATAATAGATATAAATAAACTGTTTCAAACGCACGCATTGCCAAAAAAAATGATTATACACTGTATAGTGTATAGATGAAATGTATTCAACTGCATATGTTTTGGATACAACTGACTAAATTTAAAATAAAAGATCCCGTGATTATTTTGATGTCAATCATTTTCCTATAATGGATGAAATTTCATTTTCCCCTCAATTTGATGGCTTTGGTCTCATCCATCATTGGATCCATGCGCCAATTATAGAAATAAATTATTGCTATGGGAGTCCCTCGGGATGACAATAAATTGGTGGTAAGTTTGCAAAATAAAAACCTGTGTGGATAAATGACGAGAAATAAGCTTCATATTGTACCAAATTATTTGTTAGCGGATAAACCGAAAGGGATTTATTACTTTTTAATTGTTGTATGCATGAGATAGAGTAACCTATTTTGTGAATTGAATTTCATTCCATCGATGGATATGCATTCTCAATTAATTTTATGGTTCTAAGAATTTTATTCCAATTTCATCTGAAGAATATAAATGAAGAACATAAATTATAAATGATAAACTATTATCGAATAATCCCTCATCCCTGACTGTAAACTATTTAAAATAATTTAAATTATCTAATACTGTGAAAGGGTTATTTATTGCCTTTTTATTATTGCATCATGCAGCTTATGGAACTATTCATTCTAATTATAGTCAATTTAGCAACCAAAAAGAACTGAGTGCCTAAATAAATGATTTTTTCTTCAAAACATTGTAGGAAAATATCTCTTGTAAATTAATGTTCATAAAATCTGTTCTTATGTGCGCCAGAATTTTAATTAGTATTTCATTGAGCTCTTTCATAGGAAGGGTATTGTGAGGTAATTGCAATTTGATAATCTTCAAGCCAACTTAACTATGATAATCTTCAAGCCAACTTAATTTAACTATAGGTAATTAGGTCATGCCTCCACTATTATCTTTTTATTACTTTATATATTGGAACTTATGCTACTGGTTATAAAACTACAAACCGTTTTAAATTTGGTTTTATATTTTCACTAAAATATGAAATTTAAGTTATATTAAAAATATTTCCTCTGCCTTCCTTATTTTAAGCGAGGAAAAAGTAAGACCCATTTCCGACCAATTGAAAACTATAACAAAGCTGATAGACATATTAAAAATAGCTTAATAAGCCATTATCTTAATACTCTTATCTTAGAAAAAACATTACAATATCGAAAAGTGTACCTAAATATCCCATTGTCATTAAATTTAAGATAATACGATATAGAATTCGTATGTTCAACTTCTTCTATTTAATTTAAGAAATGTCTTGCGTCATTGAAGGTTGAGTGTGAATATCTCTCGTATAATTTAATCAATTTCTTTTCTGTTAACTGTTATATGTACCTTAGCTCTACAAATTAAAAGCATTTCTAGAGAAATTTCAATTTAGAGTGATGGGGACCGTTAAGTTAGTATCATCAGTGGTTGTGTTTCAGAAAGAAAAAAATAATTCTTACATATGTGACTCTCAATAAAACCAAAATAGTGCAATTAATTTAATTTTTACGAGTGATGATTTAAGCTTATATACTTATTATAAAAAATGAATATGTGACACAAGTAAAATAATATAAGTTAAATTGTGTTATAGTGCCTAGAAGCCAAGTTTAGTAAATTAAATTGTCTTTCGAGATGTGCCATTGCTATGTCTTGTAAATTTCACCTTACATTTCAGTTCTCGCATTATGGTTACATTATAAGCTTGTGTTTGTGCGCAAAAAATTATTCTTAATATCCTCCTACATAGATAACTATAGAACTATATTTCTATAGTTATAGATTATAGTTATAGAACTTTAGATTAAAGAAAATTATAGAACTTTACTATAGAACTTGCCTCCTCGAATATAATATATAACGCAATAGCTACTTCTTATTCGATGTCGTGAAAGAAGAATCATAGGAATAAGTTTCAGTAAGTATTGAGGCCGGAAGAATGTGTAATTCTGTATATTATTTAATTTGAAAATGATTTTTCTATTTTTTTCCTTTAAAAGTTTGATTATATAGGCTCAAATATAGAATTCAAGACCTTTTTAACTTAAATATTTACTTGACGATTTTCTATTTAAATTTGTTATTTCTCTCACCATGTTTCATATGATTTGACACAGAAAGAAAATTAATTCATTATTGTCACACAATTGAACTAGATTATGTGCAATCGGTAGAGCGCATACCTTCGCCTCCGCTTTGACCTGTTCTCTCCCATAATTAAGGAAACTGCTAACTGGATAATAACCAATCGTCCCACCAAGTTTCATGCAATATGGTACAATACTTTTTGAGTCATAAATGACCTTGACCTTTGACCGGATCGCTTCCAAAATTCTACCAGATCGTTCCTAGTCATTGACCAATTGTACCATTAAATTTCAGACAATTTGGTTGAATACTTGTTCAGTTACAAATGGCCTCGACCTTGATCTTTGACCCGATCACTCCCAAAGTCTGTCAAAATGATTCCTGCATATTTACCAATCGTCCCACCAAGTTTCATGCAATATGGTTCAATACTTTTTGAGTTATAAATGACCGTGACATTGACCTTCGACCGGGTCACTCCCAAAAGACTAGCAGCAGGTCACTGGACATGGACCAATCGTTTCACCAAATTTCAGGCAATTCGGTTGAACACTTTTTCAGTTAAGCGAATAACAAGATAATAAATAAATAAATGAATTCCGATGAAAATATAACCTTCCGCAAGATTGTGAAGGTAATAACAGTCCCTGGCGACTCCATGCTTCCCCACACCCTAACACTAGCTACACCAAATTCACAGTAAGCTTCTTCAACTCTTTGACGCACATACACACTGGCAAGTTAAATATCTGTTTATGATGAGCATTTTTAAGGCTATATAATTATTTTTCTGTCGTCCTGATATTATGGAATGCCTTTTTGCTAGAAGTAATAACAAAAATGAGAAAATTATCATAGGCTGCATAGTGTTTATATAGGCTCCCTGGCGCTAGGAATGATTCATTTTTCAATACTTTGGATGAAATTTTCATGTTCTTATCACATTTACAAGCTGATGAAATATTTGTATGTGGAGATTATAATTTCGAATTTGCGAAATGATGATAGTTTGAATTTTTTAAATATAATGTCAGTCAATTCTCTATATCCGGTCCAAACAAAAACTTACACAATTGATGCTAACCATTCTTTCACGCTACTTGACAATATTTTTGGTAGAAATCTAAGTGCCTACACATCTGGGCTGCGGTGTCCGCACAATAATCGTCGCCGGACCATTCGTCCCCGGACAATTCGTTGCCCGACAATTCGTATAAAAATAAAAATAACAAATAAAAGAGATATAATATGCAGGCGTCCCCCGCTTTAGTTACCAAATCAAGATTAAGTGTAATTACCAAACGGTAACTGAAGCGAATAAAAGTAACAAGAAATTTATAATTTTCAATCCTTGATTATATATCTCATTTTCTATGAGTTATAATGAAAGTTTTTTGTTGAGCAAGAGTTCTATATAAGATAATAAGCTTATTAATAAACAGTGTTTGTGACTGTGATGCAGTTTAAGTAGTGAATTTATAAAAGGTTTTAAAATCAAACCATAGCTTAACTCCTCAGTATAGGTGAGTATACTTAATGGATACTTAGATTTCTATAATTATTGAACATTGAACAAACAGCAATTTTATGCACCGTGAAACATTTTTGGAAGAAGGATACTAAGTTCCAAGTTATTGGAACATTCTACATTTTCGGAAACGTCCGAAAGACAATGTAATAATTATTATATAACTTCTATTCAAATTGGTATCATGAATACCAATTGAAATAAAAGTTAAATAAAGATTATTATATAGAGATTTTTACGTGTTCGAAAACATGGAACTGTGCGATAACACAGAATTAACCCTAAAATGGGACATGTTGAATTTCTGAACCAACTGCTTCTAATAACCTCATCTGGATTATAATTTTGATGTTTTTTTTTTAGTTTAGCCCCGTCCAGACGGTCAAATTTTTTTAGAGAAGTGACAAACTTAATGACAAACTAAATGACAAACTTATCCTCAGTTTTCAAGGAGTGTCTACACGGTCAAATTTCCTCGCCAAAAAGTTTGAAGTTCACTGGCGTCAGTTTCGTCAAAATTAATGTTACATATCGTGAAAATAAAAATTATATAACTTGGTATGTATATTTTTTAAATTTAGAACTGTAAGAAACCAGAAAAAAATAATTTGTTTTTAATGACAAAATGTCGTGTTGAAAAGGATAGTCAAAAATAGTTCATAGAAAACAATTCACAACGTAGGTAGCCTACCTATAAATTAGATCTAATACATTCTAATACAACCAAGTATTAAAGAGTCTGACGTCAGCCATTGTAACTAGCTAGATACTAAGTTTGAAAAAAATGAGGTTTTTGTAGGTGTACCTAGCTGTAATAAACTAAAATGACGCGCAAATAAAAACATATTATTGCCGGAAAGTCAGTGTGTACTTCAAACTTTATCGTCAGCAAATAGTTTGACAAACTTTTTGATGACGATATCCAACATGTTGGAATAAAAAAAATGATGAAATGTTTGACGGTTTGCTGACGCTAGGAAGTTATCGTCATTTAGTTTGTCATTAAGTTTGTCACTTCTCTGAAAAATTTGACCGTGTGGACTGGGCTTAACGGTGAAATAATCACAAAAAATTGTCTCTGTTTTCTATGTCTACGAACGGTTCTTATTTAGAAACATGACTCGAAAGAAGTACCACTTTTACTAAAGTGAGTTGTACTTAAAGCGAGGTCTGCCGGTAAAATCGAATGATGGTAAAATCGAATTTGAACATCATACAAATTAGCTAATATTAAAAATAAAGTAAATTAAGAGAGGAAAATAAAATTTAAAAAATGAAAAATATTGTATTATTTAGATTGGTATATATATAGTGAATATTCATTTAATATTTTTCATTTTAATCAAGAAATACAACGAAAAATAACACAGAAAGGTGTAACTGTCGGACTAATATAGCACGTCCCTATTGTAAACGGTGCTAGGACGTATCGTTACTATAGGACGATTCGTTACCAGATTTTTTGTTCCCAGGTGAACCTTACTTCTTAAATTTAAAATGAGTTAAAACTACAAACTATAGCAGATAACAAACGTAAATTTATTTTCGAAAATTTAAAACAAGCTATGATCATCAAATATAATAAATGCTAGATTTCATTATTGTGCAAATTATCGTCCAAAACTGTTCACTTATTATTTTTATTCTTTTGGTTACCTCATACAGAATAAACTGTCTCAATTTGACATTGTTTCATACGCTGCCTTCTATATAAATATACCATCAATGAAAACTCTCAATTACAATTAGATTTATTTTAAAGAAATTAGAACTTCTAAAGCTAACCTGAAGCTAAGTTAACGTCACATTTTTAATGTTGCAATAAGAAACAAAACATTTTTAACAGTAATCATTATGAGCACAAGAAACTTAATCTTAAATTAAGTTTAAACATGTTTGCAAAATGTGTTCAAACTGCCTCCCATTTGTTGCGAAGCTGCCGTTCAAACGTTTGTCCAATGATTGGCGGACGCGAACAAACACACCAGGAGTTTCACGAATCCTTGCAGGACAAACGTTTGAGCGCTTGCATCGCAACAAATGGGTGGCAAATTGAACTCATTCGGTTAACATGTAACCTAATTTTAAAATTATGCTTCTTGTGCTCCTAATGATTACTGTTAAAAATTTTTGTTTCTTATCGCAACATTAAATAAAATAATGTTGAACTAATAATAAATAAATGGTAGGGGAGGGTGGTCATCAATGGGACAAAAAACACAGAAAGATTGATATTTCATTTACTATGGACATAATATGAAAAATAAAAAATCCATGTGTAATATAGATATTCCTTCATAAAATGAAACCAACTCGAATGATATCACATATTCTGTTGACTAGAAAAAAATTAAATAAAAAACAAAAAAAATTGTCCCATTGTTTAACAACGCTGGTGAACAATGAGACATGCCCTGGTGAACGATGGTACAGTTTATCAAACTTGTTTATTGTTCAGGTTTTGGTAAAATTTCAAGTTCGAATTATCTCTTTATGTTGTCCGACACTTAGTTAGTTCATATAATATCAGTTTAGTGTCCTCTATTTTCACCGAAGCCATGTCAGGAACACATGGAAAATTAAGCTCATTGCACTTGAATCTTCGCCTAACATCAATATTTCAAATTTATCTTTTTCATGCTTTTGGCCAACAGAATACGTTTTAGAAGTCGCCTCAAATTCTACAAGTGCATAAATCTTCATTTTCAACATTTTCGTTGGAGATTTGAGTTCTTCAGACGAATGGATCAGTTAGATCAAAAGTTATATACCAGACCAAGAACAATAGTTCACAGGCCATCTACGTCAGATGCTTTATGAAGTGATTTCGAAGGCCTTATCCTTAGTGGCACCAGCAAAAAGCTCTTCTTTCTCTGGTGTATCCGTTGCAATCATGCTGCGTCTTTTTCTTTTATTAGTGAAATTTGTTCTCTATGCAGTGCTTTGTGATGACCTCAGATTGCTAAAGCCCTTGAACATGATCGAAAGTCCCGCTTCAGCTGGAAGCTCTGTTTCTACAAGAAGCCCTGAAGCTACAGTTCACGTTATTGTATCAAAAAAATAGATATATTGATTCATATGGAGTAACTAGACAGTTTGGTTGACAATAAGGCACTGTCCCATTGTTAACCAAATTTTCTGTCCCAATGATCACCATGACGCCATTTTGAAAACATATGGGTATAGCGACTCAACTACAAAAGTATAAAGGCAATCCTTTCAAATGATCATATTTTGCATATTACTTAATATCATGTAAAAATGCCGTAAGCATTATATGTTAAATTTACAGATTTATAACAATTGAAACAAAGTACGAAATATTTAGTTTTATCACCCCTAAAACACGTTTTCGCTTTTAAACAGGGTTGACTGCACCCCAACCGCTGAATGCAATGCGAGTGAATGCACTAAAGTATGCTTAATTTACCACTAAGATTTTGTTAAAAATTACCCTCAAATAAAAAAGTTATTCAGCATGTCCCATTGTTCCCGGTGTCCCATTGATGACCACCCTCCCCTACCTACAGATACTACTTTCCTAACCTTGTAACTCTTTAACTAAACATTTTAGACCATACCTTCATGGAATAAAAAGTGTTTATTTCGTCAAATGCAACCTTATGTTAAAGTTTGGCAACAAAAGTGTCGGATACCCTGTATATATAATAATATTTTTACTATAATAATATTTTTATTATAATATTTTATTGAAAAGGATAGTACTATCATTCTACTTGTCATTGAATGGTTCACTAAGAATAATTCAACCAAATTTGTGGGTTTTCATTAATGCTTTAAATTTAAATAGAGAAGAAAATCAAGGTATTGCTAAATTTCAACAACATTCTCAAAGTGCTGAACTCCGTCAAAAAAGAAAATACAGGGATAAGAATAAACATATCTTAAATGTGATCAGCAATTACGATGCAAATAATAAAATATCTTTCATGAAGGCTGTTGCTCATAATATAAAAATTATGACTACATTTTGTTAATAATTTTCATTTCACAAATCAGAGTTTGCAAATTTTTAACATGATAATTATTAAGTTATTACTTTTTCTTTGTTTGAAGTAACGTGATCGATTCGGTAATTATTTTTTAATAAATTATTACTAATTTATCTTATTAGTGTGTGATCCATTTATAACCCTCTCTTCTATTTTTGTAAGCTTCATTTCATCGTAAACTAAATTCTCTCAGTCCTCACCAGGTGATGCTTTATTTTGTAATTTTTCGGCAACAGGTAGACAGTCGACGAATGAATGATAGGTATTTTGTCATTTAACATTAATATATTAAGTTGTTAGATCGAATATGTATGGCAATTTTTCTGGACTTTGTGCCTTTTAAACCTTGTGCTATTATCAATATTGAACATTTTTTAAGAGTGAATAATAGTTTGAAATCAGTGTTTTGGGTTTATTCATCTCTTTCATAAAGTTCTTTAAATATAATTTGACTAGTTCTAATATTTCGCTCTGTTCCTTATAGTCATTGAAGGCAAAGGTACTAAAGAACGTTATATAGTGGTCAATTATATTGTGTGTACGGTGTACTGAACAATATTTCAATTGATAGATAAACCCTCTAGGCTCTGAAAACAGGACAAACACTGTAAGTACTGAATAAATAAATTATTCTTGGTTAAATGCGTTGTTAGTTTCGAATGTATAAGGTCTGTTTTTTTTTTTACTGTGGTGTGTTCTTTATAATCTTATTAAACGGCTCTTCTAGTAATTTGCAGGCCAAACGGAGATGAAATTTCATGGTAGTCAAAACTGCTTTTTTGCATTCAATGATTATTTTTGAGGGTGAATTGAAGTAGTACTGAGCTTACCGAGCCTACCTGAGCTTACCGAGCCTACCTGAGCTTACCGAGCCTACCTGAGCTTACCAAGCCAACCTGAGCTTACCGAGCCTACCTTAGCTTGCTGAGCCTAGCTTAGCTTACCTAGCCTACCTTAGCTTACCTAGCCTACCTTAGCTTACCGAGCCTACCTTAGCTTACCGAGCCTACCTTAGCTTACCGAGCCTACCTTAGCTTACCGAGCCTACCTTAGCTTACCGAGCCTACCTTAGCTTACCGAGCCTACCTGAGCTTACCGAGCCTACCTGAGCTTGCTGAGCCTACCTGAGCTTGCTGAGCCTACCTGAGCTTGCTGAGCCTACCTGAGCTTGCTGAGCCTACCTGAGCTTGCTGAGCCTACCTGAGCCTACCTGAGCCTACCTGAGCTTGCTGAGCCTACCTGAGCTTGCTGAGCCTACCTGAGCTTGCTGAGCCTACCTGAGCTTGCTGAGCCTACCTGAGCTTGCTGAGCCTACCTGAGCTTGCTGAGCCTACCTGAGCTTGCTGAGCCTACCTGAGCTTGCTGAGCCTACCTGAGCTTGCTGAGCCTACCTGAGCTTGCTGAGCCTACCTGAGCTTGCTGAGCCTACCTGAGCTTGCTGAGCCTACCTGAGCTTGCTGAGCCTACCTGAGCTTGCTGAGCCTACCTGAGCTTGCTGAGCCTATCAGAGCTTGCTGAGCTTGCTGAGCCTATCTGAGCTTGCTGAGCCTATCTGAGCTTGCTGAGCCTATCTGAGCTTGCTGAGCCTATCTGAGCTTGCTGAGCCTATCTGAGCTTGCTGAGCCTACCTGAGCTTGCTGAGCCTACCTGAGCTTGCTGAGCCTACCTGAGCCTACCTGAGCTTGCTGAGCCTACCTGAGCTTACTGAGCCTACCTGAGCTTGCTGAGCCTACCTGAGCTTGCTGAGCCTACCTGAGCTTGCTGAGCCTACCTGAGCTTGCTGAGCCTACCTGAGCTTGCTGAGCCTACCTGAGCTTGCTGAGCCTACCTGAGCTTGCTGAGCCTACCTGAGCTTGCTGAGCCTACCTGAGCTTTCTGAGCCTACCTGAGCTTGCTGAGCCTACCTGAGCTTGCTGAGCCTACCTGAGCTTGCTGATCCTACCTGAGCTTTCTGAGCCTACATAGCCTACCGCTTGGTCTTGTTTGAACCTATATTCATGTTGGCTATTTTTTTCTCTTTCTCTACAGCGTTACTAGACAGCATACCTTTACTTAAATTTTGGTGTTGTTATTTACTGTAATTTTTCCATTCATAATATCCAATAATTGGTGATCACCTTTAGGTAGAGTTTCATTTTTTGTTTCGTATTAGGTTATTTATTCCATATTTATTATATACCGTTGTTAAAATTATAGGTTTATTTATTATTTTGTGTTTCCCTACCTGACTCGAAGAGGCAATTTAAAACTTAGTATGGTTTACATGTTTAGACCAGCCAGATAGTGTTGGCAATAGTGGTAACAATTCATGATCTATTAACGGTATCTTTATATTCAGTCTAATTAAACTATCTAGGCAAAGATATCTCTTGTTCCTCTACAGTTTCAAAATTGACATTACAATAATGAATCAATTGTTAGTACTGCCATCAAAGAGAAACTCTTAACATTGTGTTACAATGGGCTTATCAATCCTGACTCTAAATCTAAAAAAGGTTATATTAAAGAACTAAATGTTGATAATGTTATTGTCAGTAATAATACAGAAATTGTCAATGCACTTAATGACTAATTTGCTAACGTTGGTGCGAATATAGCTGAATCTTTCAATGCAAATTTTGATAATTTGGAGTTTTTAAATGGCTCTTACTCTGAATCCTTCTTCTTCTCTCCTACGAGTGTTGAGGATGTGAGAAAGTACATTAGATCTATTAAAAATAAAATAAATGTTCGATAAATTCTCTTCCAACTCTTGTATTGAAGCATATATAGACTATTGTGGAACCAGTGATAAGCTACCTTATCAATCTACCTATCTCGTCGGGTTTTTTCCCAACTGTCTACAAGTATAGCTCGAATCGTTACATTGCCAAAATCAAATGTCAAAACCGAAATAACGAATTACTGACTAATATCCATATTAAATATTTTCTCGAAAGTTCCTGAGAAACACACAAATATACTAAACAATAATCAATTTTGACTTAGAAATGGGAGGAGCACATTCGAGACTATTACAAGACATTCAGATAATATTTATAAAGTTCTTGGTAGAAATAAATTAGTCTTTTCAATATATTTAGATTTTAGCAAAGCTTTCGATTCGGTCGACCACGAATTGTTACTTAATAAATTATATTACTATGGAATCAGGGGTCAGTCCCTTCTCTGGTTCAGATTCTACTTAACCTACACAAAAAAAACATAAAAACATGAATGTTATGTGCTACATAAAATATGGTTCAAGTAATTGACAAGAATACAAAATACAAAACATCAAAATAAAAATTTCCATCAAATCAAGTTCATGTGTTTTTGGATCAAAAGCCCTTTTTCCTAACCTAACATCATATGGGAGAAAATTCATCAAGTATTCGTGTCCCCGCTAAAAATCGTAGCAATCACATTTCCCAACTATTTTCATTTACTAAATTAAGACCTATAAAGAAAATAATTGTTGGTATTTTCAAAGCGAGCTCAAAATGATAATATCAATATAAATATAAAAGAAATTTACTTTAGCTTTGTTAGATATGCTACTACTCGCAATGCTGTGATACTGTAACTATAAAATACAACATAATTATTTAATTTCATTTGCCCTATATAGAAAATACATATATTTCAGTAAAAAATTTCTCCTTGAAATTCGTTAAAATAAAAAACCCAATGAAATTTAAATACAGTCTTAAAGAGTCGAAAGATCACTGAATTCTCCTACTACAACTTCGTCTTTATATAGTGAAAGTTCCATTTTACACAAATATTGGATTTATCTTCTGTCGAAGCTATAAACAAAGATCCAGTTGGTTTCACTCTAAATCTGACACGGAACACATGAATCACTTTAGAGTGTCCTGCTCAAGCAGCGAATAAGAGAGGAAGTTCTATTCTATTGATAAGATTCAGGCTTTTGCTTTTTGGAGACTTTCGTTACGAATGATTTAGTTTGAGGATCTTTTGGTGCATGGCTGATTGTAGTTTGTAACATATTGCTCAAATTATAACAATGAAGTATTTACTTCCAGACGCAAACGACAATGGTCATTGTATATTTTTCGTAATAAGTGAATGGCGGATAATAAGTAAAATTAATAAATTAAATTACTTATTTGTTAAATTACTTATTTAACAAGATAGAGTTATTATTACTCATAAACGAAAACTAATTTTTGGGAAAATTAAATGTTACTATAATTATTCAATTATTATTATAATAAAATCTCATATCAAATTCACAATAAAGGTTTCACTTCCGTTGATATACAATCGATTTAAAATTATCAGAATTTCCACTGTCCTAAAAATTAAAATCTAAGTAGTATAGAATAAAGAATAAGAATAACTTGTAAGTTTTTAAGAACTAATCTCTCTTGATATGTAATTATTTATTAATAGAATCGTGACAAAAATGTGTATGTATAGGTTATGAAAATAAGATGTTCTTTGTATTGTACTGCAAATAAATCCTCTTCTATTTATTTGGGTAAAAACTTCGATAAAATGCTCATTTATCACTTAAATAATCCGCAAAGTACGAATAGTGTTATTTTGGGATATATAAATTTTTTTCGAAATCAAAATATTTTTCTCTTAAATATTGTACTTACATTTCAAGCTAAAATATCGAGTTTGAGACACTGTTTCGAGAACGTAAGTGCAGACATTTATTCTCGTTGGAAGAATTGTATTTTATCATCCTATTTGGCTTGTAAAAATTAATACGAAGATGCTTTGAAAATTTGTTTGGGTGGTATATAAGAAATAAAAATGTTTGTTACTAACTATTCACAAGTTAGTTAATCAAAAAATAACCATTATTCAATTACGAGAGTAATTGTGTGAGTCATGTAGCTATTTTGTTTGTTCACATTTTGAATAATCTAATCTTATTTTGCTTAAAGTGATACTATTTGAAATTAAATGTGTATCGAACTCATCAAAATGCAAATTATATTACGAAAAGCTCTTACTTAATTTTATGGGTAAATAAAGATAATTTATTCCTAATTCCAGTATCACAATAGTCACAATTCGTTGATCAGATATTTGTACAAAAAAAAGGCCTATGTCAAACAGTATTATTGATAATCATTTATATTTACTTCATATTTTCTGTTATTATGTTGATGTATTATTATATTAAGGATGTCCTTATTATAGCAGCATTATCAATTTCATGGAATTAATATATATTTATATTTAGGGTGAAGAACTCAACAAGAAGTAGTTATGAAATTTCCCAAGCTTTCAGAATCCTTCGTGGTTTCAGTCTTCAGGGGCAACATTTATTAAAATACAAGCGACTTATAATTTACCTACTTTCAGCAATAAAAGGTATATAATAGCCCCATACATAAAAGGAACAAGTGAACGAGTTTAAAGAATTTTGAAACCATTTGATATTGTGTTGAGTAATAGATCCAATAATACTATAGGAAATTAGGCCCAGTTGCGAAATACGACTCCTTTGAAATACAAAAATTTGATCCGACTCCACCACGATCTTAAAATATGATATTTTGGTGTTTGGAAAGAGATGGCTGTCACAAAATACGACTCCCTTGAAATACAAAAATTCAATCCGGCTCCTCTCATGGTAATTAAACCGTATCTCTTCAGTATTCCTACGGGGAGAAATTCAGGAGAGTCGCTTTTCATGACAGCTACATAGAGGCGATATTAAAACAATCAGACTCGTCTTAATTTAAATTCAAGTATATAGTAATGAAATCATTTGAATCCAATAATAATTAGAATAAAATTAATATAATAACAATTTTTGTATCATAGTTACGACAAACTATGCCAACTTATTTATGTGATTGCTTCAAACATTTGACGAAGAATATTTAATTGTATTATAAAGTTTAATAAAGGATATTTCATTGTATTATAAGGTTTAATAAGTTGTACTTAAAATGAATGGTATAAGCATAAATGGCTTTTTGATTATCAATTGAAGATAGGTTATGTTGGTCTTACGTTTCGTATAACATGAGGAGTCGTGTTTTATGACAGCCATCACTTTCCAATCACCAAAATATCACATTTTAAAATCGAAGAGTCGTATATAATTTTCATATTTAGAAGGTGTCGTATTTCATGACGGCCATCATTAAAAACGCACAAAAAACCCTTATTATCCATTGGAGGGAGTCGTATTTCGCAACTGGGCCAGAAATTAAGTTATAAGAGTAAAAGATAGATTAGAGAAGGAATGTAAAAGCAATGTAGTATACTAAATAGATTGTTAAGATTGTGATAGTAAATATGTAGGAGAAGCAGGTAGAATGTAAGGTGATAGAATTAAAGAACATAAATCTAATGTAGTTAAGAGAGTGGAATAGTCCTAGATATATTAGCATAATAGAGATACAGGCAATAGTTTAGATTTTGATAATGTTAGGATATTGTAACAATGTCAACATACTTTTAATAGGAGGAAATTAGAATCGTATTATTCGCATGGATAAGATAACACTTTAAATAGAGCATACGAAGTCCCTTAGTAAATAGTTCCAATAGTTAATAAGATAGTCAAAAATTAAAATTGAAATGTATAAAATAAAAATAAAATAGAAATTAGGATAGGTATCATGATTACGAGTATGTAGATTATAAGTAGCTTGTATTTCAATAAATGTTTCCCCTGAAGACGGAAACCACGAAGGATTCTGAAAGCTTGGGAAATTTCAAAACTACTTCTTGTTGAGTTCTTCACCCTAAATATAATACAACAACCAAGGAGTCCTCTATTTTCTTCAATAAAATAATATATATTTCTTGTTAAATCATTATGCTGGGTGGCACCTCTAAAGCTAGAAATTGAATTGTTAACTACCCCTATAAGAATATAATTTTAAGAATATTGTTCCATGCGAATAAGATTTTCAAAGATATTGGTTTAATTAAGGTTACCAGATCATTGATTGGCTTGGCTACAGTGATTGACCAATAAAAGTAGCGGACGAAGGAGGAGGGGGGGGGCCGTGCAGCCCCCTGAGTCCTCAGTCAGGTTATTAAAAAATCATGAAATGTGCAGTACAACGTACTAGTGAATACAACCAACTAAATTACATCCATCTATGTTGTGAATTGCAAAGTCTTTATTTATCGAAATGTAATTTAATTTAACTCATAACACTATCCAAAAATCTTTGAGGAGCCAACAGGGAGTGGAGCACTAACGGTCTAGTGCTCCACTCTCTGGTCGCACTTCCTTCTAGCCAACCAATCAGAGAAGGGTTATCGTTAAATACATCATCCGTAACAATATTATGCTTACAACACTGTATCGATTGATAAAAACTTATTCGGTGGAGGGAGATTAAAGGAGCATTTCTACCATAATCATAGAAGAGAATTGGGGGTGCTTATGTCCAAGTTTGCCACCATGTTCACTCCTATGTATCGATTGATAAAAACTTATTCGGTTTTTGGGAGATTAAAGGAGCATTTCTACCATAATCATAGAAGAGAATTGTGGGTGCTTATGTCCAAGTTTTCTACCATGTTTAACTCATCTTAACTCATTCTTTAATAAGAAAATACATAAAACTTCCACGAATACACAATCAATACTAAAAAGATATTGGATTGAATTGAGGGTGGAGGGGATTGAACTGAGGAAGGGAGGGAGAGGAGTGATTGAATTGAGGGTAGAATGGATTAAACAGAGGGTGGAGGAAGTTGAACTGAGGGTGGAGGGGATTGAACCGATGGTGATGGAGATGGAACAGAGGATGGAACTTTAGGTTTTCGTCTCCTATCTCCTTCCCAGTCCCTCGCGCCTTTTAGAATATATCTGGCACAGGAGAGCACCTTTGCTCTCGATCAATCCTGTTTCTTCAGTATTGAATCTGTGAAAATAAGAAAGATAAACTTTCTTTAATAAATACGGGGATTGGAAGAATTTTATGGTGATATTCAACGAGCTGCGAAAAAATTGTTATCCACTATTTTTACCCTCATTACTGAAGGCAAATTCAATTACTCTTTATGTGAAGGATAGTTCTGTATAATACAATATAAATCTTGTCAAGAATTGTAAATGAATGAAAATCACTCTTCAGGATAGAGCCTCTGTTATGCTCCAAGATTTAGCTAACATTTTCAATTAGTTTGATACGATGCGTCTATGTATAAAATAGTACCAACTATTGGAGTCGCTATAGGATGATCCTTGAAGCTATTCTTGGACTTGACTCTCTTCTCCCCAAGACCAGTGAGCGAAAAACTCATAGCCGAAGATGGCGAGAACAACCTCTTCATAATCATCCTTGTTGTCTCCATTGTGTGTGCCCCAGAGATCTTAATGAAGGGCCACAAGCCAAAGTCTCTTAACCGCAAAAATCGGGTTGCTCAAGGTAAAGTCTCTTAAGCGCTTAGCACCAGTGAAAACGGTTACAATCTTGATGTGCTAAGCGCTTAACACTCACATAAAACGGTTGGAGTTAGCAGCAAACAAGAGTCTCTTAACCGCATCTCATTGCATAGAAAACGGAGCGAGGGTAGACTCAAGTATTAACCTTGTTCTTTTTATGTTCTTTATTAGACTCTACAAATTTAATGGAATTTAATATGTTTCCAATTTTTATTATATAATAGCGGTAGATTTATTGTACTATGAAAACAATAATTTTGAGAGGCCTGCAATAATTACTTCAAATCACTTAGGTGATGAAGAATAATATAAATCACGTAATTTAAGTTGACATGATGTTGTAAATTATAGCAGTTCATTTTAATTTCGATTTCACGAAAGCTGTATCTTTAAGCTGCTAATTAATTTATATGCACTTCTTAACATCTTTATTTGCTGAAGCTTTAGATTTTAAATTACATTTTCATTTTCTGTTGCTCAATATGCAAGTCTTTAATTATCTTGTTTTTAATAAAGTGATACCTATATTTAAATTATTGTTAACATTACATTATACTTTTAATCACACAATATCAGGAGAGGTTAGTTGAATTAAATGTTTAGTAGAATGATGGTATTGAAAATTAATATATTTTTTAATCTATAGTAGTCAGTTCCAATCTAGTCATTTTTGCTTTAGTAATTACAAATAACTTCAAAACAATAACACTCAACAATTATCTGTACTGTACAGCAAAAGAAACTGCATTTGTAATGATTGTTTAACAGTGGACAAATTTCACATTTCCAAAAATAAACTTTATTAATTGTAATGTTTAGGTATATTTTAGGATTGCTGTGGGTAAGCTACAGATTGGAAAATAACAAAAAACAGTGATTTGGGAATTTAACATCCTACGGACACTTCCTTTCCAAGCAAATCTTTTTATTGTTTTAATCAATGAAGCTGATGCTTCTCATCATCTTGCTGCAAACCGCATGAAATTTGATAGCATATTTTTGTTATTTTTATAATAAAAACTCTACAATACCTATTTTTACTTCAGACTTACTAATTTCAGGTCTGAAGAAAAAGAATGTACACCATTTGTTTTGATTGTCAACTAGGCATACTATAACCATTTATTATTCGTGTAAAGGTATGCAATTGGATAAACTTATTATAGGAACGTTTATATAATTTAGGAAACATGTTATATCTTAATTAAACCAAAGCCGAAAACTTATTGTTTGTTCATAAATTTAAAATCAAAACAGAGAGTGTACAATCTTTTTTCTAAGCGTCAGGTTAGTGATTCGCTCTATTGTTGATCACAGTTTCAAAAACATTAAAACCAAATAATATAAATATACCGAGCCTAATTGTATGCGGTTTGCAGAATAATGATTGTAGACCTTAGTTCTATAATTTTATGTAATGATAGAAGGAATAAATCTGGCGGTATTCATACAGATATTACTTTCATTAGTATCGACAATACAGATGAAGATTTCACAACTATAATTAATATATTTTAAATTTCATGAAGGATAATAATACAAATAATGAAGGAGTTTGCATGAGAACATTCCAAATGAAAAAAATTAAACTAAATAAATAGAATATATACTTACAATTACGAACCAAATACACGATGGTAAGAGGATCTAAATAATTAATGCTGTACTTCTAATTATCAATACCGTATGTAGCTACTCTAAATAATAAAAAATGTAAATTAAGAGTAATACCATAAGTTAACTGTTAACAACTAGACTAGTATAGTGCTGAAGAGACACCAATCAATGTAATAAATTTATATTAGTAGGGGATTTAACGTCTGTTTCGGAACAAAATGCCATATCACTAAAGTCAAAAGAAAATTAAATACAAAGGACTGGAAACATAAGTGAAGAAGGAAAGTGGATCCATGAGCAGTGATACAAACAACTGATATTACAAAGCTCATGGATGCAGAAAAGCTCCTCCGTCACTTACAAAGGAATGTGATGAAAGACACAGGCACCGGTAACTGCACTTACGGATGGAAGAGGAAAATGAAGAGGTAATAGTAAATGAAGCCTACGAGCCTACCTAACACAAAATCTAAGACCTCGTAGTTTAAGAGCATAACCCTAGCGTTATCCTCTAAAACTGCAAGTAGCGTTAAAATATGAAAAACAATCTATAAACCACATTACAACAGTTCAGGTCGCAGCTAAGACCTCTTGTGAAGGACCTGAACCCTTTCTGCCAGTGCCATACAGTGCATGTAAACTTTCAGTTTACCGGTGGATTGCGGATAACTCCAGAAGAAGATGGGCCAACCTATCTTCTTGTAGACAGACCAAAGAGCTCTTCAAGCAACCTCTGGATAGGAGAGGCTGTCTAAGACTCTTGTCGTTGACTCGAAGGAAGTTTCGTCTTACCCTGCAAATTTTAACAGGGCACGGAAACTTTGGATCCCATAACAGGATTACTGGAAAATGGACCAATGACAATTGCCGACGATGTGATCTTGCCCCAGAGACAAGGACTCACATGGTTGAAGAATGCCCTTCTTATCACAGGACTAGGGACTCAACTCTGGATGAATTTCTAACGAACCTCCACAGAATCAGTAGGACTTTCAGCTTCTCGCATCTTTCTATCTTTCTTGAAAGAATTGGGAGGCTGGAGGATTTCAACGACTAGTCTCTAGATCGGTTCAATGGGGATTTAGTACAGATGGGCCCACCTGCGACCTGAGTGCTCACCCGCTTTCACAACGGCGTGCGGGGATCCTCTCTATAATAATAATAATAACAGTTCAGGTCCAAAGGGAAGGCACCCCCCTTCTCTTCCATTCACCACAGACAGTTTCAGAATAGAACCTCTGGCAGCTCAACATAATTAAATGATCATAGTTAATTTTTAAAGAGAAAAAGATAGATTGACAGAGCTAGAAATTTATCATTTAATGATCAGCTTTATTATTTTTAAAAGAAGGATTTAACGTCTGCTTCGACTCTGAGAAACATTCAGAAAATAAAGTGGCTCCATTAACAATGTTACTTATCACCAGTCTAGTGACAATGCACTTGGATGCAGAAAAGATTGTTTCATACATGTATTAAAGTTTCACACCAAGAAATGTGAGTGAAAGGGGCACAAGCACCGGTGGCTGTACATATGGATGGAAAAGGAAACGAAAATGTGATACTAAACGAAGTCTACCTAAAAAATTTAACATCGTAATTGAAGATCATAAACCTAGCGCTATTCTCTAAAACTGCAAGTAGCGTTAAACAATGATAAACATAGAAATCCAAAACAGTTTGGAACCCAAGCGAGGCATCTCCCTTTTTCTTCCTTTAACCATCGACAGCTTCAGGATGGAGCTCCTGGGGTCAATTGAAGAGGTACCTAAAAATGAGTATTGATGCAATATTAATAATTTAATAAGGATATAAACAATAAAAAACATGCTATTAAGATTCTAAATTTGTTGTAAAATTCCGATAGCTAGTTATAAATAGCAGCTAGTTACATTTTTTTGATCAATTATATAGCTATTTTGAATGCAATAAATTAGATAGATATTTATTGTATTTTTGATATAGCTAATGCATATAGCATATTTATTTAAATTTGAGAACTAACTTTGAAATTTTAAATACTTCTAATTTTACATTCAATATTAGAGAATACAGCTAATGTTATTTATTAAGCTCATTTGTTACCAAAGCATGATCTCGGACCAATCGCTTTATAATTAGTTAATCATATATATAACTCATTAAACAATTAACTTTAAATTACATCTACATGAGATCAATATGATGATGACTTACAATTAGGAGCATCTACTCAAACTACACATGTATGTATGCAGTGGCATAACTGATGTTTGAAGGCATAGCAGAACAATCCTGGGACAGTTGCACACCTGTTAAATAAAATACATTCATTAAAAGGTCATAAAATTAAAAAGTTAAATGCATTAGAAAGTAGCAAATTTGGATAACAGTTACCTAACTGTGGTGATCTTACATAATTTTTATCTGTTAAAAAATTTGCAAGGGAGCTCTGTGATTAAGTTTGTGATATAATTTTAATACAATCTTTAAAATAGATTCGTTCTGCTCTGTTATATAAAAATCATTTTAAGATAGATAGGGTGAGTATTGAGTAAAAAGCTACAAAAGGCTCTTGGTTTTGTAGTCACCTTCCTGTGCTTGAATGTAAATATTTTTCTATTTACAGTAAATGCAAATACATTTTTAACTAGCTATATTCAACTAAGTATATTGTGATAAGCATAAGCTAAATGCTCGAGTTCATAATAGTCTACTTCATTATTTATTTATTCTTTCCCATCACTACTTTACTTTACTTTAGAACTTTGTTTACTTTAGAACAGCAAGCTGTTGTGCATAATAAAAATTTAAAAAAAAACAGATCAGTTGTTCAAATGAAAATATTATATTTTTTAGATTATTTGGATGAAAAGAGGATGGTACTTTATACTGAATATTAATTTTCGCATCAAATTAGCTACCGATTTTATTCTCGCTACACATTTCCCAGTAGCTAGATATTGTTTTCCATCTTCACTTTTATCAAGATAATTAAGTACTTTCTTTGCTATATTTAGATTAATTGTAATGACAAAATAGAACTACTTTGGCAATAGATTAACATTTTATGACATTGGTTAGATAATTAGATTTGACTCGATTTACAAAAAAATGTTCATAATTTATTTGTGAGATAACTTAGCTGCAATCATTTGACAAATATTAAACACAAAATTCTCATTCAAAGAGATTAAAAAAAAAATGATTCAAAATATTCAATTTTTGAACATTTTTAGGAGAAAAATCATTGTTAATATCAATTAGCCAACTTCAGACACATTATTATGAAGTTATGGTACTTTAATTATCTATAGCTACCTTCAACATATATATACAGTGAAAAGTCTACTTACATAGCAAATCAAGATGACACTACAAGTTATCCAAGATTGAAGTATCAGGAGATGTCCTTTCCCAAGTCTTGATAGATTTATCTGAAAGGAACAATTGTTTAGAAATTTTGTTAATCATATTACTGATCAGAAAATTTAACTGTTCATGACACACAACACACAGCATATTAATAAATTATAGCTACTGTATTTAATTATCAATACATAAAATTTAAAATATTTTCAACAGGTTGCATAATCATAAGATTCCTTCTTTAGATGGTTTCAAAGTTTTTGTTCTCAAAGTTGACCTTTATTATCAACTGTCCTATTCTTAAGCCAAAAATGAGTAGCTTTTCAGAATATTTTTATACCAATAACTTGACTACCAATAAGTAGCTACACTAAAAATCGTATCATTATGGCCCATTGCCGCCATAACCAAAAAACAAAAAAGTAGTTTCTAGTTTATGAATATAAGCTAAATAATTGTTTAGTAGTCATATTTTCTATTTCATTTTCCAAATATTTTAATTCATAGTTGAAATTTAAAAAAAAACTTTTTTTGATAACAGTAGCCAATGCAAAATATTTGCAAGTTTGAATGAAATCACTATCTTTAGACAGATAAACCAATCACACATTTATAGACAATAACTTATTAAATTTAGCGTCGGAATAATATCACTGCGATTATTTACCCCACAAGTGCGATGCAATTACCCTAATTCTTAGTAAATATATGCTGATAAATGATTAACCATCAGAGATACAAGATTGAAAATGGGTACTCATCATTATCGAAATGATATCTTTGGATGGTGTAAGTATGGAGTCTTCCTGAATTGGTTTTTATGTTAGATCAAAGTTTGCAAGAAAGTGAGATGGAATAGTAGAATACCCTAGTCGATGCTAGGATTTAGTGAAAAATGATAAATTGGAATTATAAGTAGCTACTTTACTTGCTTTGATGCTCTCGATAGGTAAGACTGTTATTATGTACATGAATCTACAAATTAACTCTTTAGCTGAGGATTTTAAAATTCATTTCAATGTTAGAATGGAGAGAAATTCTTTAGCAATTTCAAATATATATATTTTTGAAAATGAAAATACTGGACTTATTAAGCATTTTGCTCATAATTATACTTCAATTAGTAATATGGATCGAAGTTTGGTACTCCAGTTCTATCCAAATTAAATATGCTATTTAACTAACAATATAGGTTTTACTGTAAGCATGTTAAGATACCTAAACTCATCATTCTCACCCATACTCTCATCAATATTTGATACACCAAAATAAAAAATTATTTTAAAAAATCTGTAATATACTGGGTGGCACGAAAGAAATGAAACCCATTTTCAAATTTTACTCACTCTCATCAAGATTTTGGCTACAAGTTACAAGCTATGACCCCACTTTGAAAAATTCTGCTGACCAACAAATGAATTTTGGAGGATAAATACTTCGTTTTATAAAATTTGCATCAATTCAATCTTAATATTTGAAATCTGCAAAACTTCGGAGTTAGGTAATCAATTCATCAGTAAAGTCCTAATTTTCAAAAGTGGGCTTCAACATTCCATTCCCAATTTAAATATTTCCATCTGTGGAGCAAATACTGCCTATTTGCCTAAGTAAGCTGTTATGCAGTGGTGTGAGCACTATTGGCTGGTAGCTATTACCAGCCATATTTTATTGTATTTTGAACTTTTTGCAAGACACTGACAAACAGCACCATAGATTATTTTCTAGTAGCCAATACTTCAACAACATACTACTTAGGTATGTTCTACTTAACAAAGAATATCATTATTAAACTAATCACTGTAATCTAGATTTTACAATTAAAATAATAATTTACCTAATACATACAAATAACAGATTCAGACATACTTCAAAAAGTCAATAATCAATAGTTTGGAGTGTTAATTCTCCCAATTAGGTTGGTTTTATTTTTTGTACTTAGGTATTTTTATTTTAGGGTGTAGCTACTCTAAGCTTAATATTTTAATAAAATTAAATTAATGGAAACTTCATAATAAAGAGTATTTAGTTTGTAAAATTAATTTCTTGGCCTAAATAATTTTTGATAGTGGTTTTCAGACTATTATTTATAGCAATATTTGCTTAGAAGAATTAGTTCAAATTTTAGCACAAATAAATATTTGAAATTAAATGTTGAATCATCAATATAACAACAAACTTTTGGACATAACCCAGTATGTAGCTAATTGGTGCACAAGAACCCACTTGCATTTTCAAAAAGCTAAAAAAAATCCAATAGCTTATTTCCAATTCAATTAATAGTAAACATTAATTAATGATAAACATAAGCATTAATAGTAAGCATAAGAATTAATAGCTAGAAATCCACCGACGTTGCTGGAATATTATTTTCAAAGGGGAAAAACTATATCTAACTGTGAAAGAAACAAAGAAGTGACTAGGTAAGTAGCTAGGTTAAAACTTAAAGTAAATAATAACTAGTATCCTTTGGCTACACTGCAAGAACTGGTACAGTGTTCAAGAAATCCTCTAGCTTTCTGTTCTCAGTAAATTGTAAAATACATGTAAATATAAGAAAATTAAACATTGTAAGTACAGAAAATGTTAAAAAATTCCCATGCTATCATACTCTTGGTCTATGTAGTAAGTAATCAATTTTAGCCAATGCCCATCAGTCTTAACTATTCTTCAAAGGCTGGAGAAAAGACCAAGATATTATGGTAACAAGTTGATAGATTCTGCCCACATCTCAGTCTGCAAAATATAGGACATTCTCAACATTTCCTGTGACAACAATCCTTAATATGAATTAATAATCATATCCCCCTATACTAATTATATTTAGCTACATGAATTTTTACTATTTTACATTATTAAGCCGAGAACAAATAGCAAAATAAGAGGTAAAGATTTCTTGGAGAACAGTTTACCAGTTCGTACAGTCTGGGAATCTGCCAAGACAGGCCATTAGAGAACTATAAAGTGTTCAAAAATGAATCCTCTATTTAGGCTTCTGTTCTCAGTAAACTACATGTAAATATAGTAGAAAATTAGAGATTGTTCACACAGAATTTCAGAAAATCTTAAAAATGTCCCATTTTCTGCTAACTGACTGGGAATCTGCTGATAAGCTGAGCTTAATAGCATGAGCTCAATTTCACATCAAATTAAAATATCTGAAAGTCAGGAGACCCTGAAGTCACTGAAAGAAGCTACATTATGCAGAATGGGCTAGGATATCTGAAATTTTTGAGTTATAAATAACAGCCTTAACTCTGCTTAGATATTGATATTAGCTGTATTAGGTACATAAATTAAATTTATAATACCAAGTTGTTCTTACAAAATTACAGATAGTGCCTAGAAACCTACCAATATATAATTTAGCTACACTATGAATATTTAATAATGAAACAAGAAACAGATAATTGGATACTACTCATCCTGAGTCATCCAGTCTGCAAAGCGCATTCATATCCCCGAAGACCTTTGGAGACAAATTTTGAGGGAAAATAATTAATTTTCCTAATCAATTCCAATGTTTACATGTATTTGTGTTTTTATTGGAGACATTTTGCAAAAGTCTGGTCATTTTGGAGACAGATTTGAAAATCTTTGAGACAGATTTACCACACTTTACAGACTGGTTACTCATACACTCATACTAGGTCCTACCTACTTCACTAACTGCAGCTCCAGGTAAAATAGTTATTCTCATAAACTCTCTACCTACTTGTCCCTTCAAGATTTAAGACTCCAGCCTCCAGGTAATAAAGCATGTCCAAACTTAGATATTTTGAGCCCTTCAATTGCAAATGGAGAGAAATATTTAATTTTCTCTTATGCTACACTACATTTAAAATGTTATTTTGGGGAGATTTTATGATAATTTGGTGATTTTGGAGAGAAATTTGGTGATTTTTGAAGAGAAATGGAGAGACAAATGGAGAGTTTATTAAACAAAGAGATATACTATTTTACTATCGTCTTAAGCTAGCCTGAGCTAGGCTCAAATTGTCATAAATTCTATCCTAAAAAACATTGTATGATCGTACTAATTGTAGGACTACCCAGAGGCAAGAATAACTAGGAGAAATGTCTCTACTGCCTGAACCAGACTGTATTTTATGGTAAATTCCACCGACATGTCGGTGGAATTTTGCCCTCTTTGAAAATAAAATTCTAGCTTTCTTGCTCTTGCTGCTCTTTATTCCTAACTATGTAACCATTAATTTTCACTTTTTAGTAGAAAATCAGCTAAATTTTTGGAAATTGTTGGTGTATTATTTCAACTTTTAGAAAAAGTCAGTGGAATTTTGTGCACCAAATACAGATTGATCTCTACATTTGCAATGAAGGCCCGAAGTTCTTAATTTGCTCAAAACAATTGTCATTAACCCACAAATAAAATAGCAAGAATGGACATCCAAATCATCCATATTTCAGAGGCTGGTAAATTGTAAGCCAATTTGGCTCATTTTTCTTTTTTTGAAGATTTCAAGCCAAAAATTAACATTGGAAGTTGGAACATAGGAATTAATTCATAATTTTAAGCCAATTAGGAATAGGTATCTGATTTTTATCTTTTGAAATATTATCATGGATAGACATAAGTTTTAATAGGTACTAGTCAGTGAGCCACAAGGTAGTTAGTACCCGAGGCTGGGGTTTATATAAAAGTTTATTAACTGGCCCGGCTAGTCTGTATTTGGTCCACAAAATTCCACTGACTTTTTGAAAAAGCTGAAAAAATCCACCATAAATTTCCAGTAATTTGGCTGATCCACCAACATTTTAGTGATTTTACCCATTTTTCCACCGAAAATTAATGATAATATAGGAATAAATAGCAAAAAATCCACCAACTTTGCTAGAAAACTTCCACCGACATGTCAAAGGAATTTACCATGAAATACAGACTCCATGTATAAGAGCATGTCAGTTAAAGCCAAATAATTTGCTTACCTATATTTGAAATGGTCAAATCTCAGATATGTCTAATTGGCTTTAAATTTTGAATTAATTCCTTTGTTCCCATGTTAATTTTGGCTTCAAATCTTCAAAAAATGAGCCAAATTGGCTTGGTTCATATTTTTTGTATTAAATTTTGGCTCAAAAATTGGCTTACAATTTTCCAGCCTCTGAAACATGGTAACAGACTGGTAACTGGGTCCTACTGAACTAGTATCTCTCAACTTAACTAGAGTCTAGTCTGTCTAGAGAGCTCAGAGAGGCAGGTAACCTACATAGTACATACTAGTCATGTTTTAGAGTAGTAGGTAGGTATGTCAGTTAATGCCAACTATATAATTGTCTTTGATTTCAAAAGGTCAGTACCTACTCAGATGAGTAGGTATACCTAGGTATCTAATTGGCATACAATTTTAAATTATTTCTTATGTTCCTATGTTAATTTTGGCTTGAAATCTACAAAATAAGCTAAATTGGCTTGGCTCGGAATTTTTGTGAAATTTTTGGGCTCTAAAATTGGCTTAGGTATAACCTACCTACAATTTCCCAGCCTCTGAAACATGACATACCTAGGTAATAGCTACCTATATACCTTCCTACTATTTTGTAATTTTAGCTTATAAGCCATAGCTAAGTGGTACTTCAGGATATAAAACAAATTAAACTACCAATCTTGCTACCTAATTAGGTAGATTGGCTTAGCCCAGGTACATTTTCAAACTCAAAATATCAAGAGACGAGTGACGACTTACCTGATGAAGAGGTTTTGTTATACAAACATATTTCGAGCGGATTCTCAATGTTAATAATGAGTTTTTGGACCTAGATTTACAATTTAAACTAGGTAGGTATAGGTATTTCTAATTTCAAATCTCTTCTTCTTCTTTACCAAGATGGGGTAGCAAAGACTCGCCACCACCTAAAGTATGTAGATATCCTAACAGGATAAACCGTTTAACCTGGCAGCTTCTTAATAAAAATATTTTACAATTTTCGTTTTAGGTTCCTATATAAACTAATACAAAATGACATGGAAATATTAAACCAGAACACTATGAAATATTGTTTACAGTGTAACAGATCTAATGCACAATAGAATGGTCTTGAAATTCGTGCCGAATTAGGCGGTAATAAAGGGTTGAGAAACAAAAGCTAAGCGTAATGATTGGTATACAGTTTCAAACCCTTTATAAAAATTATTTGTAGATTCCAGTATCTTCAAACAGATTTAATTGTTTGAGAAATAGTTCGGCTAAGTGTTTTATACTATATTCAGATTCACAGCATAAGCTGTATCTACTCCAAATATATTTCAAGGAACTGAATGAGTTTATTAATAAATACATAGGTAGTTTTAAAATTAATAAAAATATTATTTTTTATACCTAATGGTTTATTGACATTCCTGATTCAATTTACGTACTTTTCATCGAATGAATCATTCTTTCCGGACTAAACCTATACTTTTTTATTACATGAATAGTTATTACAATTCATTATCCATAATTATTGTATATATACACTCCCATAAATAACATTGCAATAATTAGCTATATATATACTTCGTTTTCTATGCCTGCGCTTCGTTTTCTATGCAATGAGATGCGGTTAAGAGACTCTTGTTTGCCGCTAACTTCAACCGTTTTACGTGAGTGTTAAGCGCTTAGCACATCAAGATTGTAACCGTTTTCACTGGTGCTAAGCGCTTAAGAGACTTTACCTTGAGCAACCCGATTTTTGCGGTTAAGAGACTTTGGCTTGTGGCCCTTCTTATCCAATGTAGATTTCTGTTGATAAAATAAATTGAAAAAGAAGATTCACAATTACTACACAAAAAAAAATAGAATTATTGTTATTTAACTTCTCTATCGATTGGTATCCATGATATTTTCACTTCCAGCTTTTCTAATCAAAGAAATTAAGTAATGATTATTAATTTTAATACATCTGATTAAAATCAGCGTATAACTAAACGAATAAAAAATATGTTTAAAAAGTAGACATCATTTTTAAAGTAGTAAAAATTTATAATGCATGGGATTGATATAAAATTGTAGTCCAAAATAAAATTGTCTGATAAAAAATATTTTCCATTTCATAAAAAAATGGTAACGAATCGTCCTGGTAACGAATCGTCCTGGTAACAAAACGTCCTAGTAACGAAACGTCCGGGTACGAAACGTCCGGGTACGAAACGTCCGGGTACGAAACGTCCGGGTACGAAACGTCCGAATACGAAACGTTCAGGAACGAAACGTCCGGTCACCCTGGTGAATATGTCTACACTTTGAAACATAATATTTATATAGCTAGCATAATAGGGTCACGCAGGTAAATTGCGGCACTTCAATTTTTAATTGCGGCCCTCTCATGAGATTCTTTTAAATTACATTAAAATGTTGCATAACTATCAAAATAAGCGCAATGCAGGCTATAATTTATTAATTTAAGTTTTTAACGAGTGTTTTGAAGCTATGATGTTTCTGTTGTTAGAGGCCGCAGTTGGTTAGGGTGCCGCAATTTACCTACTTCACCCTAGTGATAATACTGATACCTAGTTACTGACTTAGGTACTGTTCTTTGACATCTTTCCTTGATTCATTGATTAATAGACACACAAGCCTACCTAGGTTTGGGTGGTAGTATCTAGTTACCGAAGTGAATAATTTCTTTTTCTTCTATTCGATTTTGGTTGCTTTGAACCAAAGACCACCTAAAGCTGTTGGATAACCTAGATGGTTATTCCGTTCTGCCTGGAAACTTTAAAAAAGGTGTGGAATTCAGTCAAAAAGTGGCAAGATAGTTTTTTGAAGTTCAGCTGATCACCAAGTAAAATAGTATGGCTCATAAACTCTCCATTTGTCTTTAATTTGATCATTTGTGCAAGTGATCAAATTATCATAAACTTTCTCCAAAATAACATTGTGGCATAAGAGAAAATTAGATATTTCTCGCCATTTGCGATTGAAGGACTCAAAATAATTGTCACAAACTCGCCATAAAAATTGCAAGTTTGGACATTCTTTCTTTATTACCTGGGCTGATCACAATTTCATAACAATATAGGAGAACAAAAAATATAAAGGTCTAATTAAAAAATGAGACAACATATTTTAACAATATATACAGACACAACTACCAGGTTCTCTTCCACTTCTTCACCTTACTGACAGCAAGTTGACAAGCGTAGGTACTGGGACAGACACAACTTTCATAATTAACTGTAATAATAGAAAACTGTAATAATTATTATTTTATGGGGTAACTATTATAAACTTTCTGTCTGAGA
The DNA here is from genome assembly GCA_947561585.1 of Caprella mutica. NCBI lineage: Eukaryota > Metazoa > Arthropoda > Malacostraca > Amphipoda > Caprellidae > Caprella > Caprella mutica. Next base: position 4,850 of record CANNZV010001479.1, on the reverse strand, counting down.
AAATCTTCGGAGATCAACGATGGATCAGTCATAGAAGTTCATATAAAGAATATTATCAGAAAATCGTCGGAGATTTAAGATGGATCAGTCATAGAAGTTCATATAAGGAATATCATAAGAAAATCTTCGAAGATTTAAGATGGATCAGCCATAGAAGTTAGTATAAGGAATATTATCAGAATATCTTCGGAGATTAAAGATGGATCAGTCATAGAAGTTCATAAAAGGAATACTATCAGAAAATCTTCGAAGATTAAAGATGGTTTAGCCATAGAAGTTCATATAAGGAATATCATCAGAAAATCTTCGAAGATTTAAGATGTATCAGCCATAGAAGTTCATATAAGGAATATTATCAGAAAATCTTCGCAGATTTAAGATGGATCAGCGATAGAAGTTCATATAAGGAATATCATACGAAAATCTTCGAAGATTAAAGATGGTTTAGCCATAGAAGTTCATATAAGGAATATTATCAGAAAATCTTTGCAGATTTAAGATGTATCAGCCATAGAAGTTCATATAAGGAATATCATCAGAAAATCTTCGAAAATTTAAGATGTATCAGTCATAGAAGTTCATATAAGGAATATCATCAGAAAATCTTCGGAGATTTAAGATGGATCAGTCATAGAAGTTTATATAAAGAATATCATCAGAAAATCTTCGAAGATTTAAGATGTTACAGCCATTCAAATTCATAGTAGGATTATTATCAGAAAATATTCGTAGATTTAAGATGGTTCATTCATAGAAGTTCATATAAGGAACATTATCAGAAAATTTTCGGAGATATTGGTTGATATAATCTACTATACATCATGGTTTGGAAATATTAGGGTGATTATAGATGATTATAGGATTTTTTGCCAATGGATGATATTTATCGAATATTATCTATAATTATATAAGATCTAGCCCACCATAATGTCTGTTAACCATAATCTTCTATGTCCCCCCTATAATTTTCTCCCTGGGTATCTGAAGAACCTTATTCGCTGTTTACTATATTTTTAGAATTTTAGAATAATGAATACACTGAGAAATTTTTTAGATGCATTAGTGTGTCGCCTGATCATGGATGTGTCATATTGGGTCAATCTTTTTTCTCAGGGTAACCTTTTTGGTCACACCGATTATGCTAAATCATTATTTTCATAAACCAATGTAAATGATATAGAATTATGTTACAAACTTTCAGGATATTAATTAGAAAATTCAAAATTCTTTCTTCATAGTTTTGTAAATACATTCTTCTGGAATCATTACTTCGCTTCAATAATTATCGTAAGAGCAACTTACATTATGAATATTTTTTTGCATATATTTATTGTATTTTCAAATGCATTTCTATTCTTTATGACTTTTAGAGTTGATGAAAAGAAATGAATCATTGTTAATATCTTCATTGTTCAACTGCAGAATCACTTAAACTGAAAGATAATACTTACAAATGTCTAAAGTTTTAAAAGCAGTTCATGCAGGATTTTTTCCTTCTGCTTTCATTATTAGAAACTTTTGATGAACAGAACTTTTTTTTAGGAAACTCAGGAGCTACTTAAGAAAATATCGAACTGGTCTAATTGAGTGACTCTCGACTGACTTTTTTAACGAAACAATTACAAAGTATAACAAAAGTTTACAATATGCCATTAGGAAAATGTTAACGCTGAAAATACTCTTATTTATACTTTATATCTACAAAATTCTTATGGGCAATGTGCTCTGTTTCATCTTATTATAAATTCACTGGAAACATCAAGTGAGACATCAATTGAACAATATATCAGAATAGAAAAAAAGTTCATTCTTATATTATTAAATTGTAATTTTTTGAATTATACAGGAAATGAAGATTGCCTGCGATTAGGAATTACCTGCAATACATTAACATAAATTACTATTATAGACCATAGAAAATGTCAGAAAGATAAAATGTATATACGTATATTGTATACTTTTGGTCAGATTAGAAACCGAATTTATGGTTTGAGGCAACTAGGAAATTACATTCGTGATAGCTTTATTCCAACTGTGAAACACTGAGACAGTCGCTGTTGGTTCAGGTAGTAACATCTTGGAATAAAGTTCCACCATATGAGTTCACAACAAAAAAATTCTCATGGATAATTAGATATATGCATTATGCATGCATATATAGCGAACTGAAGACTGTAAAAGTGTCTTGGAACAAATGGAATGAGTGCCACCATCTGCAGATCTATGAATTTATTACAAAAAAATCATTGCAGCCTACATCTATAATGTAAACAGAAAATAGTAATTCTTCATTTTTAATCTTAATTAGGGACAACAGTTTGTGATGAAATTTAAATTACATGAATTTATCGAATATTCAATTGTTTTCTTTTAAGTTAAATGTAGAGCTATTTTCCAATGTTCATTATTGAGACCATTAACATTTGTGTCATCTTGTGTATCAAACATTTTATTCCTCTGTTAATGTGTCATGATGACACACTTTACGAGACATGATATTTGCGTGACAGGAACTCATGACACATTTACTCGGGGTGACATTTTCCTGAGGGTAGCGTTTATGAGGCACGAAGGAGGCATATAAAATATATTAAAAAAGGAGTGGCTCTTCACCGACTGTGTATGAAAAAACAAACAAATGGAGGTAACCATCATCATTGCTCACTGTGAAATACGAGAAAAAAATTGAATCTAGGGAATAATAATCCCATTCGTGATTTAGTCAATATTTTATTTTTATTTTCAAATGATCTAAATTACACAGTGAAAACCAGTTTTCTCCATAATTCACTTTCTCTAAATTTGACCTGATTGAATTACTCTAGATGATTTCATTTCAATATGTGGTTATTATTTTATTTGGTAATTATTAAGCTCAGTTTTCTGTCTTGATTATCAACTTGTACCAAATTACTAATTCTTCCCTATCAAAGAATACACTGAGGTCTGCAACATCTACACACTGAAAGGCTTTGCATTTCGTCTGCATCCAACTTAGGATGCAGACCTTAAATAAAACTTCATTCATATTTTTATCGTATTTGTCAATCAATACATTCTCCTTTCCCCATCTCTTCTGCAGTATGTAAGTTAAAAATAATAATATGCCTATTCTTACTTACACACTACTTTGCCTGTCCTCAATTACATCCACCACCACCGTTGGTCTGATGAAAATATCTCAATTGATGTGCAGTTTTTCCAAAGAGTAGGCACTAAGTAGATCTTTCTAAATTTAATTTTTCCTATAAAGAAATATATATTTTTCGCCTCCTCCTATCTCTTTAAATCACCAAGTCCAGGTAAATAATCGTGAAAATGTCTGGAGATTTTTTGCGCGGAATACATTTCGGTTAGTGATAATTTGGTCGTTGATATAAGGTGATAATGGCTGAAATACGGAGGCAGAATATTTTTCCTGACTACGTATTACAGTTTGAAAGTATTAGAGGTTATTTAAACTCTGCGTTGAAGGTTTTTTCAGATATCAAGCTTTCGAATAGAAAGATTTCTATTCATCATCAGAAGAAGGGTGGAAAAACCTGGACCTGACAATGAATTTTATGACCAATGGTTGTATGTTGGATACCGTCTTTCTATTTAAGCTATACATCCTAAAGTTTATTAATATTAATTAACAATCTTTTTAGTATTGAGATATGAGACAAAAAATTAGAAAATTCGTTACTAACTTAGCTATTGCTTACTACATTAATTCTCTAGAATATTTTTACTTTCTATATATCTGTTACAAAATCAAGTGTGTTTTATCTCCTTGTTTCTATGTGTTCTCTATTCATATTTATCTTCTCTATTCCTATACATTATTTGTTGCTATACGTGTGTCCTCTTGATCCATATGGGTGTCCTATGGATGTTAAGTGTGTCTTGTTGATCAGAAATGTGTCCTGTAGATCTTATGTGTGTCCTGTTGATCCTAAAAGTTTCCTGTAGATCTTAAGTGGGTCCTATTGATCCTAAGTGGGTCCTATTGATCCTAAGTGTGTCCTATTGATCCTTAGTGTGTCCTATTGATCCTTAGTGTGTCCTATTGATCCTAAGTGTGTCCTGTTGATACTATGGGTGTCCTGTTGATACTATGGGTGTCCTGATGATCCTAAGTGTGTCCTGATGATCCTATGTGTGTCCTGATGATCCTATGTGTGCACTGATGATCCTAAGTGTGTCCTGATGATCCTAAGAGTGTCCTGATGATCCTAAGAGTGTCCTGATGATCCTAAGAGTGTCCTGATGATCCTAAGAGTGTCCTGATGATCCTAAGAGTGTCCTGATGATCCTAAGTGTGTCCTGATGATCCTAAGTGTGTCCTGATGATCCTAAGAGTGTCCTGATGATCCTAAGTGTGTCCTGATGATCCTAAGAGTGTCCTGATGATCCTATGTGTGTCCTGATGATCCTAAGTGTGTCCTGATGATCCTAAATGTGTCCTGATGATCCTAATTGTGTCCTGATGATCCTAAGTGTGTCCTGATGATCCTAAGTGTGCCTTGATGATCCTAAGTGTGTCCTGATGATTCTAAGAGTGTCCTGATGATCCTAAGAGTGTCCTGATGATCCTAAGAGTGTCCTGATGATCCTAAGAGTGTCCTGATGATCCTAAGTGTGTCCTGATGATCCTAAGTGTGTCCTGATGATACTATGGGTGTCCTGTTGATACTATGGGTGTCCTGTTGATACTATGGGTGTCCTGATGATCCTAAGTGTGTCCTGATGATCCTATGTGTGTCCTGATGATCCTATGTGTGTCCTGATGATCCTATGTGTGTCCTGATGATCCTATGTGTGTCCTGATGATCCTATGTGTGTCCTGATGATCCTATGTGTGTCCT
>CANNZV010001478.1:153369-191004 GCA_947561585.1 Caprella mutica | reverse complement strand
CAACTACTCGTGTAGGTTATACTAACTACTCGTGTAGGTTATACCAACTACTCGTGTAGGTTATACCAACTACTCGTGTAGGTTACATTAACTATTATAGTGTAGGTTGAAATATCGGTCTGGTTAGCAGTAGCCAGACTTTTTACAAGACTTTTTCAGTCACTATATTTACTCTATTAAATTATAATCTCGAGTTAGGTCCCGGTATCAACTAGATTAGACTATTTATTTTCTAAGACCAAATCTAACATGTTCACATTTATTTTCTACTTTTGCTTCTGTGATATGCATACTATTTTAATTTTAAAAAATAATTGATCACCTAGACCTATCCTTGCTTTTTGAAATGTTTTCGATCCTATGAATTGATATATGGTTATCAGTTGTAAATTAATAGATTAGATTGAATAAGTAATCTCATCAGGTCAGTTTATAAATAAGTAGTTAGATGACATAAATAACTTTACGTAGTGATAAATAGGTAGGCTAGATGAATTAATTAACCAGGCTAGATTACAAAAGTTGATAAATCTTTGATATGCTGCAATTGTACTATAACTTAATGAATAATAAATTAATGATAAAGCCTTTATCTTCTAAACCATATTTTAGTGCAATTCATCTTACTCATAGGCACTGATATTGAAATATGCTAATAGAATTACCAAGGTCAAATTGAAAACGAAATATAAACATATAAGTTTTAGATTTAGTATTTAGAAGTACAATTTGAATTCTCGTCACTTTCTTCCACGACTGTAGGTGGTTGCCAATTCCTGAAATAAGAGATTCGTATATTAATAAATATTGAATAGAAATTCACAGTATCGTTCATATACATTATCAATAACAACACCTACTCTTTTTCCTTTTGTGATGAGATAGCGACAGCTTCGATATTCTTTTCATGTCTGGAATCCCTAAAAGCATATGAAAAAGTAAGAGCTAATCATATTGCAAATACATATTTAAAAATCATCTAATATTTTCAAATACTTACTATGACCTAGCATAATTGTTCCTGAACCATTCAAAGGAATTGAAGAGGACTCCGATAGTTGATGACGTTGATCTACTTCATCAATTCTTCATCAACATCTGAAAGTAGATTCAGAAAATATAGAAAACCATATATTAATAAAGAAATGAAAATAATTATTAACTGAGAATTCTTTCATATAGGTAAATTATTTATATAAAATGTTAAACTAATTATAAATCTTCAGATGCAGTATAAATTTAGCTCTAATAAATGCAATGGATTTTTCTAGCTAATCCTCATAATTTTGTTCATTATACACTCATAATGTAGACTTTAATTAAATACCAAGAAAGTATAATATATCAAAAGGCTCACCTCTGGTTGGAGTGTTCTCACCCTGCTAAATCCCTGGACGGTGTTCTCCTCCGACTATCTCCCTGGATGGAGTTCTCCCAGTCATAGAAAACTAGGGTCAAGTAGGTAAATTGCGGCACTTTAACTAACTGCTGTCTCTTATCTCAGAAACATTAATAACCATCATGACTTCAAGGCACTCGTGAAATGAATAGAACCTATCATAAATTGAGCTTAAATTATGATGTTCAACAATTCAGTATATAGCTAAACTAATTTCAGAATGATTTTGAGACTCTCTTAATAGGGTCACAATTCAGAAATTAAAGAACCGAATTTGGCTGTGTAACCCTACCTATAGGTACACCAACTAGTTTTAAAATATATAGATTATCAGACCACTTTACTCAAAATACTAGGATAAGTTCCGAAATATCGGACGGCTCCACATTTTCGGTCGCGTAAGAAAAACTATATTAAATTAACTTTTATTTTAATTAGCTATTAGGTAGCTATATACTATATTTCAAACGTGACCGAAAATTTGAAATCGCCTGATAATTTGGAACTTACCCTATTCTGAGGACAGCGCAGTAACTGCCTAGCCTATGTAGAAGGGGTGTAGGTCATAAGCCCCCCCGGTCATGAGCCTCCCCGGTCATGAGCCCCCCTAGGTCATAAGCCCCCCCCGGTCAAGAGCCCCCCCGGTCATGAGCCCTCCCGGTCATGAGCCCCCCTGTTTTTAAATCCTTATTTACCTATACTATTTAATCCTTATTGACACTTTTGTAGTTCATTACTGAATAGACCTAAAATATATGTATATCGGGGGGCGTGCCGCCCCCGAACCCCCCTGCCAGATCATTAAACAATCATGAAGTGTGCAGTACAACAAACTAGCAGATACAACAAACTACATTAGTAACTCTCAGTTATTTCTATCTAAGTAATTCTTCATTTGTTTAACTAGGTAAATAAGGATTAAAAAAACAGGGAGGGGGGGGGCTCGTGACCGAGGGGGGCTCATGACCGGGGGGGCTCATGACCGGGAGGGCTCTTGACCGGGGGGGGGCTCTTGACCGTACCCCATGTAGAAGGTATTGACACTGAAAAAAAACCAGCTAGGTAGGTATGATGCTTAAATAAGTTAACATATAATAATTTAGGAAAATTAGTTTGGATATCAGTTTACAAACTGGAAGGCAGTAATCAAAATTTATTATTATAAGAGTTATATACTGATAATCAGCTCTTCAAATAACTACCTATATAAAGCCACCAAACTATCAATCACCAATATTTTAGAATATTTAGGCAGACATTTATCAATTTATTAATGGAATTAATTAATAATCGATCGGCAGCGATAATACTATTTAATGCATATAACGCTATTGTTTGCACTTAAACTAAAATGGTATTGAGGAGCGTTCACATTCAACACGTAACACACTTGAAACAAGATTTGAACTGAAAAGTGTTATGCGAATAAATTAGCTTTGAGGAGAGCATAAGTTGCCACTTACTCATTTGATTGAACTCACACATAAACTTAAAAAAAAAGTAGCACTAACTCTCATAGTGAGTTAATTTATACACCAGATAAATAAGATTAACAGTCTTTGTGGGTTACATTATCACACTATATCATAGTTGCTTTAACTCACACCTAAACTTACAAAAAAGTAGCGCCAACTCTCATAGTAAGTTAATTCATACACTGCAGAATACATTGGATTAACAGTCTTTGTGGGTTACTATAACACACCATGTCATAGTTGATTTAACTCACACCTAAACTCAAAAAAGTAGCGCCAACTCCCATAGTAAGTTAATTAATACACCAGATACATTGAATTGACAATCTTTGTGAGTTACTTCAACACACTATGTCATAGTTGTTTTAACATATGTTCAAACTCCCAAAATGTAACTCCAACTCTCATAGTAAGTTGATTCAATCCATAAAATGATTTGAATTAACTATGTTTGGTGACACACACGTCATAGTTGTTTTGACACACGTGAAAACATGAATATAGTCAAACCAACTCACGTAATAAATTGATTCAAAGCATAAATTGTTGACCCATTAAATATGAGTAAACTTTTTTCTCTGTGTATATACTAAAAAGTGTAGTGTATTTAATAAAAATCTGATAACATTATCAACTGTTGGAAAATGCTACTTAACTTAAGTAAGATTTTTGACATTTTTTTAAACATAAGATTTGATCGGAAAGTTCGGTCTCGGAACTTTCGTTCTGAGGTATAAATAAAAAAGTTAGTTATATCGGGGGGCGTGCCGCCCTATACCAGATCAATAAAAATTAGCGGATACAACAAACTACATAACGTCAATTTATGTTGAGAGCCCATATATAATTTCGAGACCGAAATTTCTGAGACCAAATTTTTCTGACCGAAATTTTCTGGACCGAAATTTCCGGGCACCGCAATTAACTACCTAATGTTATAAAAAAATATCGTTGATATTTGTATTATTTAACTAAAGTAGTATACTTACAAAGGCTTACATAAATGTTATAAAATTGTATTTGATGTCCAATGAGAAAATTTATTAAAATATAGTGTTTACCGTTCTATATTTACCAATAATTATTTGATTACAGTCATCACTTCAATTTTTCTGGTCGGCCATTTTATATAAATGGTGGCCGGAAATTTCGGTCTCGGAATATTCGGTATTGAAATTTTGGTCTCAGAAATTACGGTCACGGAATATTCGGTCTTGAAATTTATGTCTCAGAAAATTCGGTCTCAGAATTATAAATGTCCTCTCAACATAAATGACTGTTATGTAGTTTGCTGTAACTGCTAGTTTGTTGTACTGCACACTTCATGATTGATTAATAATAAGGCGGGGGGTTTGAGGGGCGGTATGCCCCCTGATACATCTGATTCATAAGTTGTATTTATTCTTGAGACCGAATATTCCGAGACCGAAATTTCCGAGTCCGAATTTTCCCAGACCGAAATTTCCTAGAACCTATATAAATAGAGAGTTAATTCATTTATTCTCTCTCCAACATTCATTTACGTCATTATTTCACTTTCTTATTTTCTATATTCATATATTTGGTAAGTTAGGCATTTTGTCTATTAGACATTTTAACCGTTAGAGATTTTGTCCATTAGGTGTTTTGTCTGTTAGGCGTTTTGTTCGTTAGGTGTTTTGTTCGTTAGGTGTTTTATCCGTTAGGTGTTTTGTCCGTTAGGTGTTTTGTCCGTTAGGTGTTTTGTTTATAGGTATTTTGTCTGTTAGGCGTTTTGTTATCCATTATTTCTCTCTCTTTCTGCATCCATTTTGTTTTCTGCCTCCAAATATGTAATTGCATATTATTCAGGTAAATAGCTCACACACTCACATATACACACCTTTCATAGTGACCACTAATCTTTCGATAAGATACAGAATGGTGGGCAGTTGGTTGTACATGATATATATACTCAAGGAAGAAAATATTCTTACCCACCTCCTTTCTCTGTGTCCTCATTCACATTTTTATGTGATCATCTATATGCTCGGTGTTACATAAGTACTGTTTGCAATGTGTATTGTGTATGACTCTACTTTACACTTCTAGCAAATCTCCATTAATCTCTCTTTCTTGACTACATAACCCCTTGTGGAAATAGCATACTGTTAGTGTGTTGACATCCAATTCAATAAGATGATTACGATGCAGCTTCATAATGTTGATGACTTTAAAATTTCTTATGAATGTTCATAGGAAAGAATCAAGTTTCAATATTTTGATAAATGGATACCATTTAGTATCCAAAGCTACTTGCTATTCTTGTAAACATTGAGTTTCAAGTTTTTTGAAACGAATGATGAGATGTCAATTACAATAATAGGTAGCTTGATCTCTTTTAGTAATTGAATATCTTTTATCTTACCCATTAAATAATAATTAAACCCCGAAAAATTTGCCCTATCCTGTGCACGAAACAATGTCGTTTACTTCACCTTTGTTTAATTTATACAAACAAAATTTGTCCGCAATTGAAATATGTCTGCAACTTTCAGTGTTTGCTTCGATCAGCCTGTACGTTCCACCTGTGAAACTAATAAATAAACTCCAGATAGTATCGGTAATGCATTTATCGGTGTCCAGTTTATTGCTATAAACTCACAGCTTATCTGCTCCTTTCAGGGCTTTTAGGGTCAAATAAAGTGATTTATTGAACTGAGTTTGGAGAAAAAAGAGGGGCACCGGCAAGCCAATTTGATGGGAAAACATTGTCGCTAAGACCAATAATTGTAGAGGAATTGAAACTTCAACCTAATGAAAAGATTAAGATTTTGTTTGGTCATGAAGATTAAAATTAGGAGATTATTATATATGTTTATATTTAATATGTTATGTTAGAAATAATTGGAACGCAATCTTCCTTATTTTAAAGAATTTCATATTTTTAAATAAGTAGCAGCGAAGTAATATTCAAAGTGTCTAATATCATCATTGATATATTAATTTGTCTATAATTCAAGATTTTTAAATTAAAAATAAGAAGAAATTTATACTGTCTATTTAGCTCTGTATTTTCATACAAATATTCATCCTATTTTTTCTCCTACTATTTTCAAAACAATTTTCTCCAAAAAAAGTTTGATGCTCTCAAAGCTTCAAATTTTTACTATCCAAATTGAATTTCTTTTTCAAAAGAATGTCTCCTAAACACCATTATTGTACGTTTAGATCATCAGAGCGTAATAAAATATTTCCAAAGAAAGCATTAAGTGGCTCAATTCTATCTCTGTTTTCTTACCCTGCATGCAGTTTAATAACATATACGCTTCTTTCCAGTAGTTTTCCAAGAGTTACTGAACAACGTCCCAATTCTCAGCAACAAAAACACAGGCAATTGCCGATATTTTGAAAGAAAATGATGCCAATTGTCTCCTAAGAAAACAGAGCTCCTTCAACCTTGCACTTGAGAGTATTTCCCACAGGTCGAGAGAGGGAAATAACTCTTTAATAGCTATTTTTCAGGAGAAGCATTTTGGTACTTGTAATTTACGTACATTTAATGGTATATCGTTTGAACATTTAGCCTCTCTAGCGATTAATTTTTGAGTTACAATTATGAAATTTTTACCAAAAAAAATCAATATTTTAAGAACTATTTGTCTATATGGATAACTCAATAATACATTTTTTTTTGTTTATTACGCTTGCAAATGAGCGAAATTTCAAAATTGATCTTATTAATTTTGTTTAATATTTGTATTGATGATGAATCATCGATAAATATTCGAAGAAGTGTCCGTTTTATCCAAGATTTTTCGTATAAAATAAGGCAGGATGATCGTCGATTCATCGAAGAAGCACATGCATAACCGACTGTAACCGTCCTTAAATCAACGATGATTCAAGTGCGATTTTAAGCCGTTTCATGGAAGATTCATACGAAAACAATTCACATAATCACCTCCATATTATTGGCGATTCAAGCATGATTTTAAGCAGATTTATTCAATTTATAGTGTTAAATAAAATCAAAATTATTATTTGAAAGGTATTTACAATTTTGTTTTATTTTTCAATTTTGGCTTTATATCTATTAGTTCAATGTTCATATTTGTATATACATATTAAATAGAAAAATGGAGAAAGATATGAAGTAGTGTGGCCGGGACTCGTTCCTGCGACTGTAGTCTCATGGAGAATTGAAGTCAGCGACACATCCAATGAGCCATCTTGGACATGGCAGAAGTAGGATTTGGTTGAGATTTATTCAATATGATAACCCGCGTGTTTTTGAAGTTCTTATGAATAATATTATTTAATATTTTTTTTTTTGTATCTTTTCTTTTTTATTCTAAATGATGGAAAATATGTATAGTATTATATACATACTGTAATTACAATTTTTGAATCACGAACACCTTTAACTGTATATGATAACTCATACAATTTACCGAAGATCATCGAAGAAATGTCCGCTATTATTCGAGGAAGATGAGTCTGTCGTAACTCGGCGATCTTCATCGAAGACGTGTCTGCTATAATTAATTCCTGGAATAATTAGGGGACGATGTGTCTATCATAACGCGTCGATGATCATCGAAGACATGCCTGCTGTAATTCGGTGAAGATGAGTCTTCCATAACTCGCCGAAGATACATCTACGAGCTGCCTGCTGTAATTCTGGGAAGATGAGTCTTCCATAACTCGCCGAAGATACATCTACGAACTGCCTGCTGTAATTTAGGGAAGATGAGTCTTCCATAACTCGCTGAAGATACATCTACGAGCTGCCTGCTGTAATTCAGGGAAGATGGGTCTTCCATAACTCGCCGAAGATACATCTACGAGCTGACTGCTGTAATTCAGGGAAGATGAGTCTTCCATAACTCGCTGAAGATACATCTACGAGCTGCCTGCAGTAATTCGGGGAAGATGAGTCTTCCATAACTCGCCGAAGATTCATCGAAGATATCTCCTCTTTAATTCGAGGAAGTAGAATCAACCATGATTCGTTGAAGATCATTCGATGATCCTCTACAGTCAATTGCCGATGAGAATTTATCGGCAATTTATCGATGTTTCGTCTACGTTTTATTCTCTCTGCCATAAACGCTCTTAAATCATCGAAGACACTCTCTTAAATTTTATCTGGGTAATAAGTTCTTAACAGGGTTTTAATTTTATTTTGAAACACCTAAAAGGAGGGTTATTGTACAGGATGACAATTAAATGTGGGAGAAAAATAAACGTCTGTAACTTCAACAAAATAAAAACAAACGTATCATTATAGAACTAAGAAGTTGAAGTTGTATAAGGATGCTTCAGCTTTGAAAACAGAGCTCTTTAGATGGACTCTCTTTGCCTTCAAACATTCTTGCATTTCCTTAAACAGGCCCTGCATCACAGCGCGGAGAGTAGCCACAACAATCTCTTGAATTGCTGCTGTTATTTTCCTCCTCCCAGAAATTATTCAGTGTCCCAGATTTTTTCCTCCCAGAAATCAAAAGAAATAATCTTCAGAATCACTGGATGCAACAAGACGATTCGACGGCGTACATTGCAAGGTAAAAATGGCTGTTCTTATACGTGAATTTCCAAACAGATTGATTTTAAGATTTGGCAACGTAGACCGGCCCGCACTTTCTCTAGATTTTACACCTCCAAACTTTCTCCTCTTGAGGAGTTAATGATGAAAATGATGAACAGTTAATGATGAGTTAATGATGTTAATGAGTTAATGAACAGAGTATACTGCAACTGCCCCACTTCACTGCAAGATCTGAAGAACAAAATAACGGCAAAAATTAAAACGATTATTGGGGCCACTCTCGGCGCTGTAAATAGAAATATTTTTTGTCAACTTACTTCCTTATTGAATGGGTGTAGCGGGATTTTGCTATAGTCACTTTCTTATTCCCTATGTCAATTTTCGATTTATTTAGGAAATTCATCCCTAGAAATAATGACACTCGTAGTTTTGAATGTTGTTCGATTACTAACATTGTAATAGAAACTGCTTTTTTCATGCTGTCGGTTACAAATATTTTTATTCCGCCGATTATATTTATTAACAACCACTCGCGTTGCGATAACCTAATTTTTAGCTTGATGTGATATCTTATTCTTATCTACAAAGTCTTCCTTGATTAAATTTACTGACACTCCTGTATCGATTAAGGCACTCACCTTTTGGCCTTTAAGGGGAGTGTTTCACTTATTAACTTTTTTTTGAAAAGTGAGATTCTTGATTTTCTAAGACTTGATTTTACTATAGAAATAGACAATTTTTTACTTAACACTTTCATACCTAATATTTTTCCACATGATATGGGACATTATAAGGTGTTTTCTTATGCAAAAAAAAATTGAAAATTATCTCAAATTTTCGTTGAGACACTCCCTTTAATAACACCTTTTCTAAATCGATAAGTTTATCCTAAATCTAATGGATTGATTATTGACTTGTTTCTCTCTAGTCAAATTCAATCAGTTCGTTCGAACTCCGATTTGCCCATGAAGTTCATGGGTTGTTTGTCCACACCTCCTCTGATTCTTCTGTATTATCATTGGGGTGGCGTTTCTTGCTGCTAATTGTTCTAACAATTCTACGGTTATCTTGTCTACGATATTTGTTTCCTCGGTGCGGCCTGTCATTAGTAGTCTTATCCCAGTATCCTCTTTATTACATACTTGTTTCTTTGACCTGTCCACATCATTTTTTGACCTGGCTTTCCCAATCTCTGTTGGACTGGTTGTCTTCGGTTGGTACTCTGTCTTTGTTCGCACTGGTTTTGATTCCTTTTTATCGTGACCTCGTTTGACGCAGAAGCTGCATTGTATTCTTTTTGGATGATTATCGAGGTTTTGACTTTCCCTATATTTTATTGTGTATTCATCTTTCTTGATCTTTTGATTTTCTCTAAACATGGATCTATTATTTGGGAGTAACTTGATCTCTTTCATTAGTTTATTCGAAACTACAAATGGGGTTTCTGTTATTGGGAAACTTTCAATGCTTTTAACCCAAGTAACCTAGGCACTGGTCCATGCGCACCAGTTCTCATGAAAAAATATCAATAATTTTATTTATAAACCGATTTGGAAGCTGTCTTTTCATGACTTTCACTCTTCAACATAAATATATACGATTATACAAAAAAGTAGATGATAAATGGTAGAATACTCATATTGTGAGTAATTATTCAAATATACAGGGTGTTTTGGGAAAACCGGAACAAACATTTAACACATCACACAAACAACATACCACGATAGTCCTTACTATATTTCAATTCTAGTTCCCGCTTTCGAAACCAGGATGCAGAGAATATAGAAATTGTCGAGAGTAGTGTATCTTATTGTAGTATGATATCTTTGCTTACATGAGCTCTGAATCTAAAACAAATTTTCTTTCATTATAACTCATAGAAAATGAGATGTATATAATCAAAGAGTGACAATTATAAATCTCTCGTTACTTTTCCTCGGTTTAACGTTTGGTAATTAAACTGAGTCGT
Source organism: Caprella mutica (assembly GCA_947561585.1). Taxonomy (NCBI): domain Eukaryota; kingdom Metazoa; phylum Arthropoda; class Malacostraca; order Amphipoda; family Caprellidae; genus Caprella; species Caprella mutica. The sequence continues at coordinate 180,652 of CANNZV010001478.1, read as the reverse complement.
GATTTGGTAATTGAATTGACCCACTTTTATTTCCAAAATCACAACTCAGTCTTATTTCAAATGGTCATAAGAGAGAAGTAGGAATATATTGGTTTAAGTCAAGATTTTTATAATTGTAACTCCTTAAAATTTTCATTTTCTATGATCTAGAAAAAAAATAAAACGTTTTGAGGGCACGAATAGCCAAGACTAGCTTAGCGTAAAGATGAAATCTCTGAGATGAAAGTGAATGAATTAAAAACATTAAATTTGTAAGTAATTAGTTAGATATTTTGATTTTTGTAAATGTGTTACATTGAACAAACAATAATTCTATATGTAAACTTTAAAAAGTATCTTTGTTTCATCTTTATCTTTACGATAAGCTAGTCGTGTCCTCATAACGTTTTTTTTTATTCGAGCACATAGAAAATGAAAATTTTAAGGAGTTACAATTATGAAAATCTTGACTTAATTAAACCTATAAATTCCTACTTCGCTCTTATTACCATTTGTAATAAGACTGAATTGTGATTTTGGAAATATAAGCGGGGCCTGCCTGTATTGCAAAAAAAACTTTAAATACCTAAATGTCTCCGAGATGTTCAATATTCTATTTAATTTTGTTTTTTAAAAATGTATCCGGAATGGCAGAGTGGCAGCGTTCTAGAGCACAGCGCTGCAGACCCACGTTCGATACCCAAACACGTCACTTCATTTTTTCCCATTTAATTTGTATATAACATTAATAAAATTGATATTCCCCTAACGTAAATTGCACTATATGTAAATTGGTAACAAATATACAGTTCGATATTTTAACTTTCTTCTGGAAATATATCTTCAATATAGATATAAATTTGACATCGTATTTGCTATCTATTTCATTACTAAAACTCTTTCGTTTATAATGCTTTTTTATTTAGTTGAGTGTTGCATTGCTAATCTAAAATAAGGGATCTATATTGTTGCTATCTTCGACATCGAAAGTGTAGAGCACTTGCCACTTGGTATCATTTAGAAATATTATTGACACGACTATGTTTGCTGAGAAGAGTAAACTCGTTGTTACATGTCTAAATGAATGTAAAAATAAATAATTGTAGTCACCTGACCCACTTCCCTTTCTGAAATTTGTAAGGGTTCATTTACCTATCCTCACACCCATACAACTAGTAAAAATCTCTCATATCACTAGCATCTCTAAATAAACTGAACTAAACTCTTGAAAGCATGGAAATTCCTTCAACAGTAAAGGCAAATCATCCAAACAAGTAAAGATCCCTCAACTCACGTTACTAAAATCTCCTGACATCATTTATCAAATTATATATATATAGACAATAGTTAGATATTTTACTACAGTAAGATACACCACTCTCGGAATTGTCTGTTTTAAAAAGCGCCATCTGGATTTGAAAGCGGGAACTAAAGCAACAACAACATTGAAGAAAACATTGAAAATTACAGTGTTCTGGCAGAGGTTATACGTTTACACGGTTGACAGACGTTTCGCCGACAGACGTTTCGTCGACAGACGTTTCGTCGACAAGACGTTTTGTCGACAGGAATTTTCGTCGACAAGACGTTTCGTCGACAAATTTTCGTTTATGAGATATTAACAATTTCTAATATTACAAAACATGTACTTTAACAGAACAATGTATCAAACGATCTAATTACAAAATAGAATAATGGTAGGGAAAATATATTTATATCGTTTTTCTACTTTAATAGGTACTAAACCAGAACTACTCGATAATACAAAATTATTTTAAAGTAATTTGAAAAATTGTATATGCAAGACAAATTATATCGTATCAAATAATGAAATCATTGTAAACTTAAGAACTAAATTGAAACACAAAGAGCATTTTTTAAATTAATTCTTTGTCTATAAGTAGCCTCGTGTCACAATTGCCTCGCGAATCTTGCCGTGCTGGTTCGGGTAAAGGTGTCTTTTCGAGTACTCCGAGAATATTGATAATGATACCCTAGTTCTACAATATTTTGTAATAAACTCATATTTCTCTCGGAGAGGATTTTTAATATTTGTTTCTTACATGATCAAAATATGAAAATGGGATGTCGTTTCATTTTCTATTTTAAGCCAACTACTTGTTTCTTATGAATCATTTTTTGGTAAAAAAAAAGAAATATCAATAAACCTTCAACGGCGAGTTTGATTTTTATAAAATCGTGCAATTCAATCAAGGATTATCACTTTGCCGAACACTCGCAGTAGTCGAGCAGTGGGCATTTACCTACTGATAATGGCTTGTCAATGACAAATTCGACGATATAAATCTTATATTATTAAACGTAAATTATTGAGAGGAAATTGTTGTAAATTTTAAATATCACAAACGTAACTCGACCCAAAAGTATTGAATTACATTAAAATAATTTGTTATTATTGACTAGTTTTGGTTTAATATTAAAGTAGGAAAACGATTTAATTATATCAAATAGTTTTCATCATGACCATCATTCCATTTTATATTTTGATCGTTATTCTGTTAAAGTACCTACATGTTTTGTAACATTAGAAATTGTTAATATCCCATTTACGAAAATTTGTCGACGAAAAGTCCTGTCGACGAAACGTCTGTCGGCGAAACGTCTGCACACCGTTTATACTGGATCAATAGAAAATTTATTCTGAAATCTACTCCTTTTTTTAATATTGAAAGCAAGTTTCAGTTCAACACTGCCAACACTAAAACTTTCAATGTTTTGATCGACACAAAATTTTGTTATTTCTCTAGTTCCCGCTTTCAAATACACACTGAGAAAAAAGTGTACTCATATTTAATGGGTCAACAATTTATGCTTTGAATCAATTTATTATGTGAGTTGGTTTGACTTTATTCATGTTTTCACGTGTGTCAAAACAACTATGACGTGGTGTGTCACCAAACATAGTTAATTCAAATCATTTTATGGATTGAATCAACTTACTATGAGAGTTAGAGATACATTTTGGGAGTTTGAACATATGTGAGAACAACTAGGAAATAGTGTGTTGAAGTAACTCACAAAGACTGTTAATCCAGTGTATCCGGTGTATAAATTAACTTACTGTGAGAGTTGGCGCTACAGTTTAGGTGTGAGTTAAATCAAATGAGTATGTGGCAACTTATGTTTTCCTCAAAGCCAATTAATCGGTTGACACTTTACAGTTCAAATCTTGTTTCAAGTGTGTTACGTGTTGAACGTGAACGCTCCTCAATACCATTTTAATTCGAGTGCAAACAATAGCGTTATGTATTATCGCTGCCGAACTATTATTAATTAATTCCATTAATACATAGATAAATGTCTGCCTAATATTTTAATGTTTTGGGGATTGATAGGCTGGTGGCTAGGTAGTTATTTGAAGAGCTGATTAAGAGTATATAACTTTTCATAAAATAATAAATTTTGATTACTGCCTTCCAGTTTGTAAACTGATATCGAAACTAATTTTCCTAGATTATTGTATGTTAACCTATTTAAGCATAATACCTACCTGGCTGTTTTTTTCAGTGTCATTACCTTCTACATAGGCTAGGCAGTTACTGCACTGTCCTCAGATAGGGTAAGTTCCAAATTATCAGGCGATTTCACATTTTCGGTTACGTATGAAATAAAGTATATAGCTACCTAACAGCTAATTAAAATAAAAGTTTATCAATTATTTTACATAGTTTTTCTTCGGCGACCGAAAATGTAAAACCGTCCGATAATTCGTAGCTTATCCTAGTATCCTAGTATCTGGTAATTTATGTATTTTAAAACTAGTTAGTGTACCTATATATAGGTAGGGTTAGACAGGTAAATTCGGTTCTTTAATTTCTAATTGCGGCCCTATTAAGAAAATCTCAAAATCCTTCTGAAACTAGTTTAGCTATATATTGAATTGTTGAATATCATAATAAGCTCAATTTATGATAGATTCTATTTATTTCACAAGTACCTAGAAGCCATGATGGTTATTAACTTATTAATGTTTCTGAGATAAGAGGCCGCAGTTAGTTAAAGTGCCGCAATTTACCTACTTGACCCTGGTTTTCTATGACCGGGAGAACTCTGTCGAGGGAGGTAGTCGGCAGAACTCCTTCCTTGGAGCAAATAAGAAGAACACTGTCCAGGGATTTGGCAGTGAGAACTCCAACCAGAGGTGAGCCTTTTGATATATTATACTTCTTTGGTATATACTTAAAGTCTAAATTAAGAGTGTATAATGAACAAAGTTATGAAGATTAGCAAGGAGAATCTATTGCATTTATTAGAGCTAAATTTATACTACATCTGAAGATTTTAAGATAGTTTAACATTTTATATAAATAATTTACATATATGAAACAATTCTCAGTTAATAATTCTCTTCATTTCTTTATTAATATAGTTTTCTATATTTTCTGAATCTACTTTCAGATCTCTCTGAAGAATTGATGGAGTAGATCAACGTCATCAACCATCGGAGTCCTTTTCATTTTCTTTGTATGATTCAGGAACAATTATGCTAGGCCATAGTAAGTATTTGAAAATGTTAGATGATTTTCAAATATGTATTTGCAATATGATTAGCTCTTTTTCATATGCTTTTAGGGATTCCAGACATGAAAAGAATATCGAAGCTTTCGCTATCTTATCACAAAAGGAAAAAAGAGTAGGTCATGCTATTGATAATATATATAAACGATACTATAAATTTCTATTTTATATAATAATTTATTATACGAATCTCTTATTTCAGGAATTGGCAACCTATAGTCGTAAAAGACAGTGACGAGGATTCAAAATGTACTTCTAAATAATAAATCTAAAACTTAAATGTTTATATTTCGTTTTCAATTTAACCTTGGTAATTCTATTAGCATATTTCTACATCAGTTCCTATGAGTAAGATGATTGCACTAAAATATGGTTTAGAAGATGAAGGCCCTATTATTATTCATTGAGTTATGGTATAATTACAGCATATCAAAGATTTTTTCTATCAACATTTGTTTTTGTAATCTAGCCTGGTTATTTAATTTATCTAGCCTACCTATTTATCACTACGTAAAGTTATTTACGTTATCTAACTACTTATTTATAAACTGACATGATGAAGTTATTTATTCAATCTAATCTATTAATTTACAACTAATAACCACATATCAATTCATCGGATCGAAAACATTTCAAAAAGCAAAGATTAGTCTAGGACTCTAGGTGATCAATTATTTTTTTTAAATCAAAATAGTATGCATATCACAGAAGCAAAAGTAGAAAATAAATGAACATGTTAGATTTGGTCGTAGAAAATAAATAGTATAATCTAATTGATACCGGGACCTAACTCGAGATTATGATTTAATAGAGTAAATATAGTGACTGGAAAAGTCATGTAAAAATTTTGGCTACTGCTAACCGGACCGAGATTTTAACCTACACTAATAGTTGATATACATTTACTCGACAAACTATAACCGGAAGTCATACCGCCTGAAACCCGCCGTCTGACAAACGCAGCGCAAATCCCGTTCGTTTTACTGGTTCCTAAGAATTTGGTCTCAGGGTAAGATCAACCATAGACTACATATTACCATACTGTCCAAATTTACATAGTTTACTAGTAGTTGATATAACCAACACGAGATGTTGATATAACCTACACGAGTAGTTGATATAACAAACACGAGATGTGGATATAACCTACACAAGTAGTTGATATAACCAACACGAGATGTTGATATAACCTACACGAGTAGTTGATATAACAAACACGAGATGTGGATATAACCTACACAAGTAGTTGATATAACCAACACGAGATGTTGATATAACCTACACGAGTAGTTGATATAACAAACACGAGATGTGGATATAACCTACACAAGTAGTTGATATAACCAATATGAGTAGTTGATATAACCAATACGAGTAGTTGATATAACCTGCACGAGTAGTTGGTATAACTTGCACGAGTAGTTGGTATAACCTGCACGAGCATTTGGTATAACCTACACGAGTAGTTGGTATAACCAACAAGAGTAGTTGATAGAACCTACACGAATAGTTGATATAACCTACACGAGTAGTTGGTATAACCTACACGAGTAGTTGGTATAACACATAGGAGTGATTGGAGAAACATACACAAGTGGTTGATGTAACCTTGTTCTTCAGTTGTTATAACCATTACATATAATTGGTTCAACCATCACGAGTAGTTTTAACTATCACAGGTAGTTGTTGTGACCATCGAGAAATAAAAATAATCAACTCACATATGTGTTGTTTTAACCAACCTCAATTTAACTCATTTTAAATAGTACCTGCAACTCACCACGTAGGTAGGCGCACAGATAAACCATAAAATTTAGTCAAAACAAATCAAATATGATTTGATTCAACTAATCCTTTCTCTGTGTGCAGATGGCACCACTACACACTTTTAAAATATAAATTTGGGAGAGTTGTGTATCTTACAAGAGTTAAGTATAATATCTTTGCTGAAATATATTATACTACTATGCTAAACCAGTCCTGTCAACCACGAAGAAACCAAGAATTAAAACTAGATTACCTACATCTCCCCACTTTTGCAGCATTAAGGTGAGTGACTACTACAACTCTGGAACATATACCGGGTGTCTCAAAATAAATATTACATTTTCAATTGGCTGCAAATTCAATAGGTGCACCGACAGTTGGGCCCCGACAATTGGGCCCGCCGACAATTGGGCCCAAGACAATTAGGCCCAGGACAATTGGGCCCAACGACAATTGGGCCCCAAAACAATTAAGTTCAGAAAAAAATTGAGCAGGAGACACAATAAAGAAAGGTTACCTTGTTTTTACTAAGGAAGTGACAATTAATATTTTCTTTGAAATATGCTTTATATTCTCTAAAAATATGTTTATATTCTTTTAATTCGATTCATATACTTGAAACCCCCCGTAGTACTTGAATGTACTACGTAGTGTAGGGTTCATTCATCGTCTGATAAAGACAAATATTTAGAAAAAAATGGGTAAATTTTAAAAAGTTAAACGTTACATTGAACAGTTGTTTGGATAAAATGAGATATTGAACACTGAACATCATTCAAATAATTCACATTAACTTTAATTAAATTTGAATGTTCCAATAATTTCGGTATGTCTAAAATACCTACATCCTTATTTTCTATTGTTTTTTTCATTTAAAATAGCTGCATTCTTATTTTCTATTGGCTACATCCTAACTCGTTTACTTCACAGGAGTTCACTTTATAGATATACTGTAACTATGAAATTTGTTGCTTACATGACCTATCTCGGAACAGAAAATTATGGTAGTCTTAAAAAGAATAATAGTATTTATTCTTGAAAAGAATATGTTCCATCAAAAAATATTTATTTTTCATAACGAGAATATCTTTTTATGTAAGAAATATTCTTTATTTTAAATATACTCACCCAGCAAACATGAATGTATCTATTCGATGTCTAAATGACTCTGTATAACCTCTCTTCCGACATCGAATACCAGTAAAAAATTAGACATGGTGACATCAAGTAGACATCAATCCGATATCCGATTGCACCGCTAAACCGCATCATATTAAGTATATTTAGCATCGGAGCGATACCGTTATAACAGCGTTGAATAGAAAGATAAATTACGACATCCAACATACATAGGGATTCTCTATCGAACAGACGCCTAATTATATATCTAATATGCTTCGAAACGATATCCACTTGCATACAATAAATAAATAAAAATAGAAAATTCTTACTTCATTGATATAACGTCTGTACATTTAAATGCATATCAATTTGATTAATGTTACATAATGTTATATATAAATTAAATGGGAAGAAATGAAGTGACGTGTCCGGGAATCGTTCGTGGGTCAAACCGTCGCTGTGCCTGTAGCTATGTCAATTTGCCACCGAGGATGCATTTGATTAAAAAAAAAAATTCATATTAAATGACCCGGAGATAGAAATTTTAAAGTGAATAAAACAATACAGGCAAGCACCGCTTTTATAATCAAAATCACAACTTATTGTTATTACAAATAGTAATGAGTTGGTCAAATTTTCATATAATTGTAACTCCTTAAAAATTTCGATCTCTATGAGTTCAAATTAAAGAAAATGTTTTGAGGCTACGACTTAGAATACAGATGAAAGCTCTGTGATGAAAGTTAAAAGTAATGAATGCATTAATTAAAATTTGACCATAGATTAACTCTCACTCAGTAAATATAGGTCATAATAGTTGAGTAATTAGTTTGATATTTTGACTTATATAATTGTGTTTCATTGAACAATCATGAATTTAGTGCTCTGTGAAATATTTTTAGCAATAGGGTATATGTTCCAAGTTATTAATAGGGTCTATATTTTCGAACACGTGACAAAGGAAAATTTATCTATAATGTGAATCACTGAATTTTAATCGACTCATTTGCAGCTTTAGGCACTAGGTGAAAGCTCAAGTTATCGGATATGGGGTTAAGCATTTTACGTAGAAAAATTATTTATGTATTGATTTTTATCTCTAAACTTGTATTTTACGTACTGGTATCAAGGATACCAATTTAAGTAAGAGTTTAATAATGATAATTATTATATTTATTTCTTACATATTGGAAAATGTGGAACCGTCCGATAACACAGAATTTACTCTAAAATGGAACATGTTAAATAGCCCATCAACTTTTAATTATTGACGTTTAGTAGGGGTTTAACGTCTGCTTCGGAACCAAAATCCATATCGCTGACGTCAAAAGGAAATGAAATACAAGGGACTGGAAGAAGCAGTCAGAAAGGAAAGTGGCTCCATGGATAAAGTCACGACGCTCAGGATGCTAAAAAGCTACTCCGTGGATGCCTTCACTTACCGAAGAATGTGACAAAAATGATCACAAGCACCGGTGGCTGCACTCAAGGATGGAAGGGAGAAGTGAAGAGATAATAGTAAATGAAGCCTACGAGCTTACCTAACACAAAATCTAAGACCTCGTAATTGTAGAGCATAACCCTAGCGCTATCCTCTAAAATTGCATGGAGAGTTGAAACATAGTAAACATAAAATAGACAATACATAATCCAAATTACAACAGTTTGGAACCCAAAGGACGCTACCCCCTTCTCTTCTATTCACCAAAGACAGCTTCAGGAACCCCTCAGGGCTTATTTATAATAAGCAGTTTAAAATAGATTCATCACCATTTCGTTCTCACGGTACTGGAGGAACACTGTTCAACAACCGATGTTCTAGTATTGCTTAATTTTCGTTGATACAGTTCACAATCGCACTAGCGTGTCAATGCTCAATCGTATACATTTACAACTGCCGTAGTGTCGTTAGTCCCCTATAAGTATATTAATTATTGGGTATAGTTTAAAGCGAGCACTATGTATGTTATATAGAAAGGTACAATTCAATTGAATGGAAATAATTCATACATTTCTATACTTATTATAAAACAGGAAGATAAGAAAATGTATTTCTAAATTTGAAACGATTTTTTTAAAACTACGTATCTGTTTTCGCACTTCTGATCGAAGTATAAATTCAGATATCGTTTGGAAACAGACATGCCGACGTCAAGATGATGCTGTTAAAACCATGTATCGGTTTTAGTGTTTCTACTCAAAGTGTAAATTCAGATATCATTTAGAAACAGACATTCCGATATCTACTATGAGTCGAAATGGTTGCTAAGTCGATACCCACCGTTAGCGCTACGAATTCGACAGCAAACGGCATCGAATCGACATTCATATGTTTGTTGGGTCAGGACTATATTTTTATACAAAACGCGTATTGTCACAAACCTAGTTATTGCAGTAGCAAGAATCTGTAATTAAGTTAATACAGTAAACTCTGAAAGAAATGGAAAATAATATCATTGTTTCGGGGCCCAATTGTCCTAGGCCCAATTGTCAGCGGGCCCAATTGTCGGGGCCCAATTGTCCTGGTCCCAAATGTCGGTCCACAGTTTCAATATCATTGGTGCTAGGATAATAAAACACTCATCAAACAAAATGATTGATCCTATATTTTTATTCTGTGATAAGTTTATCTCTCAACGTGCTCCTCATTAGCCATAATATACTTATTAGTTATTACATGTATGCTGAATATTCACCACAACCCGTTGAAATGTATTGACATCGATGGAACGAATTACGTCTTCAACAGCAACCCAGAAAACACAAAGTAACGAAGTAGAAACGAAAAAGATATGTACGCTCTAAGCTAAAAGATAGATATTAGATTTCTCGTTAAGTCGATTTGATTACTTAAAGATTTCTAAAAGAAAATACGGTGCACCGCCATTCGGTATCTAAAAGAAATCTATTTTGAAGCGAAATCTCTTTCAATTAGCTATGTTTTAGCAATACAATTCCTGGTATCTTTTCTCTTTCAATAGGCTATCTTCCATAATCTATTCCTGGTTTCTTTTCGATTACTATAAGTAAACACAAAGTAATGAAATAGAAACGAGAAAGAAACTAAAGAGATAGATGTTTGATTTCTTGTTTTGTCGATTTGATTACTTAAAGATTTCTAAAAGAAAGTACTGTGCACCGCTATTCTGTATCTAATAGAAATCCATTTTGAAGCGAAATCTCTTTCAATTAGCTATGATTTAGCAATACAATTCCTGGTATCTTTTCTCTTCCAATAAGCTATCTTCCCATAATATTCTTCTGGTTTCTTTCTATTATGTACTATACCAAAACAATTAGTAAACATATTGAAGTTACAGAGACTAAGAAAAAGGAGATAAAGAAGTTAATCATTTATATTTAATTTTTTATTATAAGTAACGACGTATACAAATTAATTATAGAATCTGAAATACATGAAAGATAAACGAATTACACTTACTGATTTAGAGAGGAAATTGAGCGCTGTACCGAATTAATTCATATTAATGCAAATTTCAATGATGAAAAAGTGATAGTAAATGAAGCCCACCAAGCTAACTTTAAAATCAAAGAGGAAAATGAAGAGGTAATTGCAGGTGATGAGTCTATCTGACACTGAAATCTAAGACCTCGTAGTTGAAGAGAATAACCCTAGCGATATGCTCCAAAACTGAGTGTAGCGTTAAAAACTACAATCATGTGGAAAAAAAGACAATATATTCTTAATCCAAATTACAACAGTTCTGTGCTCCAGAGACACCACTCTTCCTCTTTCTTTCACCACAAACAGTTTCAGGATAAAGCACCTGAGGAGGAAATTAAAGTACAAACAGACAGAAAAGCTACAAACTTAAAGCTTTAACCTCGTGAACTAAGAATCTGAAACACACAACAGATTACAAGGAACAGCTAGGTGACCAAAAATTAACAAGCTGGTCAAAGCTATTTCGAGCTCTCATTCAGCCAGAAACAGCTGTTCAACTTGCATATAGCTCTAATCAAAATAATTGTCACACCCGAATCGCTCAAAGAATAATAAAACCAAGGATAGTTATATATAGTACAGGAAGTATCATACAGCGTCTTTGATACGTTTTAAAGTCTGTCGTCCAGTTCACTCCTCATGCAGCGTTGAGCTTGCGAACACTATAGCACATTCAGTGAACAGCGGATAAATCTGCGTACGAATTTTATTTAATTACAGGGTGGGGCGTAAGTTTGGAAGCAATTTTTCAAACATTAATATATTTCTTAAAAATAAGTTCCTAAGTATGTGATAGGGTTTGAACTATAGTAGAGACACTACATTATGACGTGGCAGTGTTATTTTTTACAAAAATTTAGTCAATTCAAAAATGTCAGACAAAAGAGAAGCCATTATTGCTCTATACCGTGCCGGGAAGTCAGATTCCGTCATTTCAAAGACTCTCTCAATAGCGAGATCGACTGTTTGGAAGTGTGTGAAGCGTTTTAATGAGAGAGGAGACTTGACTGATCGTCCAAGGAGTGGTAGACCATGCTCACAACGCACCAAACAACAGATAAAATATGCCCGAGAGAAGATCATGAGGAACCCGAAAAGGTCAATACGATTGTTAGCCAAAACAGCTAATGTGAGTCCCAGAACAATGAGAAGAGTTGTCAAAGAAGACCTAAAGATGTCCTCTTTCACCCTCCAAAAGAGACAGACTCTGTCAGAAGCTGTAAAGAAAAAGAGATTGGAGAGAAGCAAAGCACTTCTGAGAGAATTGAAGTCTGGCACGGCTGGTGAAATTGTTTGGTCTGACAAAAAAATTTCACAGTGGAAATGGCTCACAACCGGAGGAATGACAGAATAATTGGTAAAAGTGCAAAAGACATCCCATACAACCATAAAACTGTCCACAGAACCATGAAACCTGCTTCAATAATGGTCTGGGCCGCCGTTTCAGATGGAGATCTCCTTCAATTTTTGTGAAACAAGGCGCCAAAATCAATGCTAAATGTTATATTGAGAATATTTTGACGCCAATGTTGGAGTCAGGTAAGGATCACTTCGATAATGACACTCTATGGACATTTCAGCGCGACTTCACATACTGCAAATGTCACTCAAAACTGGTGCCATGACCATCTTCCACGGTTTTGGTCCAAAGAAATGTGGCCTCCCTGCTCCCCAGATGTTAATCCTATGGACTTTTCGGTATGGTCCATTCTTGAATCAAAGGCCTGTGTTAAATTCCATCGCAGTGTGGATGATTTTAAGTGTTCGCTCCAGAGATCTTGGAAGGAAATTCCACAAGAACAGTTGCGTGCCGCAGTAGGAGGAGTTCGGAGGAGATTTGAGGCTGTTATTAAAAACAAGGAGGGACATTTTGAATAAATTTAAGATTTTTGAATTCTTAAAACCCTTACGTAATAATACATAACTGTAAATTATTAAAAAAAATTTTCGTTGGATTATAATATGCACTTTCATTTGCTTCCAAACTTACGCCCCACCCTGTATAGTTTCGAAGACAATATTGCTGATAAAAATGTACCTCAAGATCCTTTTTATTGAATTAAAATGATTTATTGGTTAATATATAAGCGATTTATGAATAATAAATGGTCAAATTGATCAAAACTGGAGCACGCAAAATTAGCGTGCTCACCACCTCACTACTAAAATCACACTAATTATAAGTGGCCGTAAAGGGGCCTTTACACGGTAAGCGCTCAGTGCCACTTTGTGGTGACACTGCTCTATGCCACACTCACTTTGCTACTTGCCCCACCCTTTTTGGCAAAACTTGGTGGTGACCAAGCTATCGCTCTGAGAGCGAACGCTCACCACAAAGTGCCACTGTTTGTCAGTAGCGATTGCCAGACAATCAACAACCCCTTTCATTGGCCTAGTTGAAGAGCACCCATGCCTATGGAAAATAAAATCTAAAGATTATAAAGATAAAACACTAATAGCGTTAGGGTTTAATAGCATATTAGATGCTAACCACGATACTAAAGTATCAGTGCCCACCAAAGCACATTCTGCTCGTGTAAAGGCGCTGAGCTACTTGGTGGGCAGTGTGGTGAAAAAAGTGTGGTGAATAGTGGCACTGACCAGTGCTCGTGTAAAGGCCCCTTGTATACTGTACTTAAAGGCCCCTTGTATACTGTACTTAATGTATACTGTACTTATTTTTACTATAAAATAGGTAATTGGGTGTACCTTATTTTGCAAAATATTTTTTCATATCTCCGAAGAAAATGTAATAGTTATCGGTTCGCATTGAATAATGTTTAATATATTAATAAAAATGAATTATCGTATTTATATAGCCCGGGTTTTTTTTTTGAACCGGGGGTTTTTTGTCCGGGGGGTACATTGCACAGGGGGTATTTTGCACGGGGGGTTTTTGACCGGGTTTCTTTTTTTTTGCACGGTGGGTTATTGTCCTGGAATCGTCGCTGACATCAAAAGGAAATGAAATACAAGGGACTGGAAGAAGCAGTGAGAAAGGAAAGGGACTCCATGGACAAAGTCACGACGCTCATGAAGGCTGAAAAGTTACTCCGTGTGATGCTGTCACTTACCGAGGAATGTGACAAAAATGGTCACAAGCACCGGTGGCTGCACTCAAGGATGGAAGAGAATAAATGAAGAGGTAATAGTAAATGAAGTCTACGAGCCTACCTAACACAGAATCTGAGAAGTCGTACGTAATTGTGGAGCATAACCCTAGCGCTATCCTCTAAAACTGCATGGAGAGTTGAAAACACTATACAGATGGTAAACATAAAATAGACAATACATAATTCAAATTACAACAGTTTTGGTTCCCAAGGGACGTTACCCCACTTCTCTTCTATTCACCAAAGACAGCTTCAGGAACCCCTCAGGGCTTATTTACAATAAGCAGTTTAGAATAGATTCATAACAATATATGCACTGGCCATCGAAAAATCACTTGATTGGTTATCCATTTCATTTTCACGGTACTGGAGGAACACTGTTCAACAAACGATGTTCCAATATCGCTTACTTCACGTTGATCCATTGTTCAATCGCACTAGCGTGCCAATGCCCGATCGTACCTTTACAACTGCCGTAGTCCCCTATAAGTGTATTATTTATTGGGTATAGCTTAAAGGGAGCACAACGTACGTTATATAGAAAAGTACAATCCAATTGAATAAAAATAATTTCTACATTTCTATACGTATCATATAACAGGAAGATAAGAAAAGGAATTTCCAAATTTGAAACGATTTTTTTAAAATAAACTACGTATCTGTTTCCGCACTTCTGGTCGAAGTATAAATTCAGATATCGTTTGGAAACAGACATGCCGACGTCAAGATGATGCTGTTAAAACCATGTATCGGTTTTCATGTTTCTACTCGAAGTGTATATTCAGATATCATTCAGAAACAGACATTCCGATATCTACTATGAGTCGAAATGGTTGCTAAGTCGATACCCACCGTTAGCGCTACGAATTCGACAGCAAACGGCATCGAATCGACATTCATATGTTTGTTGGGTTACTGTGCTAATGCCAACTTCACCCCTCATTCCAGCTATTGTGGCCCATTTTGGCATACTTCTCATGGCTGCATTCTCCTGCTTCTGAATCTCCCGTATATCCTCCACCCTCATTCTCACCACCTCCGAGCCATACAGCACTCTCGGCATCACCACTCCCTTCCAATATCCCTTACCAATCAACTGTGTTTACTGGGAAATATTACCTCATGAATGTATGCAGGACGAGAGTAAAATACTCTCTTTATGACGAATCCCCATAAATAAAAATAAAGGGGGAGAGATCAGCCCAGCAAACATGAATGTAACTATTCGATGTCTAAACGACTCAGTATAACCTCTCTTCCGACATCGAATACCAGTAATAAATTAGACATGGTGACATCAAGTAGACATCAATCCGATATCCGTTTGCACCGCTAAACCGCATCATATCAAGTATATTTGGCATCGAAGCGATACCGTTATAACAGCTTTGAATAGAAAGATAAATTACGACATCTATCATACATAGGGATTCTGCATCGAACAGACGCCTAATTATATATCTAATATGCTTCGAAACGATATCCACTTGCATCCAATAAATTAATTAATTAAAATTGAAAACTCCTACTTCATTGATATAACGTGCTGTACATTTAGATGCATATCAATTTGATTAGTGTTACATAATGTTATTTGTAAATTAAATGGGAAGAAATGAAGAGATGTGGCCTGGTATCGATCGTGGGCCCATACGTCTTCGTGCCTGTATCTCTGTCACATTGCCACCGTGGATGCATTTGACAAAAAAATTTTTTGATATTAACCGACCCGGAAATACTTTAAGATATTTAAAAGTGAATAAAACTATACAGGCAAGCACCGCTTTTATAACAAAAATCACAACTTATTCTTATTACAAATAGTAAAGAGTTGGTCAATTTTTTATATAATTGTAACTCCTTAAAATTTTCGTTCCTTCTGAGTTCAAATTAAAGAAAATGTTTTGAGGCCACAACTTAGAAGAAATTAATAGATAATTAGATCTTTATAATTATTGTGTTTCATTGAACAAACAGGAATTTTGTGCTCTGTGAAATATTTTTAGCAGTAGGGTATATGTTCAAAGTTATTAATAGGGTCTATATTTTCTAACACGTGATACAGGAAAATATAATATTTATTATTTAACTACTATTTAATTAGTAACAAAATAGCTGAAGGTATGAAACCAATTCAAGTAAAAGTTAAATAATTTTTAAAACTACGTATCTGCTTTCGCACTTCTGGTCGAAGTATAAATTCAGATATCGTTTGGAAACAGACATGCAGACGTCAAGATGATGCTGTTAAAACCATGTATCGGTTTTCGTGTTTCTACTCGAAGTGTAAATTCAGATATCATTTAGAAACAGACATTCCGATATCTATTATGGGTCGAAATGGTTGCTAAGTCGATACCCACCGTTAGCGCTACGAATTCGACAGCAAACGGCATCGAATCGACATTCGTATGTTTGTTGGGAGGACATCTGGGGTTCATTGAAACTTTGAGAGGTGGGAAATTAATCGACGAAGAAATCATTCGTTTAACCAAGCATAACTTCACTAGCAATATGGGCTGTTACTCCATCTTGTTGAAACCATTCATCAAGATGGGCATCATCATGAAAAATTTCTTTCAGTATAACTAAATACCCAGCAAACATGAATGTATCTATTCGATGTCTAAACGACTCTGTATAACCTCTCTTCCGACATCGAATACCAGTAACAAATTAGACATGGTGACATCAAGTAGACATCAATCCGATATCCGTTTGCACCGCTAAACCGCATCATATCAAGTATATTTGGTATCGAATCGATATCGTTATAACAGCGTTGAATAGAAAGATAAATTACGACATCTAACATACATAGGGATTCTGCATCGAACAGACGCCTAATTATATATCTAATATGCTTCGAAACGATATCCACTTGCATCCATAAAATAAAGAAATTGAAAACTCTTACTTCATTGATATAACGTTCTGTACATTAAGATGCATATCAATTTGATTAATGTTACATAATGTTATGTGTAAATTAAATGGGAAGAAATGAAGTGATGTGTCCTGGTACCGTTCGTGGGCCCATCCGTCCTCGTGCCAGTATCTCTGTCACATTGCCACCGTGGATGCATTTGACTGAAAAAAAATTTTGATATTAAACGACCCGGAGATACTTAAAGGGGCAGTTCAGTCAATTTTTTATTTTCATAATATTTTTGTTGAACGATCACTTAGTAAGAATAAAGCATTCTTGTAGAATTAAACGGTTGAAAAAAATATAATAAGCGATATATATCATATTTTATAAATTCGATTTAGTTCCTGCGTCCTCCTACAGATGGCGCCACCACACTGTATTTGTTTACATTTTACAGCTGATAACATGTGAATAATTTTTCTATCAACAGTATTAACATTAATTTATGAATAGATGGTTTTCTTTTCAAAACTAAATCTAATTGACTCGAAGGACAGTTTTCAATTTCACAAATTCTTTTCACCATTTTCATAAGTTAATAAGCGATTCAAGTCTGGGACTGGTTATCATTTTGTTTACGTACTACAATGATTAGTTACGCGGTCCACCGCAGTCCACAGATGGCGCCACTAATTTACAATATGCTTTTTATATAAACATTTCTAAAATCAACGAATATTCTAATGTTACACAAATAAATATACTAAATCGATTTAGGACCAATTTGGCGATAGTTTGATTTTGACTGAACTGCCCCTTTAAAGATATTTTAAAGTGAATAGAACAATACAGGCAAGCACTGCTTTTATAACCAAAATCACAACTTATTGTTATTACAAATATGTAGTAATGAGTTGGTCAAATTTTTATATAATTGTAACTCCTTAAATATTTCGTTCTCCATGAGTTCAAATTATAGAAAATGTTTTGAGGCCACGACTTAGAATAAAGATGAAAGCTCTGTTATGCATTAATTAAAATTAATAGATAATTAAATTTTTATAATTATTGTGTTTCATAGAACAAACAGGAATTTTGTGCTCAGTGAAATATTTTTAGCAGTAGGGTATATGTTCCAAGTTATTAATAGGGTCTATAATTTCGAACACGTGATAAAGGAAAATATAATAATTATTATTTAACTACTATTTAATTAGAAGCAAAATAGCTGAAGGTATGAAACCAAATGAAATAAAAGTTAAATAATAATTATTATATATAGATTTATTGAGTCCGATAACCACTTTAAGTTTAATTATCTATATTGTGAATCACTGAATTTCAATCGTCTCATTTGCAGCTTTTTGCACTATGGTGAAAGCTCAAGTTATCGGATGTGGGGTTCTGCATTTTATGTGGAAAAATTATTTATGTAACGATTTTTATTTCTAAACTTGTATTTTACGTACTGGTATCATGGATGCCAATTTAAGTAAGAATTGAATAATGATAATTATTATTAGTTATTTCTTACATATTCGAAAAATGTGGAACCGTCTGATAACACAGAATTTACTCTAAAATGAAACATGTTAAGTAGCCCATCAACTTTTAATTATTTACGTTTAGTAGAGGTTTAACGTCTGCTTCGGAACCAAAGGCCATATCGCTAACGTCAAAAGAAAATGAAATACAAAGGACTGGAAGAAGCAGTGAGAATGGAAAGTGGCTCCATGGACGAAGTCACGACGCTCATGAATGCTGAAAAGCTACTCCGTGAATGCTGTCACAATTACCGAGGAATGTGACAAAAATGGTCACAAGCACCGGTGGCTGCACTCAAGGATGGAAGAGGGAAATGAAGAGGTAATAGTAAATGAAGTCTACGATCGCCTACATAACAGAAAATCTAAGACTTCATACGTAATTGTTGAGCATAACCCTAGCGCTATCCTCTAAAACTGCATGAAGAGTTGAAAACATGATAAACATAAAATAGACTATACATAATCCAAATTACAACAGTTTGGGTCCCAAGGGACGCCACCCCACTTCTCTTCTATTCACCAAAGACAGCTTCAGGAACCCCTCGGTGCTTATTTTCAATAAGCAGTTTAGAATAGATTCATAACAATAAATGCACTGACCATCGAAAAATCACTTGATTGGTTTCCCTTTTCATTTTCACGGTACTGGAGGAACACTGTTCAACAACCAATGTTCCAATATCGCTTACTTTACGTTGATCCATTGTACAATCGCACTAGCGTGCTAATGCCTTATCGTACCTTTACAACTGCCGTAGTCCCTTATAAGTTAGTTATAAGTGTACTAAGTATTAATTTTAAAGGGAGCACTACGTTATAGAAAGGTACAATCTAATTGAATAGAAATAATTACTACATTTCTTCACGTATCATAAAACAGGAAGATGAGAAAAAAATGAATTTCAAAATTTGAAACTATTTTTTTAAAACTACGTATCTGTTTTTTCGCACTTCTGGTCGAAGTATAAATTCAAATATCGTTTGGAAACAGACATGCCGACGTCAAGATGCTGCTGTTAAAACCATGTATCGGTTTTCGTGTTTCTACTCGAAGTGTAAATTCAGATATCATTTAGAAACAGACATTCCGATATCTACTATGGTCTATGAGTCGAAATGGTTGCTAAGTCGATACCCACCGTTAGCGCTACGAATTCGACAGCAAACGGCATCGAATCGACATTCATATGTTTGTTGGGTAAGTGACCCTATTTATTGTTTGTGCTTCTATGATATAAAGATCTTCGAATAAGTATGCACCACATATATCCTATTGCGGAATTGCCTCTATAGTCCACACCACATTGTTATTTTGAGGGAGTGAAGAGGTTTTTCTGTGAGCTTAAAGGTCCTCTCCAGGCTCCGGGAAAAAAATGAGTTTATAACATAATATTATAGAACTAAGGTCTACGATCATTAATCTGCAAACCGCATACAATTCGGTTCAATATATATTTTATAATTTGTTTTTAAAGTTTTTTAATACTCTGTGAGCAACAATTGAGCGAATCACTAATCTGATGCTCAAGAAGAAGATTGTACACTCTTTGTTTTGATTACAAATTTGAATTATATAAACAAACCATGCGTTTTCGGCCTTTATTTAAATTATACTAGATATAAATTGTTTTCTAAAGTATATAAACGTTTCTATTATAATTTCATTCAATTTTATACCTTTACGTGAATAATAAATGGATTTATTAAACCTAATACCTAGTTGACAATCAAAACAAATGGTGTACATTCTTTTTCTTCAGGCTGAAAATTTCTTAAATTAGTAAGTCGGAAGTAAAATTATGGTAAAATTACTATGTTCTAACAAGGAATATCTACTAATAAATGACTAAGAGACACTCACCTCAATGTTAGAAAACTAATTTCTTCGGTCTTCTTCGAGGTAAGTTATTAAGTTTAAACCACTTGCTCTGCTCTTTTCGCCATGCTGTCATCTAAGTCACTGACTGCATTCCTTTTCGCCAGCCTCAAATTAACAGCAACACCACAGAGAAGGAAAAGAATTTTAGTAGGTCTACCCCTTTCAGCCACCCCGGAGGGAATGTCTCTTAGTTTTCAGTTTTAAGTTTAACTAATTTTACGACACAATTCCCACCGAGGAAGCAAATTGGTAATTTAAATATTAACAATTTAATTAGTTACATCAACAATCTCACAGATCACCAACCTCACCCAGAACAAATCACCAGGCAAAGAATAACCAGTCAGACAATCAATCAAACAATAGATGGCTAGACATTAAACAATTAACAAAAACTTTACATATGTATACAGACATATAGTTGAACAAATTTACAAACTTCCTTATAAATATTATATACATCTTATTTACAAATTATTTTTTTTTTTTTTATTTTTATTTTTTTTTTTTTTTATAATTTTTTTTTTTTTTTTATAATTTTTTTTTTTTTTTTTTTTTTTTTTTTTTTAATAATTTTTTTTTTTTTCACATTTATTATTATTCATCATTCATCAACAAATTTACAGACTTATCTCAATTATCATATCATTCCCTCCCTCATCCAACCAGATAATCTCTTCCTAAATTTCAAAGCAGCTTTTCTCTTAGGCACAGAACCATCATCAAATGCAGATACCAAAGGCTCATCATCAATGTCCGAGTCAGGACTATCGCTGGAAATAGAATTTTGACTAGGAGCTAGTTCAGTTATTGCAACTGGATTCTCAGGAGTAATAGTATCCTTTTCTTTGACAATATGGGTGTGGACAGGTTGGCTAAACTGAACCTCCAGTTCCAAGGGATACAATTGTGAAACAGAAGATGTTGTTATGCTCCCATCACTTCTCCTAATCCTAACAACTCTGTTCTTACCATCTCTCCCAGGCAAAAGTTCAGTAATTTCTACTAAAGACCAAAAGGGTCTCGCTTTGAAAGGATTTTTTATCAAAACTACAGAGCCCACCTTAAGAAATTTGTGATCATAATTCTTATCGTCAAAGGACCTTGTTTGGCGCTCTCTTAGTGACAACAAATAATTTTCATGCCACATGACTTTAAACTTAGCAAAATGAGCATCTCTGTAGTCTAATGCACTGATCAAGTCTTTTCTTACATCATCAGAGTCTATAACATCTATCTGCAGGTGATCATCTTCAGACAAGATTAAGGAAGGAAAAGAATTATTGTGAGACAAAAAATGATTAGGAGTCATTATGTCCAAATTATTTTCTTTGCTACGATAGGTGAGAGGTCTGTTATTGATTACAAGGATTATATCTGATACTGTGGTCATGAAATTTGACATAGATATGGTTTGCCTACCAATGGTTTTATAAATAGAATCTTTTACTACCTTTATTAATCTTTCCCAAATAGCCCCAAACCAAGGTGAATAAATAGGTATAGTTTTAAACTTAATATCAGAGGATTTGAACTTTTCCTGAAATTCATCCGAGGACACTATATTAGTCAATAAAGATGCCCCAGCCAAGAAGGTCTTAGCATTGTCTGAATATACAACTGAAGGTATACCATATCTATTAGTAAACCTAATGAAGGCCAATACAAACTCATCAGTTGTCATTTTACTAACAACTTCAAGATGAACAGCTCTGGTATGAAAACATGTAAAAATCAGTAAATAAGACTTCTGTTTCACACCAAAATGATCTAATACATAAAAATGACCTGTATAATCAATTCCAATGGTTTTGAAGGGAATGACAAAATTAGTACGCTCATGAGGTAAAACAGAAGACTTAGGATATTTAAAGGGTCTAGAGTTTATTTTCTTGCAAACAAAACAATTAGACAAAACTTTAGACACAGCCTGTCTAACTTTAGGAATCCAAATTCCACCATTTCTCAAATAATTCATAGTCGCATCAATACCCATATGTTTACATAAAGAATGAGCATTCATAATTATCAATTTGGTTACATGATGCTCCTTATTCAAAATCAAAGGATTGGCAACATCATAATTGATTTGTTCACATGTTTCAATCCTACCTTTCGATCTTAACAAACCAGCACTATCCAAGAACAAATTCAAAGATAACACCAAGGGGGGAACTGGATCATCATCTTCATGCATTCTCAAAAATTTAATTTCCTTACTATATGTACTCTCTTGGACCTTGCTGATTAAATAGTTAAATGCCTGCACTTTGCAATCAGAACCATCTTGCTTTCTGAGAATAGATTTGGCTTTAAAGCAAAGAGAAAGCACATTAAGCAGCTTCTCATAAGATGAATATCGCTCTGGATCCACCACAAAATCCTCAGGCTTATCCATACCAGCACAGATCAAATTTATGTTATCATTGGTGAACTTGGATGGAACACAACCTAAAAATCCTTTGGGCCATAAATCAGGTGACTTTCCAATCCACTCTGGTCCACCAATCCACATAGCAAAACGTGTCAACCATTTTTCTATGTTTATGCTTTTTGTGACTAAATCTGCAAGGTTAAATTCTGAAGGAACGTAATTGAAATGATAACTGATATCATGGTTCTGCAAATCATCACACATCATGGATATTTCTTTTAATCTATTATTGACAAACAAGTTCTTTTTACCAACTTGTCCCTTCAACAGCCAAGACAAAGCAACCTGAGAATCAGTTAAAATAGAAATATCAGAAATCCTCAAATTGAAATTAGTATTCTTCAAGATATTCAATGTACATTGTATACCTAAATACACAGCTAAAAGCTCCAATGTAGGTAGAGTTTTTGTGACTAAGGGAGCTACTTTCGATTTAGAGAAGATCAATGAAGTTGCATCACCCTGAACGACATAAATACAACAACCATAGGCCGCTTTACTGGCATCACAGAATAAAATAATTTTACAAGGGGCATCATCAGATACAGTTTTCCTAGGTATTTCAATCTTTCTTATCAACTCATATTCTCTACAGAAGACTCTCCATTCATCTCTGATATCAATAGGAACTTCTTCATCCCAACCAAGTTTAGCTTGGCATAATTTCCTAATAATGAACTTACCCTTGAGCAAATAAGGACTTAGAAAGCCAAGAGGATCAAATAGTTTAGATAAACTAGACAGCATTTTTCTTTTGGTATTAGATTCAGGTTCAGGTGGACTGTCTGATATATACATACAATCAGTACTAGGCACATATCTATAGCCAAGCACCTTAGTTTCGCATGATAAAGAGCAGTCCTCACTTGCAAATCTGGTTTTAACATTTTCACAGTTTGAATACCACTCTCTAAGATTAAAATTCCCTTTAGCTAATTCATGTTTAGAGTTATTGTACACATCAATTGCTTCATCTTCACAATTATTTGTGAAAATGAAATTATCCACATACATTTTATTCTTCAAAGCATCCCTTACTATACTGTTATTGCATAAAGAAGCATGATGATGAACTATGTAGTTAAGAATAAAGGGACTGCTAATAAAACCAAATATTATGGAATTGTATCGATAATGAGTATATCTATTATTCTGATGCACTACAAATGAAAATTTGTTTTTGTCATACACTTTTTTAAGTTTTATCTTCAAAAAAGCCTTTTCAATATCTGCTAATAAACATATTTTGTTTGTTCGGAAATAAATCAGCAATCCCATAAGATCATTTAGCAAATTAATACCTTGATATGCAGCTTCATTAAGGGAAGGAAGTTTATTAGTTTTTAAAGAACAATTAAAAACTGGTCTAATTTTAGTAGTTACAGCTGAATCAGTCTTAACTACAGCTCTATGTGGAACCCATACATGATCTGAAGGATTAAATCCCACCTGAACTTTTTCAATGATACCCAATTGCAATTGCTGTTCAAACACCTTATTGTACTCATCATCAATTCCACTCCTCTTGTTCTTTTCACTAACCTGCTTAGCCAAATATCTAGCAAGATTGTAATTATGAGGTACCTTATCTATTAATTCCTTCTTCCAAGGAAGTTCAACAAAGTACTCTCCATTTCTAAATTCAATAGCCTCACTGAAGCTACGAATCTGATACTCGTCATAGTCAGAAGTCTTTTCTTTAATACCTATAGATTCCAATGCAAAAAAATTCTCTAGTCCTTGTTCAACATTAGAAGTTTCAAAGATCTCTGTCAAAGGGGAGAAATAAGAAGGAGCAGCATTCAAAACAAAATTAACTGATTGGTCGAATCTCTTACCACACTTCTTTTTTGGTTCAGTAACTTCAGTTTCATTTTTTCTACTTGTAATTATATCTCTAACAACCCCCATCTCATTTGGAGTAGCAATATCAGAATGGGTATTTATGTTAGGTAGTTCTTCAAAGCTAAAATTATTTAAGTATGAATTTTCATCTATGACTTTTTCAGGCAAAAGTAATTTCAAATTTCCTACAGGAACAAATCCGTTTGCTAATCTGAGCATCTTGCCATTTTCCACTCCAATATATTCAAAAACAGTGAATTCCTGTAATATATCATTTCCTATAATGCCTCCAATAACAATTTGATCATCCACTACTTTAGGATATTGAGGGCTAATAGGATATCTTTCTTTTAATTTATTAATCTTTTGACTCAGACCCCTTGATGACATAACCAAATTCAACCCCTTACAGGCAAATAGTTTAACTGACCTTTTCTCAGAATTAGGAAAAACCAAATCCATGAAACATTCCACACCCTGCATTCTAGAAACGTTATTAAAACTATTGATTGTTCTTAAACAAGACTTTCCATTCTCAATTTTTCCCACCAATTGAGAATCAATTAAGGAAAACTGAGAACCAGTATCTAACAGAAAATTAACTTTAGTAGGCTTACCCACAATACTTAGTATGAGACTTATCACAGGATTTAATGCCTGATCACTAGAGCCAAAGCTGTGCACTAGTCAAGCATTTGATTTGAATTCACTAACGACCAGCTCGGGACACATAGGAGTAGTATGATCATTTTGACGACAAGTCATGCACTGAAAAGCTAAACCCTTGGTTTTTCCTGGGCAACCGGATTCTTGATGAGCTTTACTCAAACACCTGGAACAAATTTCCAGAGAACGAGCTCTTTGAATTCTATCATAAAATGAGCTGTATTTCCTACAATGTAGAGTAGTATGATTAGTCATAAAACAAAGTTTACAACCTTTTCTTTCATTACCTTCCCTGAAATTCTGAAATTTAGGGCTAACACTTTTCAATGGTCTTTCAGCTTGCCTCTCTAAACTTGCACTCTGGCTACTTGATGAACTTCTCTTATTGTCTGAGTTATCCCCATACTTTGAATTTAGCTCTTCAACAGACAACATTTGAACAACAGAATCATAATTATCCAGAAAATCATCCAATCTGGGATAAAGATTCCTGGTCAATCTGTTCAATTCTACAATAAAATAATTAGGAAGTTTATTCCTAATTAAAGTTGATAATAATACATCCCCTGAATTCTCTTCCCTGAAAGAAACATTCAACTTACTTAATTCCATTAATTTGAATTTCAAGAATACAAAAAATTCTTTAATCTCACTTATTTTAATCATGATAGGATAATTGATTAATTTATTTAGGGTCACATTTATAATCTTATCTCTATTCAAAAATTCTTCTGATAAAAGATTCCAAACTTCATTATTTATTGGGAGGAGAATGAGGTATTGAAATTTTGTTATGAATTATTGCCGCTACTTCAACAGACTTCTTACTACTAAGAGATACTTACACTTTGATTTGTCTTAGTCATTTCGTTTTAATTCGTAAGTTACTATTTCTTTTGCTGTAGATAGATCCCTTACTGCAGATAGATTACTTTGCTGTAGATAGATCCTTTGCTGCAGATTGATCCTTTGCTGTATAAAGTTCCTCTGCTGTAATTAGATCCTTTGTTTTAGATAGATCATTGGCTTTAGATAGATCCTTCGCTGTAGATAAATCCTTTTCTGTAGATAGATCCTTTTCTGTTGATAGATCCATTACTGTTGTAAAACCTTTGCTGTTGATAGATCCCATACTGTAAATAGATCCTTTGCTGTAGAGAGATACTTTGCTGTAGAAAGATCCTCTGCTGTAGAAAGATCTTCTGCTGTAAATAGATTCTTTGCAGTAGAAAGATCCTTTGCTGTTGACAGATCTTTCGCTGTAGAAAGATCCTTTGGTGTGGATAGATTCTTTGCTGTAGATAGATCCCTTTCTGTAGATAGATCACTCTGCTGAAGATAGATCATTTGCTGTAGATAGATCCTTTAATGTAGAAAGATCCTCTGTTGTAGGAAGATCTTTTGCTGTAAATAGATCATTTGCTGGAGATAGATCCTTTGCTGTTGACAGATCCTGCACTGTAGAAAGATCCTTTGGTGTAGATAGATTCTTTGCTGTAAATAGATCCTTTGCTGTAGATAGATCCTTTGCTGTATAATGTTCCTCTGCTGTAAATAGATCCTTTGTTGTAGATAGATCATTGGCTTTAGATAGATCCTTTGCTGTAGATAGATCCTTTGCTGTAGATAGATCCTTAACTGTAGATAGATCCTTTGCTGTAGATCGATCCTTCGCTGTAAATAGATCCTTTACTGTAGATTGATCCTTCGCTGCAAAAAGATACACTACTCTCAACAATTTCTATTTTAAAATTGAGTTGTGACGCCATCTGGTTTCAAAAGCGGAAACTAGAATTGATTTATATTAAGGACAATGGAGGTATGTTGTGTGCTTGACGTCATAACAGCAACACTAACTGCTAAATCAAGACGGCGTTTTAAATTAGATGTTGGTGATTAGTTATTCAAACCCTCTGGTAAAATGGGGACGTCTCATTGGTCCGACGCCCAATAGGTCCGACAATGCATCTTTCTGTAAGTTTTTCTCGTTTATTTTTTTTTTGTTAAAACAAAAATTATTATTAGATAGATATACTCAATTTTAAACAAATATA
>CANNZV010001478.1:0-151587 GCA_947561585.1 Caprella mutica | reverse complement strand
GTATCTCTTGAGACTATTTTAGGAGTGATTTACTTGTTGTTTACAGGTTTTCCAACTTATTTAACCTCTCAAAAGTCGCCAATATACTGGCAAAGTATATTTGGCAAAGGAGTGGTTTAGGTTTTAAGAACGAGTGTGTATGTGCCAGCTTTGTTCTTTGCGGATGATGGTGTGATTTTTGGGAACAGTGTGAGAGAGGTTGAAAGAATGATTGATCTGCTTGTAAGTAAGACTGCAGAGATAGGAATGACTGTGAACAAGAGTAAATGTAATGTGCTTGTGTTTAATAGGAAGATGGATGTTAGAAGTATAAGAGGAATGGATGTAGTGAAGGATGTGAAATATTTAGGAGTGAGAGTGTCAAGTGGGAAGGATGTTTTTAAAGTGCACAGGGAGAATGTTATGATGAAAGCTAGAAGGATGAGTAACATGACGTACTCTGTTATACACAAGTCGTGTAACAGAGTACTGATTGGGAAGACGTATTGGAAGAGTGTAGTAATGCCGAGTTTGTTGTATGGAAGTAGTGTGTTTTGTTGGAATGTGAGTGATATAGAGAGACTGCAAAAATGTGAGAATGCTGTATGGAGGTGTGTGTTGGGGGCCCCATCATATGCACCTCTGGTAACTCTCCAGGGTGAGGTGGGGGTCTTCAAGTATGAGAGCAAGAGATATGAAGGCAAAGTTGAATTATGAGAAGCATGTGAGGGATGGTGAGAATGAATTGTTGAAAATGATGTATGAGGATATGTGTGAATGGACCAAGTGTAAATGGTTAGAGACTGTGAAAGTGTATAGAGAGAGAGTGGGAGTGCGAGTGAATGAATTGGATGATATGAGTAATGAATGTATAAAGAGAAAGGTGTATGCATGGGAAAGTGATAGGTGGAATGAGGAGAGAATGCAAAAAAGTACAATTAGTTTGTATAATGAATGTAAGAGTGAGATCAGAGATGAAGGATTGTATGAGAATGACTGGGGATCTGTTTTGCTGTATAGATGTAGGAGTAATAGTCTGAGGCTGAAGTGGAGAGAGAGATATGTGAATGGAAATGTTGATTGTGTTGCATGTGAGTTTGGAGTGGTAGAGAGTTTGGAGCACTTTTTGTGTGCGTGTGAGTGGTATGAGTGTGTGAGAAGAGAATTTGGAATGAGTGGTGTTAGTGTGAAAGATCTGTTGTTTGGAAGTGGTTCAGTGTGGGCAAGGAAGTGTAGAAGATACCTGGAGTGTATGTGGAGAAGAAGAAATTTGAGAATGGATGAATGAATGTGTAAATATTGTATATATTGTAAATAATGAGTTTTGATTTTAGAGTCTTTTTAATAAAGATATTTTAATGGAAACTTAGTGCTGATATTAAAGCGATACTGGGGGACCAACAACCTGTAACCTGGCGACTTTGTCCATACTTTAAAACATGGCAAATAATTTACCAGTTTCTGCAGACTGGCTGCACAGTTTAATTCTTTGATCGAGATGATTAATTTGGATTTAGAAAATAAATTTTATCATAGAAAACTGTACTAATTATAATTTTTTGGTGTAACTATTGTAAACCTTCTGTCTGAAGACTGATGTCAGCGAGGTTTTAACTTATCAGTTAGATGTATCGGGAGGCGTGCCGCCCCCTGAACCCTCCTCCCGGCTGCCAGGTCATTAAACATTAAACAATCATGAAGTGTGCACTGTGCAGTACAAAAAACTACATAACGGACAATTATGTTGAAATCATTGATAGAATGTACTGTTGTGCGCAGTATTATAGTGAGCCGCTCCAGTCTGCAACAGATACATGAAGTTGTGAAGTTTATCCGGTGACTATTGAAATTGAGGCCTTGAAATTTGTCTCCTGAATTATCTGGAGACAATTTTCTAATTAATTCCTATGTTTCCATGTAATTATTGGAGAGTATTTGGTGATTTTTGGCCATTTTGGTGAGAAATTTGAAAATCACTGGAGAGAAATTGCCCCAAAAATTAAATATCTGGAGACTGATTGTGCATGCTTTGCAGACTGAGCGCTGCTCAGCTTTTAGGCCAGTCTGTAAAGCATGCACATTCAGTCATCAGATATTTAATTTTTTGGGCAATTTGTCTCCAAAGATTTTCAAATTTCTCTCCAAAATGGCCAAAAATTTCAAAATTCTCTACACTAATTACATGTAAACATAGAAATTAATTAGAAAATTGTTGCCAGATAATTCAGGAGACTAATTTCAAGGCCTCAACAGTCGCTGGTTAAACTTCACAACTTCATGCATCTTTTGCAGACTGGGTTTTAGGTACTGTTGGTCGGCAGTCAGTCGATACGTATCTAAAAGCTGACTGCTGAGCGGCACTGTACGTTCTAATATGATTATTTAGAACTTATTCAGTAACTTCAGTGATGGTATTATGACGTATATTATATATATTATGATGAATGCGATTTGATGATGTCACCGTGAAGCTATGTAATGAGGTTTGCTTTCAGATAAGATAGGTATCTACTGTTTTGACCGTTCAGTCTGTTCCAGAAGTAATTTAATAACAATTAAGTGTGAGTACCTATTAGTATAAGCGCAGGCTGCACAGTGCACACATCTGAAGACTGAAGTTAAGTGAAAAATCGCACGTCTGTGATGAATATATAATTTCAGGGAACTTCTAGCGCACGCCATCAAACACTTTTTGCCAAAGATTCCAGTGTAGCAGTAATAGATAGGTGATTTGAATGAAGATTAATGATATTTGGAGTGAATTTGATAATTGTTACCAAATTTATGACTGAAGGCACTTGAATGATTGAATCCAATGTTTATACCTACTAGGTAGCTAGGTACACCGTTTAATTCTTTGATTGAGATGTTTTTTGGAATAGAAAATAAAATTTATCATAAAAACTGTAATTATTATAATTTTATGGGGTAACTATTGTAAACTTTCAGTCTAAGGCCAAACTGCAGGAACTGATAAACTGTTCTCCAAGAAATGGAAATCCTCTAATTTGGCTCCTGTTCTCAGTAAAATTAATGCCAGTCTGTATTTTGTGGTAAATTATTTGTGATCTTAATGTACCTTTCCAAACCCCCAAACTTAACCTAACCTATCGGAAACTTAATTGTGCTTTATCTCGAAAACGGAGCATTTTCACAACCAATGATATTCATGAAAAACGTCTTAAAATGGCTCCTTTCACGGTTTTACCTATAGTAAGTGTCAAAATATAAAAAATCGGGGGGAGCCCTAAAGCACAAATGTACTGACTAATTTCATGGCCTTAATTGTCGCCAGATAAACTTCATGCATCTTTTGCAGACTGGGCCGTATTTATGGGTGGCCAGAAATTTCGGTCTCGGAATGTAAGAATTATAAATGACCTCTCCTCTCAACACAAATGACCGTTAGCTATTTAGTTTGCTGCATAAATTAATTTTTGGTAGAAAAATTGGGAAAATGATGGTGGATCAGCGAAATTACTGGAAATTTATGGTGGATTTTTTCAGCTTTTTGAAAAAGTCAGTGGGATTTCGTGTATCAAATACAGACTGGTGTAGCATTATTATACTACCAGATGCAGAATATGATTATATCCAGTCTGCAGAATATGGGACATTTTTGACATTTTCTGTGCAAACAATTCTTAATTTCCTCCTATATTAAGTATATTTACATGTATTTTATTGGGAACAGAAACCAAAATGAGGATTTCTTGGAGAACAGTTTACCAGTTCGGATTATTTCAGAAGTGTTCCGACTGTTTGTAGCAAAATTATTGTAAATGTAGGAATTAATTCCAAATTGTTTGCAGAGAATATCCCAATTATCTCCCACATTCTGAAGACTGATGCAGAGTATGTCAGTTGAAGCCAATTAATTGGCTTAGAGCCTCAGATTTCAACCAGTCTGTATTTCATGGTAAATTCCACCAACATGTCGATGGAATTTTTCTTCTTTGAAAATAATATTCCAGCAAAGGCTGTGGATTTTTAACTATTTATTCCTATGTTACCATTAATTTTCAGTGGATAAAGTCATAAAGTGGCAAAATGTTGGTGGATCAGCCAAATTATTGGAAATTTATGGTGGATTTTTTTAAAATGTCAGTGGAATTTTCAATTTTGTGCACCAAATACAGACTGGGATTTCAACCAGTCTGCAAAAGATGCATGAACTGATGGAAATTGTGAAGTTTATCCAGCAACTATTGAGGCTTTGAAATTAATCTCCTTAATTATCCGGTGAAAATTTTCCATTTTATTCCTATATTTCCATGTAGTTATTGGAGAGTATTTTGGATTTTTGTCAATTTTGGAGAGAAATTTGAATATATCTTGAGACTGATTGTGCATACTTTGCAAACTTGGATTTCAAAAGGTTAAAACTCAGATATATCTAATTGCTTAAAATTTTGAATTAATTCCTATATTCCCCTGTAAATTTCTTATTGAAATCTTCAAAAAATGAGCTAATTTAATTTATTAGCTGCGGGAGATTCTGAATCTGCTACAAATTTGCTCCTCCATTCACAATATCCTAAATCTCAAAGATTGATGAAGAAGAGCTCCGGGTGTGTCGTAAAAATGAACGTACCCCAGATATTTGATTGATGAATGTTAGAAAATGGCCATTGGGCAAGGTAAAATAGTATGGTTCATAAAATCTCCATTCATTTCTTTTCAAATGGAGCTGAATTTATCTCCTAAATGATGAAATTTTCAACAACAAAAATTAATTATTTCTCTCCATTTCCAATTGAAGGGATCAACGTAATTGCCTTAAACTCGTTAACTAAATGGCTAGGAAGATCCTGCTTTATTACCTGGATGTTGGGGTGAATTACCATCTCCCTCCCCTGCATGCCTTAGTTAAGGTTAATATAGTCAATGATTGTATTTACCAATAATTTAATTATTTATTAGCTAATTAATAATAAAAGTGCAGTAGAGCACTTTTTGGATGAATGTTTGTGCTGTAGCTAATTATTCACTCCAAAAGTGTGATGCAACAACCCCAATTCTCTTGATGGTTTTTATCATTAAATGCTATTCATTAGAGATAGAAGATGGAAATTGGATAGACATCATCATCTAAGTAGTATCTTTAAATGATATAAGTATGAAATTTCTATCTTGATTAGTTATTATGGTACTTCAAAGTTTTGGAGACTGGTGTATCACCCCACTTCATGCTATTATGCTCCTTTTGTTATGCAACTTTCTATTTTAAATTCAGTTCAGCAGGATAAAGAGTTTTCTTGAGAGAAATTGTTTAACATTAAAGTGCCATATTTTACATTAGTGACCCTATTTTTTTAGCAGTATTTTATTTAAATTATAGTATCAATGATTTGACCAAAATATTTGTGTGAGAACTTTCACCAAAATAAATATTCTAATTTTTGGAAAGTCTGATAACTTATCACTATATTTATCCCTAATTTAACATTGATTTGGGGAGGTGAAATTGGAAAAATTTAAAGAGCTAGCCGAAATAAGTCAATGGAAAATAATAAATATTTGCAGACTTTCTCCACATTTTATGAAAAGTCAGAAGTATTTGGTGCACATAATATAGACAGAGTGAAATAATCCTCAGCTGCTAAATGTATCTAATCCATATGAACTTTCAGATCTTGTGTAGTTTTTTTATTCTCCTAAATATGATTGAACGTAAGGCTCTCGGAGTTCTACAAACCACTCACCAAAGTAAACTGATGCTTACTGGCGGCAAAGTACAAGTTGCTACTCCAAGCAACAGCAGAAAGAGGAAACTTGTGTAAGTTTTAGGATGTTTAATTATGCATTAGTAACATATAGATTAAAGTAAACATGTGAAAATGGTTCCTTTTTATTGTGTGAAAAGCTACACATCACACAATTCTAAAAAGGATTTATTTTAAATAATACTGTGTGCACTCAAGTCATGAGTTGGCCATATGTACCATATTTCTGTTACTGGAACTAATAAACATTGATTAATAATGTATGTATTGTAACTTTCAGTGATGAAAATAGTACTCCAGCTAAGTCTGTGCGCAAAGATGGTGTCTATGAAGATCCCGTCACTCCTCAGGTAAATAATTACATATTTGCTAGTTAGATTGGATCACAAACTTCCGAGTTATTGGACGCTACCACATTTTCGACCGTGTGAGAGTAAATAAATAATTAAAATAATGTTAAATCTTTGATCTATTTCTTATATGATCAAAATTGGTATCCACAATCAGTACGTAATAAAATATAAATTGAATTATAATCATCTATTATATACTGTTCTTCCTTACATGATAAACAATGTGGAACTGACCAATAATTTGTATCTTAACCTTATTCAAAAGTATTTTGAAGTATTGGCACAAATGGAGCAAAAATATCAATTTTTTATTTTTTACATCCTGAAGCTACACTATTCAAAAAATTCTTAATTATTTATATCATTTGAAGCCAAATAATTTCAGTGCTGCTCATACAGCTAGCTCGTTATTATGTAAAAATTGAAAATTGTAGCTAGTTAAGAATAATGAAAAAGTTCTAACTTTGTCAATTGATTAAAGCATTGATGCTTCTCAAAATAATGTCAGTTTCATATCTCTGTTCCCATAGCCAAGAAAAAATTATTTAATTTTTATTTATTAATTTTTTTATTTTTTTATAAACACAAAAATAACTGGTTGAACAATGGTATGTGCTACATTATTTTATAAACATTTTTTGCGGCCTAATTAAGCTTTCGCTTCTGAGGCAACCTATAGATGTGTTCAATGGGTATCATGGATACCAATTAAAGTAAAAATTGAATAATAGCTAATGCTTATTACATATTTTCTTATAGCCATGTATGACCAAAGATATGAAACCGATCGATAATATGTAACTAACCCTAACTACCATTATCATAATTTACAAAGAATTATAATTCATAGCTGATGGAGGTAACTAATCTTATTTCTAGTTCTGTTTAAATGCTATGTTTTCACATTATTTTTTCACTCAATATTTCTTTCAATACAATTTTAGTAAATTTTTCCTCTACATTACAGGTGAAACGCACCAAACTGAGCACCACTGCTGAAATTGCTGTCCAAACTGATGTGTCTTCTATCAGTGAAATAAAAAAAGATGGCAAAATCAATAAAAAGGAATCTAAAGCTCAAGGAGTTGTTGATATGCTTACCAGTGGTGAGTGTGTACTTATATTCTACACCTGGGGTAATTATTAAACTTTATTTTACTCCTCGGGTGATTAGGTTCACCTTTTTAACCCTTGAGGTAATTAGGTTCACCTTTTTAACCCCTGGGGTAATTAGATTTACCTTTTTAACCACTGGGGTAATTAGATTTACCTTTTTAACCACTGGGGTAATTAGATTTACCTTTTTAACCACTGGGGTAATTAGATTCACCTTTTTAACCACTGGGGTAATTAGATTTACCTTTTTAACCACTGGGGTAATTAGATTCACCTTTTTAACCACTGGGGTAATTAGATTCACCTTTTTAACCACTGGGGTAATTAGATTTACCTTTTTAACCCCCGGAAAGTTAGGTCTATAGCTATGAAAATAAAAAAATAAGTTACTTAAGCACTGGGTAGCTAATTAAGCTTGTATTTTGTTCACTGAACATATAAGCTTTTTTACCC
The DNA here is from genome assembly GCA_947561585.1 of Caprella mutica. Lineage (NCBI taxonomy): Eukaryota > Metazoa > Arthropoda > Malacostraca > Amphipoda > Caprellidae > Caprella > Caprella mutica. The sequence goes on along the minus strand of CANNZV010001478.1, from coordinate 143,960 downwards.
AGGGCTGAGTAATTAGGTTCATGTTACTCGTCTTTAGTTATTCATTCATTTGATGATTTAAAATAATCTAAGATATTTCAATTCATGAAAATGAGCTAAAAATTACCTTAATTTTAAGGTCATTTCAACCTGACTCATTTTGTGCAGCAAAGTTAATTTATAATCAATGTCATCATCAACAGTAGGAATCAAAATTCTTGATTGCTTATTTCTCTATCATTCTTCTTTTTAGTTTTGCTATTTTGGGTACAATACCTCATGTAGCTACTGTACAATGGAAATTTCGTGTTCCATTCGAGGTAGCTACAATTAAACTCCCTGAGTTATGAAGCAATCGAGTTATGGGGACCTGAATTATGAAATGCACTCGAGTTATGATATAGTTTTCTATGTTATAGAAAATGATACACGTCAAGAATTCCGTCCTAGTTATCCCTCAATGACCATCGTTTTCTAAGATTTTAATCAAAGAAAACTAACTAGTGCACCTGAGATATGAAATGATGGAGTTATAAAGGGACCATAACTCGGGCGTTTAATACCTAACCAACAACAATATTTCCCTCTCTAGACAAACCCTCGGAGAAATACTGGGAGCTGATGGCACTGGAGCGCAAGTCTGCTCTGGCGGAGGCTCTAAAGGAGAACAGAGTCGTGACTAAGGAGTGCGATGAGTTGAAGGGAAAAGTTGGGGAACTGCAGGAAAAGGTAACTAGCGATAGGGTTTATGTACTCAGTTACTGGACACTCACCCATGGGGATGGAAACTTTCGTTCATATATCATTTTATTATCTAATAGACTTTTATTATTTGTACACATTCATTCTTGAAATTTTTTCTTTTTAATATAAAGGAACTGCTGAGAAATTAGTGTTTATACAAATGGATAAATAATTAGTTGATTGATTTATGATGTTAACGCCCATTCTTCTAAATCTGAGTGTCGAGTAAATGAATTATCCTAGATGAGAGTTTACATCCTAAGTGGAGTAGTTAGCTACTTGTAAAGTGATCCATATCTTTTTAGCCTCTATCGGATGGTTTTTACTTGCAGTTTTAGAGGATAGCACTAGGGTTATGTTCTTCAACTACGAGGTCTTAGATTTTGTGTTAAGTTTACTCGTAGGCTTCATTTACTATCACCTCTTTGTCTTCTTCAGTTTCCTCCTAGATTTTTGTGTTAGGTAGACGTAATAGGCTTTATTTACTATTACTTCTTCATTTTCCTCAACCACCGGTGCTTGTGTGTCTTTTTGTCACATTTCTTGGTAACTGACTGCATTCATGGAGTAGCTTTTCTGCATCTATGAGCATTGTCACCAGATGGTAGGTGACTTTGTTCATGGAGCCAATTTCTTTCTGACCTTTTCTTCCAGTCCCTTGTATTTATCAAGCAAATGTTAATCTTCTAATTTGATGGACAGGTTTTGATTTTAAAGCTATTGTTAATTATTTATCATTAGTCTTTATATTCCGTCTTCTGGGTGCATTGTCCCACTAGGTAGCTTCTGTGTCCCAGTGATGGCTACTGCAGCTGGTGGCAAGTCAACAACATCTATCGGTCCAATGGTAACTTTAGTTTCTATTTGTTCCAGGTTCAGATTTTAGAAAGTGACAATAGTGAGTTAGAAACACTGCTAACAGAGGCAAGAGAATTGGCACGATTGGTGGAGGTGAGTAATGAGACAATATTATGTGTATTATTTTTGTACGCGATAGAACATCCTGAACTTGTAAAACATTTTATTAGAGTTTGTCAGAAAACGTTTAAACTTGTTGGAACACGTTTAAACTTGTTGGAAGACGTTTAAACTTGTTGGAACACGTTTAAACTTGTTGGAACACGTTTAAACTTGTTGGAACACGTTTAAACTCGTTGGAACACGTTTAAACTCGTTTAAACTTGTTGGAACACGTTTAAACTTGTTGGAACACGTTTAAACTTGTTGGAACACGTTTAAACTTGTTGGAACACGTTTAAACTTGTTGGAACACGTTTGAACTTGTTGGAACACGTTTGAACTTGTTGGAACACGTTTAAACTTGTTGGAACACGTTTAAACTTGTTGGAACACGTTTAAACTTGCTGGAACACGTTTAAACTTGCTGGAATTGGATTGGTTATAATAGAACTATAATTAAATAGATACCTATGATCAATTAGCTAATTTGTTATTACTAATCTAAATAGTAAAAGATAAATCCTCATGTTTTAAATTTTATGTAGCTACCTCTCTCATTTTACTTTATTTCTGATATTAATTTGTATGACGCAATCCCTCATTCCATTATATAATGTAGTTTTGTAATGACCTGACGGGGGCACGCTCCCCAGTGTACATCTATTTGATAAAAAAAATCAATAATAAACTGCAAAAGTGTCAGACTTTTATGGCGTCGGACCAATGAATAGTACTACTGGTACTTGAGGAAAGCTTAATTGGCGGATTTATTTTAAATTAAGGAGATTTATTTACTTTATTTTATGGGGGGAAATGCTTCTCCTCCGTCAGTTTCAGGGGAACAAAAATCACAGGTTTTTTAATGGGTTTTCAATCAAAATTTAGGTAGTCACGAGTACATGATTGTCGATTTTTTTTCCAAGAGTAGCTACCTAGAATATTAGGAACAATACGCTCTTTAGTTTTATAGCCCAAGTCAATATCATCAATTTACGTCAAAAATTGACAGATGAGGTGCATTCATCACTCATCCCATAAAATCACGTTTTCTTCCATATCTCGTTTTCTATGAGGATGATGTGATTTTTACCTTAACAAAAATAATGTTTTCTATGATGTTCTACATGTAGCTATATCAATTTTTCAAGTTCTATAATGCATAATAAATAAATAATCATCCCTTAAAATGACTATATTAGCTATTTCCTCGAGAATAAATGTTTTTCATCTCTATTTCAGGCTGTGGTACAACAATCCGATGATGTTGAAGAGGAACAGGAAGGGGTATTATCGAATGTTGAAGAGGAAGGGGTATTATCGAATGTTGAAGAGGAAAATGAAGGGGAATTATCGAATGTTGAAGAGGAAAATGAAGGGGTATTATCGAATGTTGAAGAGGAAGAATTATTAAGAGATGATTAAACCTAAGATTTTGTTGCATGTACAGTTGTACACAATACATACAATTAACATCGAAAAATAAACTGAAAAAGTACTAGGTTTTCTCAGAATAGGTACGATTTATTTACATCTTTTTTGGTAAATAAATACTTGTTTAGGTACGATATTGTAATTAGTGTAGAATCTTAAACTTAGGACGATTTTTCTCTGAAATTAAGATTATTATCCAAAGAACTTAAGAAGTTGTATATAGTTTTTATTATTAAATGCTCGAGACAAACTTTATCATAAAACCAAAATTTCAGTTTAGAGTAACTAAGTCAGTTGATTACCTGATAATTATAGCTATTGTCTCTAATTCAAGTTTTTGATCTAAAGTTAATCATTGCTCATGTAATTCATGTGTTTTTTCAGAGTTGTTGGACAGTTTCACATTTCCGATCATGTAAGAAAAAGTATATGAAAATTATGATTTGAACTCCTTGTTTTATTGGTATCCAAGATACCTGCCGATACCAAAAAAATTAACGAGTTAAGTCTAATTTTTTTATGATCGCTAATATGAAACTATCCGATAACTCGAAACTCGTCTTAGGATAATGAACCAAATGCCAGATGTTTATTTTTCTTACAATTTACCAAATGGAAAATATCCCACTGTACATCTCCTATAGTGAATGTGTTAGGATGTAGCCTCTATAGTGAACAAACTTCCTTAGTCTGTCATAAAATGGCTAAGTTTTCTAAGACTGATGGCAATTCGACAAAAGAAATTTGTTCACTATACATCCAAACTCAGTCACTATAGAGGACTTCTACTGCGGAATATTTTCGATCCGGTTAATTCTAAAGAAATTTCAGGCAATCTGTAGAATTAATTTAGATTAAGGATAATAAAAGCTCCATTACGTTAATTAAATAGTGTATTCCTTGACTTACTCCTTAGAGACATAAAAAATTAGGCCTAAAATAGCTTTAGTCTTTATTAGCTCAGCTGTACAGTTATTATTCACACTAACAAACTAGCGTTTGCAGGTTAGGATGATCAATGACTTCATAAATTAGTCGAAATGTTCTCTATTATTTTCAACAGGGCTTCAATATCGTGCTAGCAATCACTTTTCGTTCTCTAAAAGTGGGGTTTAACAATTCATAAACCAAACGGTTTAAGTTATTACTAAAAGTTTTAGCACCCACTTTCCGAGCACTGCGGTTGTGCCTTAGGGTAAGTTATGAATTACCGGTCAGTAATTCTTACTCATCATCGGTCATTAAAAAACTGTATAATTTTTTTTTTTAAATTAGCGAAGTTTTTTATTTATATATGACCGAAGATGTGTAACTGACCCACAACCCCTTACCTTCCCTAACTATTTACCTTTATTACATAACATTGTTTTCTAAGATGTATTCTAAATAGGAGTAACTGCTGCACTGACCCGAACATTGACAGTTTAAACATCGCTATGTTACGTACACATTAAAGTAGTTAATATTAACACTTATGTACAACTAATGATAATAATACTTTACCTAGTTACTGGACAATTAGATAAACTGGAATAATTAATTCAGGGTTATGTTAGCCATGATAAATGAATTTAATGACTAGGGTTGTGAAAATATGCTTTTAAAATCATAGATTCTGAAAAAATTTTAGACCGAGAGAATTAACGAGTATTGAATGGTTCTATGCCAACGGTATATAGTATTCGTCTACTATTCGATACCATTTCCTTTCGTCTGTGATATTCTTTATCTATGATTTAAAAAGCATATTGTCACGACCATAGAGTTATGTAGCTAACTAAAAATGAACGATTGTTTCAAAACTGAAGAAATGGTCGAATTTAGAACTTGGAGTAGTTTCCCCTACACTCGTTTTCTATGAATCAGTCTTCATAGAAAACGATTCAAGGGAGGACTAATTTAGGAAGCGTTATATTACATTTTAATTTATTATTGGTAGAAAAAGGTAAAAGTAACAGTGTGGCTAAGAAGATATTCCGATGTAATTCTCTAATATCTTTGGTATATATAAATAAATAAAAGGAATGCGTACATTAAAATTAACAAGAGATCAACAATAAAATGAACGAGAAGAGAGAGAATTATTTACATAATTTATAAGTAATTGCATGGAGGAAAAACAGGGAAAATGGACAACCAAAATACAACAAATAATTATCACTTTGTAGCTACTTATCAAACAGAGAGCTGCTTTGAGTATTAAATAGGAAAAAATGATATACAGTAAACATTTAGTAACTATTCAATTTGTAGTCGGTAACTAGGGCACGTAAGGAGTTATCGGACAGTTCCACATTTTCGACAGTAAAAGAAATAAATATATAATTAGCTATTAAATAGATTTTCCTTTATGATCTAAAATATGGAACCGCCCAATAACTAGGAACTGACCCTAGTTAAAAATTCAGTTAAGAAGAGGCAGCTAGGTAATTTCATAAATTATTCAACAGATAGCTAAAATTTGTGATGAAGAAAAAGTAAAATTGATTGGTATTGGTAACCATATAAATAATTGCGCGTGTTTTGCCGATATGCAAACAATGTATTAGTTAATTAAATAAAATTTAATATTTGAATGAGCTAAAAACATATCCAAGTCAAATTTTGAAACGAGAATAGGAAAGTAAATCCTATAAAACCTATATTACGCAGGTACCTCTCACATTGCTCCCATATACACTCCTATCGAACACATGGAAGCTTAACATCCTAAAGTAGCAGTAAAAGGACTGTTAGAGAGTTCTCAGACAGTCCAGAGTCTCCAGACAGTCCATAGAGTCTCCAGACAGTCCACAGAGTTCTCAGACAGTCCACAGAGTTCTCAGACAGTCCACAGAGTTCTCAGACAGTCCACAGAGTTCTCAGACAGTCCACAGAGTTCTCAGACAGTCCACAGAGTTCTCAGACAGTCCCCAGAGTTCTCAGACAGTCCACAGAGTTCTCAGACAGTCCACAGAGTTCTCAGACAGTCCACAGAGTTCTCAGACAGTCCTCAGAGTTCTCAGACAGTCCACAGAGTTCTCAGACAGTCCACAGAGTTCTCAGACAGTCCACAGAGTTATCAGACAGTCCACAGATTTCTCAGACAGTCCACAGATTTCTCAGACAGTCCACAGATTTCTCAGACAGTCCACAGAGTTCTCAGACAGTCCCCAGAGTTCTCAGACAGTCCACAGAGTTCTCAGACAGTCCCCAGAGTTCTCAGACAGTCCATAGAGTTCACGTAGAGTCCGAAGAGTTAAAAGTTGCTTAGAATGACTATAGAACATCTAGAGAATAAATGCACGAATTTGACTGCGAGAACACAAACCTCGTCTCTTTTTCAAGTCTCAATTAGTTATCATACATTGGTGAGTTGTGCCATTTGTAGACAGTCTTGAGTGAGGGGCGCATTCTCAGATATTTCTGCGCCTTCACTCACACCCGATGTGAGGTCAGAGTTAGTGTATATCATGACGGGCGCACACCCATTGGGGGGCAAACCCTCTAACGAACTAGGAATCATTTGAACCGAACTGATGGGGGAGAGAACGGAGTTAGACATTACGGAGCAGTTATTGGACATCATGGAGCTATTGTGAGGTAACGTGGAGCAGTGGGGCAAGTAGTTGGAGGTGACAGACATAATGGTGCTGTTATGGGGTAATGTGGCGCACCCACTGGGGGGAGGGGGGACCATGGTGATACCATCCATTCCGGTGGGATGAATGGGGTACCCGTTATTGTCAACAGGAGACATGTGTTGTAGCTGTTGTTGAGCTATAGCCTGTTGAAGCTGCATCTGATTGTGAGCAACAGAAGTGGCGCAGTTTATCATTCCGCCATCTTCTCCGCAGTGGTGGTGTGGGTCTCCACACATCCCCATCAGGTTCTCCTCCATCCCATTCACCCCGTTGGGTGTCTGGGGTGGGGTCAGATCCACGGGTGTGGATGAGGTGGCTATCAGGTCACAAGGTTGTTGTACGGAGGTGGGTATGAGGGAGGGTAGGGAGTGGGGGATGATGGTTATGGGGGGTAAGGGGGAGATCACTGGGGGGTCAGACAAAGCTGCCAAGTCACACGATGAGCTGCTGGGGGCGTTAAGTGAATATTGTGAACCAATGTGTGATTCCAGGGCTAAGTAGATGAACAGCAGATCGTCCTGAAAAATGAAACATAAAACTTATCATTAGGAAGAACAAAAATTTCTAAGAATTTACTTGGAATTGGAAAATTCAAGAATGAAAATAGTAACCTTCTTCAATAATAAACTAAAATAGCTACACTATTTTTTGGAATTGTTTACTAACATTAGCAACAAACAGAAGTCAAAATTAATAAGCTTCATTAAAACCATAAAAATTGAAGATTGCGAATAATTTTTTGCCCACTGTGAACTAGACTGTGAAAATTCTTTAGTCCATAGCTACGTTTCTTTTATATATTTTTAATTTTTTTTGTCAGTATTTCAATAGAACTATTAGCTGTCTTATAAAGGTAGCAACTGACCTGCGAGTTCCATATTCCAGGTCTTCTGTTATGGTACAATTTGAAATAGAGGAAAGGATCCACAAACTTCTCATACTCCAGTTGACTCTTGAGTGTAGTGAGCAGACAGAACATAGAAGATTCCGTGCCTCCGTTGCTGAGGGAAATGTAAAATACTTAGCAAAGAAGTAGTCATTGAAAGAAAATTTATGTCATCTACCAATGCATGGAGAAATAAATATTTCTATTCTTCTTAGCTACAGATAAATCATACAGAGTTAGAATAAAATAAGAAATGATTTGGTGTAGGTATCAAGATTCATCGATACTATTCATTTTTACGAGTATTAGGTTACTATAGTAATAATAAAATCACAGAAAGTAAATTTGGCGCCATTTTAAATATCAATCTTCGTCTCCTAGCAGATATTTGTAACCTATAGAGTGTCATGATTAAACGGCTCTAGATTGCTACGAGTTACTACCAGTATTGATACTCACAGGTCTACCACTACCATCGGTCCGTTCTGGTAGTTCTGGTGACTGTCGTGCAGTAGAGACACCAGACTAAGAGTGTTACTAAGAGCAGGAAGAGTGTGGGGCCAACCCTGAGCCATTATCAGCCGGATAGGAAGCTCGTAATCATCCTGCAGACTCTGGATAGTTAGCTCCACAGTAACCAGTCCAGAGTGAACCCTAGTCTCCAAGAACCGTACCTTCCAGTTCTCACTGTCAAATTCTTCCCCTTCGTTGGGCCAGAACTGGGGACAGTTAGCCTCCTCATTGACTGCATTGAGTAGCACTATAGTCTGTGCATTGTGATCGTAAACCTGTGGAGTAAATGTACAACATTGTATTGTAGCAAGAAAAATAGTGTGGCTTACGATTCGCAAATTTTCCTTCTCACAAATCTCTTCAAAATAAGCATAGGAGAAAACTCAATGCTTCACTGAAAGAATAATTCAAAAAACAAAAATAGAGTTATTTTTTCGCTGTGGAAAAGGCAAAACAACCAGAGTAATAAAAATCACTCACAATTTAATTACCTAATATCTAATTGCCGCAACCATTAGGATAGATCATCAGCTGAATAATCTTTAATAAAATGTTGCAGATCTCCACTCACCATTTGCCAGAAGTCCATGATTGTTTCATTGAGAGGATGTTGAGTTATCACGAACTCTTTCAGTCGATTGTAGCCCATTAACCACGTGGCATTGATATAATCTGACCCATCCACACCAGCCTGTTGAACAGAGGAAGAGGAAATGATGAAAATATAACTGGTACATAAGCCAAATGTAGAAGATACGAGTAGTGCACTGCCAATCAATACTAGTTCTCACTAGTTAGCTACCTGTCAATACCAGTTCTCACTAGTTAGCTACCTGTCAATACCAGTTCTCACTAGTTAGCTACCTGTCAATACCAGTTCTCACTAGTTAGCTACCTGTCAATACCAGTTCTCACTAGTTAGCTACCTGTCAATACCAGTTCTCACTAGTTAGCTACCTGTCAATACCAGTTCTCACTAGTTAGCTACCTGTCAATACCAGTTCTCACTAGTTAGCTACCTGTCAATACCAGTTCTCACTAGTTAGCTACCTGTCAATACCAGTTCTCACTAGTTAGCTACCTGTCAATACCAGTTCTCACTAGTTAGCTACCTGTCAATACCAGTTCTCACTAGTTAGCTACCTGTCAATACCAGTTCTCACTAGTTAGCTACCTGTCAATACCAGTTCTCACTAGTTAGCTACCTGTCAATACCAGTTCTCACCTTTGGAGTTAGGTGCACTCTGCCAGTTTCTATTGGGAGGAGGAAGTTTGTTCTGTTTTTGTGTCCATTGGAAGGTTTAGTCGCACTAAGAACATTGTATTCTTCGGGAATGAACTGTGTCGCCATCTGAAAAATAAAACACATTTATGATCAGTCAATTAAAAGTAGATAGGTAGGTATTTAAATCGCTAATAATTTTAGGTAGGTAGGTAGCTATTTGAAGTAATAATCTTACGTAGCAAAATAGAATAGAAAAATTTAGGTGAATATAATAACTAACTACTTATAGATAGCCAAATCACATTTAATAATTAGCTACTGGTAAATAAAATTAATTAGATAAATAATATCCTTAATTTATTGAGGAAATGAATTTCGTAATGTTCAAATGTAGGTAGACTATCCTAATATTGCCTCAGTAAATCAATGTGTACCTTCATCTGATGGTTCAAGAGGAACCACTGACTGTCATCTGGACCACCAGCTTGCTGGAGACTGCTGATGTACTTGGATATGGCGTGAGCAGGCAGACGAGTGTTGCCTGATTCTATGGCTTCTACCAGAGCATCGTGAATGAACATGTACTGCTCTTCAGTCTGAGAAAGGAGATTGTTATATAAGACTAAGAAGATAGCTTGTGATATAGGACTGAGATTGTGCAGGACTAGCTGGCTACGTTATATTGTCGAGTAAGAACTCACTCACCGATCAGACCCTATTTTTTCATCAATGAAGAATTCAAATAATGTTTAGATTTTTTTTATTTCGAGATAAGAATAGCTACGAAGAAGCAGTCAGACAGAAAAATGTTTTATTCAATTCACAGAAGGTTTAGCTAGCTAATGGGTCTTCAATAAGCGTTTGTTCGACAATGGGTTTTTACCCCCTTCATATCCACCAAAATACCTGGACTAAGAAGTTACGTTGCTCTCGGATGTGTTTGAGGAAGCCGTAGACGTTGAGTTTTCCTTTGGATTTTATCTGTCGCAGCATAGCGTCAAGCACTATGTAGGTTCCGGTACGTCCCACTCCAGCACTGGAACAATAACAACCAGATAGAGATTACTAACACTTGAAATATTTTGAGGAATATGTTAAAATTATGCTCACAAATCTGATCAAATTCGTGGATGCGATTATTGTATTGAACAATAAAAATTTCAGATAAATCTCTTCCATTTACCCAAACTAACTATTTTTAGTCCCAACTTATAAATAGGCTAACGTTTCCTACCTGCAGTGTACAATGATAGGGCCTCCGTTGTCAGGGTTGGCAGCAGCTGATATCCTGACGAAGGACAGCACTGACAGGGGATGGTCAGGTGTGCCGTGATCAGGCCAGTTAGTGTAGTGGTACTGTAGGATGATGCGCTCATTCGAACCTGACTTGGTGCATTTCACCTTCAATAGAAGTGGGGAATTAACATTCGTTAGTAGCTATAGGATATATTGGTAGAATATTACAATAACGAAAAAAAAAAGAATAAATATCATTTGAAATATATATATAGCTACCTAGAATAGAATTATAAGAAACTTTTGTTCACAACATTTTCTTTTCTGAGTATTCTACTCTGACTACAAAATGATGTCCGTGGTAGCTATAGCTACTCCTTACAGTTTATAATAGGTAGGTCTTTTTAGCTAGAAGAACTGGATTGATAACAAGATATAGAGAAGCGTTTACCAAAGTGTACATATTTAAAATGTGTAGGTAGCTTAATAGTTAATTGAATTTTAAGAAGATATATAGTTAGCATGTAGCTACTTCGGAATCTAAGGTAATATAGCGAAGATGTCATGAAACAAAAAAAATACACACAGCTAGCTATCTTAGAACAAAAAATGAACGAGTTATGAAGTTATTGAAATTAAGGAGCGATTTGTGAGTAATGACGTTAATGAAATTAACCATTAATTTTTGAGTTGTGACGTCATTGAAATTAGCCATTAATTTTTGAGTTGTGACGTCATTGAAATTAACAAGCGTAACACATCTGCATGTTGCTAAAATTTAAAGATGGTAGCTAGCTACAGATTACACCCCTCACCTTCATGTGTTTGATGGCGAATTTCCTGATGGTGTAGGTAGCGAACACATCTTCCTGTACCAGTCTGACCTGTATGAGGCCATAGGTCTCTATGCCTTCTTTGGGCCAGTACTGGTCACACTTTTTCTGGGAGAGAAGAGAGGTGTTAGTGAGGGGGTAGTTAAGGGGGGGCATATTAGGGGGTGTCTGTTGAGAGAAGGGGGGGGGGGGGTTAAACTTAACCTAACTGACTAACATGGAAAAAAAGTTTTTTTTTTAATTTAATTGTATTAATATATATTCTTTAATTGAATTTTTTTTTAATTGAATTTTTTTTCATCATTACTTAATTTTCCAGGGAGTCAGAGATTAAAAACTAACGGGCAAAGCTATGAAACATAGTTGGAAATAAAATAACATTGACCCATGCAAAATGATACCAAAGAAAAAGTGGAAACAAAAAGATGAAACATGGATAGGGTAAGTTGCGAGTTATCGGACGGTTCCACATTATCGATCTTTTATGATTGAAAAAGTGAAACCGTCCGATAACTCGAAACTGCCCCTAGTTCATGTACTAGTAATGTTAAAATACCTCCAGACACTGAGACCCTAGTTTGGGTTGTTTTTTTATTGTTTCCTGCACACAGACGAAATGAGAATTAATATCTTGAAGAAAATAATAGCATACTTACTATTTCTTTCGAGAAAAGCTAATCTTTCCATTACAAAACACGTAATACATTTTCATTCACTTTTCCTAGCTATATAAAATTAGCTTATATTTTTTAACAATATAATCAATTCATCAAAATGTCTCTTCAGCACATAAATTCTTTGAATAGAAAATTCAATAAATTATGATCTATAACAAAGTTCATAAATTATTCAGTTACTCAATTTAGTGCTAGCTAACAGCTGGCTATAGCTAGTTCATTTCGTAGCTATTAATTAAAAAAAGATAATATTTAGCCATCCATTAAATTGAATTCTATATCACAGCTCGATATCACAAATAATTTATCGAAAAATCACGGCAACTTATTTCAATTTAAAGACTAGTTGGCAACTCATTCCAATTCAAAGACCCATTGGTAACTCTTTTCAATTTAAAGACTAGTAGGCAACTTATTTTCAATTTAAAGACTAGTAGGCAACTCATTTCAATTTAAAGACTAGTAGGCAACTCACTCTGCCTCTCTCCACGAGGTTGGTAATCATGACGATGATGTGAACCCTCTGCTCCCAAACCATCCGCCAAAAGGTGTCAAATGTCGACGGAAGGGGACCCTGAGTACCTGAAATAAACATCACACTTGGAATTAGTTTCAAAAAAACACTATTAGGGTAGATTACGAATTGTGGGTCAGTTTCACATATTTTTTTTTTTCATTTTTTCTTATATGACTAAATAAGTGAAACTGACCAATAATTCATAATTTACCCTAGCTTTATATATAGTGAACTAAGTACAACTAGGTCACTATAGCTATAGAGCTATGACAGACTAAACAAAATATGATCATTAATTATTAAGAGCACTTCATTACTAGGGTTGTGACAATATGCGTTTAAAATCATAGATCCGGAAAATAATATAGATGTATTGAATTAAAGACTATTCAATCGTTCTAAACCAGTGTTATACAGTATTCGATACCATTTCATTTTGTTTCGTCTATGATATTCTTAAGATCTATGATTTTAAATGCATATTGTCACAACCCTATTCATTACCCATGACTTCATTATAGCTAGTGGTGGCACTGCAGTGAATCTTTAAAGAATGATATCTAAAGTTTTTACAATTACTCACCAATATAAGCCTTGGCCTTATCATAGCCGTCAATGTAGTTAGCGTTGACATACTCCAGTTGCGTGGATCGTTTCGACTGACCAGGTAAAGGACGTAGAGGAACTCTACTGTGATCATCTGAAGAAAAACACACACTTTAGTTATTATGTAAAGGAATGGTAAAGTCAATAAGAAAATAATTCTAATTTCTCTAATCTGCCCAGACAACAGGATAGAAAAAATCATAGCTAATCCAAATTACAACAGTTTGGGGACAAAGGGACACCACCCACTTCTTTTCCATTCATCCCAGAGAGCTTCAGGATAGAGCCATTAAAGGTTAATAGAAGATTGAGAGGGAGGGTCTATGGGCCCACTAACTCTTCTATGGCCCCACTAACTCTTCTATGGCCCCACTAACTCTCCTATGGCCCCACTAACTCTCCTATGGCCCCACTAACTCTCCTATGGCCCCACTAACTCTCCTATGGCCCCACTAACTCTTCTATGGCCCCACTAACTCTTCTATGGCCCCACCAAGCAGTTTTACTCACATGCCACAATGTTGAGGTATCTGTTCTTTGGTTTGTTGTCAGGGTGGTGACTATGGTCAGCAGTGAGAGCATCACTCTGGGTAGCAGCCTGGATAGCCTCATACTCTTTGCTGAAACCTATGTCTCCATCAGCGTGAAGACGGGACACATGCTGAAAAAGAAAGAAAATGTTAGCTATACTATGTGACGGTAATTGAGTAGACACCCCTATAGGTATATGAGTAGCTAGCTACTGGTAATTCAGTTGATAACCTATAGGTATGAGCACAGTAAGTACCGCTAATTGAGTAGATAATCTATTGGTATTAGTACAGTAGCTACCGGTAATTGAGTATATACCCGATTGGTATTAGTACAGTAGCTACCGGTAATTGAGTATATACCCGATTGGTATTAGTACAGTAACTACCGGTAATTGAGTATATACCCTGTAGGTATTAGTACAGTAGCTACCGGTAATTGAGTAGATACCCTGTAGGTATTAGTACAGTAGCTACCGGTAATGGAGTAGATACCCTGTAGGTATTAGTACAGTAGCTACCGGTAATTGAGTAGATACCCTGTAGGTATTAGTACAGTAGCTACCGGTAATTGAGTAGATACCCTGTAGGTATTAGTACAGTAGCTACCGGTAATGGAGTAGATACCCTATAAGTATTAATACAGTAGCTACCGCTAATTGAGTAGACACCCTAAAAAATATCTCCCCAATAACCTCGTAGCAAAAATGCACCAAATTTCTTCCCTGTGATGAGAATAGTTGTCTAACATTTTCAAGGTCTCTCCTATCTGCAAAGGCAGTGTCCGTTATCAGCTTTAAGCAGCTGAAGTTAAAGGAGAACTGCTAGGTCTGAGAGAGAGATAGAACTGCTAGGTGTGAGAGAGATAGAACTGCTAGGTGTGAGAGAGATAGAACTGCTAGGTGTGAGAGAGATAGAACTGCTAGGTGTGAGAGATAAAACTGCTAGGTGTGAGAGATAAAACTGCTAGGTGTGAGAGATAAAACTGCTAGGTGTGAGAGATAAAACTGCTAGGTGTGAGAGAGATAGAACTGCTAGGTGTGAGAGATAAAACTGCTAGGTGTGAGAGAGATAGAACTGCTAGGTGTGAGAGATAAAACTGCTAGGTGTGAGAGATAAAACTGCTTGGTGTGAGAGATAAAACTGCTAGGTGTGAGAGATAAAACTGCTAGGTGTGAGAGATAAAACTGCTAGGTGTGAGAGAGATAGAACTGCTAGGTGTGAGAGATAAAACTGCTAGGTGTGAGAGATAAAACTGCTTGGTGTGAGAGATAAAACTGCTAGGTGTGAGAGATAAAACTGCTAGGTGTGAGAGATAAAACTGCTAGGTGTGAGAGAGATAGAACTGCTAGGTGTGAGAGATAAAACTGCTTGGTGTGAGAGATAAAACTGCTAGGTGTGAGAGAGATAGAACTGCTAGGTGTGAGAGATAAAACTGCTTGGTGTGAGAGATAAAACTGCTAGGTGTGAGAGATAAAACTGCTAGGTGTGAGAGAGAGAACTGCTAGGTGTGAGAGAGATAAAACTGCTAGGTGTGAGAGAGAGAGAACTGCTAGGTGTGAGAGAGAGAGAACTGCTAGGTATGATAGGGTCTACAACATAGACAATGATAACTTAGCTACACTGCACATAGTTCAGCATGCTTTCCTGAGTTAAAAATAGATAGCTAGCTAATTCAATCTTTATAATTGAAAAAATTGGTAGCTACATTTTTAACCCTAGTAACCAGTCCTTAAAAGTTTGCTCAGTAACCTGCCCTGCTAAACCTAGGAATACTGAGCAAGGACTAGGACTAGGTTACTGGGGTTAAATAATTCAAAATTTTCTGAAATTCTTACCTAGCTATATTTAATTTTTTTTAATTTCTAAAATTTGAGAAAAATATTTTCCTTTAGCTAGCTACAAAAAAAATGTAGAAAATAAGATCGAAATAATTATTTTTTTGTTCTCACCATAGCGAAGTGGTGGACATCAACAGGGCCGTAGAGTCCATCTCCCCCAGTCTCGTTCTCCCACTCTGTGTTCAGTACCCCAGTGAGTGGCTTGGTGCTCTCATCTAGGTAGTAGTAGGAGCCTTGAACTTTCCTGGGGGGGGGGAAGAGGGGGGAAATGTGAGACAGAGTGGGAGGAAGTAGACTTTATGTGGGGAAAATATGGGTGGTTGATAAAATTCGAAAAAATCAAATATTTTTTTTTTCCAATTTTTTTCTTTACTCATAGCTAGCTATATTACAAGAATATCTAAAAAATCTTGTTTTTATACACTAAAATTACATAGCTGTGCACTGAATTAATTTGAGTGTATAAAACCGAGATTTCTAAGATATTCATGTAGCTGATAGCTATATAGCATACCTATTGAACAATAAAAATTATATATATTTTTTAAAAATTTGAGGGTCTGTAGCTAACTAGTTCAAAGTTTGTAATTTGCAATTATCATTCCAACACACCTGTATATTATGGTAATGCAGGTGTAACAATAACACACCTGTATATGATGATAATGCAGGTGTAACAATAACACACCTGTATATTATGGTAATGCAGGTGTAACAATAACACACCTGTATATGATGATAAAGCAGGTGTAACAATAACACACCTGTATATGATGATAATGCAGGTGTAACAATAACACACCTGTATATGATGCTAATGCAGGTGTAACAATAACACACCTGTATATGATGCTAATGCAGGTGTAACAATAACACACCTGTATATGATGATAAAGCAGGTGTAACAATAACACACCTGTATATGATGCTAAAGCAGGTGTAACAATAACACACCTGTATATGATGCTAATGCAGGTGTAACAATAACACACCTGTATATGATGATAGAGCAGGTGTAACAATAACACACCTGTATATGATGCTAAAGCAGGTGTAACAATAACACACCTGTATATGATGCTAAAGCAGGTGTAACAATAACACACCTGTATATGATGCTAATGCAGGTGTAACAATAACACACCTGTATATGATGCTAATGCAGGTGTAACAATAACACACCTGTATATGATGCTAATGCAGGTGTAACAATAACACACCTGTATATGATGCTAATGCAGGTGTAACAATAACACACCTGTATATGATGCTAATGCAGGTGTAACAATAACACACCTGTATATGATGCTAATGCAGGTGTAACAATAACACACCTGTATATGATGATAAAGCAGGTGTAACAATAACACACCTGTATATGATGCTAATGCAGGTGTAACAATAACACACCTGTATATGATGATAATGCAGGTAAGCAGCACCAGGGCAATGAGAAGGCAGAACACCACCGCAAACACCCAGGTGGGGACATCCATTTCCCCCCAGGGGACTCTGGGGGTGAAGAAGGAGGAAGAGTGGGGGGTGGAGTGACAGTCGGGGAAAAGCTGAATGTTTCGGGGGAGGGAGAAACGACCCTATGAAGAAAATAAAGAGTAATTAGAGGAAAATATTAATTTTAGAAACTTTAAATTTTAGAAAATATTATATAGCTATCAAATTTTTAATTTTAGCAAATTTAGAACTAGCTATAGTAAATTTAGAATTAGCTATAGTAAATTTAGAACTAGCTATAGTAAATTTAGAATTAGCTATAGTAAATTTATAATTATTATAAATTAGGAACTTTAGTAAATTTTGTATTATAGCAATACCTAGGAGCTAAATTTTAAATTAGAGATAGCTAGCTAATTTTTTAGTAAGTATGGTTACTGTAGCTACCAAGAGTAGCTATCTAAGTACTTACCTTGTAAGTTCTGTTGGTGTACTTAGAGTAAGTACCACCCCGTACTTTAACTTCATACATTGTGTTGGCAGAGAGGTTGGTTATCAAAAACTGAAACAGAAAAATGAAAACAATTTATATTTTCCCAATAATCTCTCTATATTAGCTAATATAGTTAACCATTCCACTTTAATTAAAAATGAATAAATAGAACAAGATACACAATTATCAACTAAACCATTTGAAAGAAAAATATTGCTTTAGTTTATCAATTAAGTTTGAAAATAAAACTATATATATATTTGTGAAAAAAGTTTGATTATTATTATTTTTTAGCTATATGGTGATTCAGTATGGTGGTATGAGTGACTTTAAACCAGTCACTCCGTTCTAATGATAGGGATAGATGGGGCATTGTTCCAATTACCGGACACCACTCAATCACCGTATTAAAAAAATCAAACTAGCCTAGTCAAAGAAAAAAGAATTAAATAGGAAGTGCTCAGTTATTGAATTGTTCCACATTTCCGAACACTTGGAAAAGAAATATACAGTGACACCCCTGAGTTATGAAGTATTGGTTTCTTCATAACTCAGGGGCACTGATAGTTTTCTATGATTAAATTTTAATAATAAAATATCTTGGAGAAAACTATGCTCTGTGTCCTAGTTACCTATGTGATAACTAGGACGAAATTCATGACGTATATCGTTTTCTAAAACATAAACATAGAAAACATTTCATAACTCAGGTCCTTCATTACTCGAGTGCTTCATAACTCATAATTTTATAACTCATAACTTCATAACTCATAATATTATAACTCATAACTTCATAACTCATAATATTATAACTCATAACTTCATAACTCATAATATTATAACTCATAACTTCATAACTCATAATATTATAACTCATAACTTCATAACTCATAATTTTATAACTCATAACTTCATAACTCATAACTTCATAACTCATAATTTTATAACTCATAACTTCATAACTCATAATTTTATAACTCATAACTTCATAACTCATAACTTCATAACTCATAATTTTATAACTCATAACTTCATAACTCATAATATTATAACTCATAACTTCATAACTCATAATATTATAACTCATAACTTCATAACTCATAATTTTATAACTCATAACTTCATAACTCATAATTTTATAACTCATAACTTCATAACTCATAATTTTATAACTCATAACTTCATAACTCATAACTTCATAACTCATAATTTTATAACTCATAACTTCATAACTCATAATTTTACAACTCATAACTTCATAATTTTATAACTCATAACTTCATAACTCATAACTTCATAACTCATAATTTTATAACTCAGGAGTTTTAAAACAATTAGCACTTAACTTCTATTTTAATTGGTAACTATTCATGAAACCTACAGTTATCATATGTAGGTACCAGTTGAAATAACTAGTATACTTTTTTGACGTGTTCTAAAACATGAAACAGTCCAATAACTCAAAACTAACCCTAATTCTGACTTAATGATAATTCTGATATTCTTCACACGGTACACTGACAGTGTCCGGTAATAGGGAGGTTTACCCCATAACACAAGGAGGTACCATAGTAAACAGAATAGTATAGTACCCCAGTTACATGTATTATTCAAATTTATTCTGGGTAGGCTGTGACGTCATGTATGTAAGCAAGAGGTCACGTCATAGTAAACAGAATTGCTGTAGGTCACGTGGAATAGAGAATTAAGATGGCGGCCAACGCGACCGATCTGACTAATGATCTAATTATCTTGAATAAATCGTCTTCTTCAAGACTAAAAATTTGTTACTATTTTGGGTGTAAAAAGACCAGTAGCAATTACATCAACAGTCAATTTTTAATTTTCGTCCGTATGACTATAAAGATTGGATAATAGCATGCGGTAATGTGGAATTAAAAAAATATATCACCGAAAACGTTATTTAACAAAAGTTGGGTGTGTTGCAGCCACCTTTTGTGTTTGTACTGTACGTACAAACGTACGCACCATTGTTTACATGTGACGTCACAGCCTACCGGGACACGCGTAATATCCCCCCCTATAGCTCTGGGATACTATATCTTCTCTGTACTGTGGAGGTACTCACGTTGTGTTCCAGTCTGTTGTTGACTGACTTAACAGTTATCTCATCAAACTCGAAAGCATCACTGTCATCAGGACGGTAGTAAATGTAGTATAGGTCTACCTGTCCGTACACCTGGGGAAGTGGTAATTAATTAGATAATTTAATATTATTCAATTACATAATAAATGTTTAATGAAAAAAAAAACATCTGGTAAAAACATTTTATTTGTTAAATTAAAAACAAGCTATTTAAATTTAAAATATTTTTTAAATTTATTAACTATAAAGGTTTAACGTCTGCTTCGGAACCAAAGGCCATATTGCTGAAGTCAAAAAGAAATTAAATACAAGGGACTGGAAGAAGCAGTCAGAAAAGAAAGTGGCTCCATTAACAAAGTCACCTACCACCGGTTGGTGACAATGCTCATGGATACAGAAAGGCTACTCCGTGAATGCAGTCACTAACAAAAATTAATTCTATAGCATTAATTGACTACTAACCTCTCCAGGTCTGCGCCACTGCAGGTACAACGTGGTGTCTGACTGACATGTTAGATTGGAGATGAAAGGAGGGCCAGGCTCTGGAAAGAGAGAACTTTAATTTGGAGAGATAAGTTAGTTAATGGAAAAGGTGAATAAAAAGAGTTGTAATTGGTGATAAAAATTAACAAAATTGACCGAGTTTTTCTCTTTTTAAAAATATTGAGTTTAAATTTAAAAAAAAATCAATATAGCCATACATTTCATAAATTTAATTTTTTTACTTTAATTAATTTTATAAGTTAATTTTTTCAAATATAATTAGTTTTACATTAATTTAAATATCTCTATATTCATAATTTTATTAATTTCATTTTCTATTAAAATTTTATCACGTTTATTTTACATTAAAATTTTACTCATTTTACATTGAGATTCTATTCATAATTAATTTATTGTTAGTTAAAATGGTAAAATATGGTACAGTTTAATAACTCTGTTCAAAGTTAGGATAGAGCTAGTCCCAATACATCAGGACGGTAGTAAAGAGTGGTGTCCGGTAATTGGAACAATGCCCCATCTATTCCTAAAATCTCACCGGACACATCAGTGGTGACATTAACGGAGTCAGATGAGTTGCCCTCGTGGTTCTCAGTGAAAGCATACGTCCAAATGGTGTAGTCAGTCATCGGGCCTGAAAAATAGTATAGAAAATAGTTCAGAAAGAAATCTAAGAAATAGTGTAAGCAAATTCAAATTATTCAATTAATTAATTTTTAATGAAAAAAAAACATCTAATTCAGTTAATAATTTTTTAATGAAAAAACCATATGAAATGGAAAAATCTCAAAACTAATGTGAAATAAAAATACTTATTTCTCTAGCTAACAAGTGGAACCCCTGTATAACAGTGTTAATAATATACAATTGAAAATTATATACTACTTAAATCTATACATTTTATATTTCAATTTAGCCACAATTATTAAAATTAATTTCGAAAAAAAAATCGATAATTATAACATAACTGTCTGTCAGATCATATAAAGTAATAACTACGGAAAATAAACACAACAAATATCTATTAAATGTATCTCGTGAATAAAAAGAATGTGAAATAAATAAATTTAAAATTTAAATAGTCATGTATTTTTTGAATGCAAACCAATCAGGTGTACGGTAATAGAGTATTCACCCTAAAGACCTTCACACGCACAACACATAATTACAGTAGTTACTATATACGCTAGAAAGTACATAAATAATAACACATCTTTGCATCAATTCGAGATAATAAGAGACAACACGAGTCTACGAATGGCAACTAGTGTACGCGTGCCGTCAAAAATGACAGCCTATTCACCATATCAATTTTATGTTCACTGATGGTAGTTCAATTTATGTAATAATTATTATCCCTGACTCCACTATTTTAAACTGAATAAAATATAATTTAATTAAATTATTGGAACCATTTATTGAACTGATATCAGAACAATTTCCTATCCATGCTATCAGCTGCTTGCTGATACCGATCGCCAGTTTGAGGAACATTCTATACAAGCAGATAAAAGGCCGCGTATTCACCGCTTACCATTCATTTAACCGTGATTAATTGAAGAGGCGTAAACTGGTCGATGAAAACGCAGCGTTTTATCTGCTAATATAGACTGGTCCCCAAACTGGCGGTCGGTCACTACATTTCCCCGACAGGTTTAGATGATAGATGATGTTGAAACACTAACGCGGAAATCACGTATATGCTTCATCACACTGAACTTTCTCAGAATTAAGTATGAGCAGAGTAGCGATGATTTGTATGCAGTAGCTACTTTGTGATAAACGCCTGTGTGAACATTCATTCGAAACTATATATAAAGTTATGAATGCAACATATGAATTTTAAATGTAATTATCAGTGTTGTGACAATATGCTTTGAAATCATATATCTTAAGAATATCACAGACGAGATGAAATGGTATCGAATACTATATACCATATAGCAACCGCTGGTGTAGAACCATTCAATAACCTTTATTTTTCTCCTATAATATTTTCAGCATCATGATTTTAAAAGCATATTGTCACAACCTTAGCAATTAGCTACTAAAACAAAGCACATGTGCAATTGTGCATATATACAAACTCTTATGGTGGGCCATAGAAGATTCAGAAGGGATAGGTGTCCCTTCATAATCTCCTATGGCCCCACCATGACACCAATGAACTATCCTTAGTTAGGACAGTAAATAAAATTGTAGCTTCTTATTCTGTAGTCACTTAGGAAGAAAAATCACCCATTTTACCACATAGTAAATAAAACCGCAGTACACCACAAACCACATGCTTACGGTGTACTGGACAGTAGACTCGTGTACTGCTCAGTACAGTTAAGTACTGGTCAGTAGTCAAGTACTGGACAGTACAGATAAGTACTGGGGACAGTACAGATAAGTACTGGTCAGTAGAGTCAAGTACTGGTCAGTAGTCAAGTACTGGACAGTACAGATAAGTACTGGTCAGTAGAGTCAAGTACTGGTCAGTAGTGTCAAGTACTGGTCAGTAGAGTCAAGTACTGGTCAGAAGAGTCAAGTACTGGTCAGTAGAGTCAAGTACTGGTCAGTAGAGTCAAGTACTGGTCAGTAGAGTCAAGAACTGGTCAGTAGTCAAGTACTGGACAGTACAGATAAGTACTGGTCAGTAGAGTCAAGTACTGGTCAGTAGAGTCAAGTACTGGTCAGTAGAGTCAAGTACTGGTCAGAAGAGTCAAGTACTGGTCAGTAGAGTCAAGTACTGGTCAGTAGAGTCAAGTACTGGTCAGTAGAGTCAAGTACTGGACAGTAGAGTCAAGTACTGGACAGTAGAGTCAAGTACTGGACAGTACAGTTCGCGTTCACACAGCAGTATCTAATTTTTAAATTATCTGCAGAACGAACACGCTTGTCCATATATCATAAGTTATTTATTGCATCACTGAACACATCCGTTATCAGTACTTACTAACTGTACGCTATTTTTAGATAGAGTGGTTTGGTGTGAAAATATTTATTGTATTTTTCTCAATGTATCTCTGATGATAAGATTTTTTTTATCGTAATAATTTTCCATTTAATATTCTACTAGGTACTATTCCCTAGCTAATATTTCCCTAGCTAATATTTCCCTAGCTAATATTTCCCTAGCTAATATTCCCAAGCTAATATTCCCAAGCTAATATTCCCAAGCTAATATTCCCAAGCTAATATTCCCCAGCTAATATTCCCCAGCTAATATTTCCCTAGCTACTATTCCCCTAGATACTATTCCCCTAGCTAATATTCCCCTAGCTAATATTCTCCTAGCTAATATTTCCCTGGCTAATATTTCCCTGGCTAATATTTCCCTGGCTAATATTTCCCTAGCTAATATTCCCCTAGCTAATATTCCCCTAGCTAATATTCCCCTAGCTAATATTCCCCTAGCTAATATTCCCTAGCTAATATTCCCTAGCTAATATTCCCTAGCTAATATTCCCTAGCTAATATTTCCCTGGCTAATATTTCCCTATCTAATATTCCCTAGCTAATATTCCCCTAGCTAATATCGTACTCACGGATATTAGTGAGAGTGTAGTTAATTTTCTCAGTGGCGATGTTAACAGTTCTTACATCAGTGAAGTTACCCCTTACGAAGAACACCCTGGTGAAAAAAATGGAAATAACTCATTAGTGGGGAATTAATAAATAAGCTAATAAAATATATAATTAGTGGGGAGGAACACTTATTAAAACATAATAGATCATGTTTTAACTTGTCAGAACCTGTTCAAACTTGTCAGAACCTGTTCAAACTTGTCAGAACCTGTTCAAACTTGTCAGAACCTGTTCAAACTTGTCAGAACCTGTTCAAACTTGTCAGAACCTGTTCAAACTTGTCAGAACCTGTTCAAACTTGTCAGAACCTGTTCAAACTTGTCAGAACCTGTTCAAACTTGTCAGAACCTGTTCAAACTTGTCAGAACCTGTTCAAACTTGTCAGAACCTGTTCAAACTTGTCAGAACCTG
This sequence comes from Caprella mutica, assembly GCA_947561585.1. Taxonomy (NCBI): domain Eukaryota; kingdom Metazoa; phylum Arthropoda; class Malacostraca; order Amphipoda; family Caprellidae; genus Caprella; species Caprella mutica. The sequence continues at coordinate 119,822 of CANNZV010001478.1, read as the reverse complement.
TTCAAACTTGTCAGAACCTGTTCAAACTTGTCAGAACCTGTTCAAACTTGTCAGAACCTGTTCAAACTTGTCAGAACCTGTTCAAACTTGTCAGAACCTGTTCAAACTTGTCAGAACCTGTTCAAACTTGCCAGAACCTATTCAAACTTGCCAGAACCTATTCAAACTTGCCAGAACCTATTCAAACTTGCCAGAACCTATTCAAACTTGCCAGAACCTATTCAAACTTGTCAGAACATGTTCAAACTTGCCAGAACCTATTCAAACTTGTCAGAACCTGTTCAAACTTGTCAGAACCTGTTCAAACTTGTCAGAACCTGTTCAAACTTGTCAGAACCTGTTCAAACTTGTCAGAACCTGTTCAAACTTGTCAGAACATGTTCAAACTTGTCAGAACATGTTCAAACTTGTCAGAACATGTTCAAACTTGCCATAACATGTTCAAACTTGTCAGAAGATGTTCAAACTTGTCAGAAGATGTTCAAACTTGTCAGAAGATGTTCAAACTTGTCAGAAGATGTTCAAACTTGTCAGAACCTGTTCAAACTTGCCAGAACCTGTTCAAACTTGTTAGAACATGTTCAAACTTGTTAGAACATGTTCAAACTTGTCAGAACCTGTTCAAACTTGTCAGAACCTGTTCAAACTTGTCAGAACATGTTCAAACTTGTTTAACATTGTCAGAATATGTTTGGACTCAAATCAAATTTTTTTAATAATTTAGTTTGAGGCCATACCCCATTATGCAATATGTATTTCTACCCGTTAATACTTTATTTACCTCTATATTCCACATTCTTTTTCCCGACTCACCTGTAACCATTGATGTCCCCATTGGGGTTGAGGGGCTTGATCCAAGAGAGACTCACGAACTTGTCCCCCTTGCCTGTCACAGTCAGGTTACGGGGGGGAGAGGGGACTGGAAAGAAAGGGGGAGGGGAGTGTTAGAGGGTAAGTCAGTCTATTTCTATTGTTGATTGTGAAAATGTTATACAGGGTGACCCACAAAAAAGGCTACCAAACTTTGAATTAATATAAATATTGCACACAAACAATCTCAATTCCTTAAGCAATGACTGGTAGAGTGGATACATGTAAAAAATTTAATTTTTAATATTATTTCAACTCATTTTTTATCTACTTCAAAATACAATGTATTATTATATATATTAATTAAAAGTTGGGTACACTTTTTTGTGGGTCACCCTGTATATATAATTGAACAATGGTCACTGATCTCTTGCTCAGGACCAAACTAATAGTGAAAAAAAGAGTTAAAATTAACATCATAATAGTAATTTCACAATAGAGACGGTAATGCACTATGGAGTACATCTATCTATAGCTACTATAATAAGAGCCGCGTCCATCTGTCCGTCCGTGTGTCACACTTTTATAAAGAAAGACAGATTGAAGGCTGCTTCACACATGTCAGGGATCCGTCCGGGACGTCACCGGTCCGTCTCCTCTCAGTGAAAAAATATATCGTTACTTTAATTTCAACGGACACGTTTACACAGTACCGGCTCCTTGCAGTCATAGAGTAATAATATTATATACCAGAGAGAGCTAGTTGTGCAGCGAATACAGCACGCTTAAAACCTTATTTTGTTTCAGTCATCGAGTTATGATAAACTACTTCTAGAGAGAGGAAGTGTTGCAGCGATTGCAGGACGCTTAGAAAGACGGTGTTAAACCTTATTTTGTTTCAGTCATCGAGTTATGATAAACTACTTCTAGAGAGAGGAAGTGTTGCAGCGATTGCAGGACGCTTAGAAAGACGGTGTAAAACCTTATTTTGTTTCAGTTATATCATTTCTCCATTAAACTGACGCTAGATTGCCAATCACGTGACCCAAAAATAAGGATTTTAGCGTCCCACAAGACGCGATATTATTTTGGCCACTGACTCACCACTTGATTAAGAAAGACGAATTAAATCAAAACATTTGTGGCAGTATCATGACCACAGGCTATAATAATAATATTTACACTAATAATCGATCAAATGAATAAAAAATTATATTTTAGCTTTTGAGATATTTTTTTGCTTAATCAGAATATGTCTAATTGTTTATCCATACTACATACTATTACTCACTTTCGAATACAATTTATATTCGATAACAGATAGTGTACTAGTTATAATAACAGTACACTTACAACATGTTAGTAACGTTAAATCAAGTAACTAACAACGAACGTTAAATAAGTAACAATGAAATACTACACAGAGTTAATAACTTAATTCCAATGATAAAATGTTATCAATAAAATAAGAAGATAAAGCACTTCCTTAACAATAATAGATGATTAATAATAATCAATGTAGGTATCTAGCAATAATCAAAACTATTAGCAATCAATAAAGGTGTTTTCTCACAATTACGATCATACCCAATTACCGTAGCTACAGCATTAATTACGGTAGCTATTATACAATGACATTGTGGGAGATAATAGAGCATCAGAATGGGAACTATTTATAGTCATTTTGACTAGCTAATCATAGTCAGTTTGACTAGCTAATCATAGTCAGTTTGACTAGCTAATCATAGTCAGTTTGACTAACTAATCATAGTCAGTTTGACTAGCTAATCATAGTCAGTTTGACTAGCTAATCATAGTCAATTTGACTAGCTAATCATAGTCAATTTGACTAGCTAATCATAGTCAATTTGACTAGCTAATCATAGTCAGTTTGACTAGGTAATCATAGTCAATTTGACTAGGTAATCTTAGTCAATTTGACTAGGTAATCTTAGTCAGTTTGACTAGGTAATCTTAGTCAGTTTGACTAGGTAATCTTAGTCAGTTTGACTAGGTAATCATAGTCAGTTTGTCTAGCTTAGTAAGGGCACAATAGTCAGTTTGACTACCTATTATATTCCTAATAACATGCTATACAGTAACTTAAGTAATAGCGATCGTTACGCAATTTCGTACATTAGTTACTTATAATAAAAATATACTGACAGTTTGGTAGAACATGTCACAGTGGGTGTTAACTTTAATCTTTTTAACACTGATCTTAGTGAAGAAGCAATTTTTTTGGCGAATATAACTGTAAATGTGGTGTACGGGACACGTAACTGTACGGGAACACGTAACTGTACGGGAACACGTAACTGTACGGGAACACGTAACTGTACGGAACACGTAACTGTACGGAACACGTAACTGTACGTTAATACGTAACTGTACGTTAATACGTAACTTACACTAGATATACATAATATTGAATTGGAAATTAGAAAATTAATCATAATAAATTCTAACCGATGATTGAATTTCTTGAACATTTTCGATATTTATAATATTCACGATAAAGAGTTAAGGAAATAAACTCTATAAATATTATAACAATATTTCACCCTCATTGTTATGCTATCCTATAATTATTGTATCCCAATTTCCTATATTAAATATTCTAACTAGAATACTCTTAGTTATATTTCCTATACCAATTATTTCAGAATTAAAGAAAGAAATGTATAATTTAAATTCAACCTAAATGAATCAACAGGAAGTACGTACAAAAGAACGAACAAACCACAGCTTGGCAACAAGAGCTCCTTTGTAAATAAAGTAATTAGAAAAATATACCAGATGACTAACTAACTATATAGTAAATATCTTAGAGATTGTTTTATTGACCATAATAATGAGAATATTATGAGTTGGGCAGGATTTAGTATCAACAGTGATGAAAACGTACCAAAAGTTATGAGAACACAAAAATATATGAAAACGTACCAATAGAGATGTAAAACGTACCAACAGCGATGAGAACGTAAATAAAAAGATATGTAAAACGTAAAAAAAAGATATGTAAAACGTAAAAAAAAGATATGTAAAAAGTACCAACAGTGATGAAAATGTACCAAAAGTGATGAAAACGTACCAACAGTTATGAGAACGCAAAAAGATATGAAAACGTACCAAAAGTGATGAAAACGTACCAACAGTTATGAGAACGCAAAAAGATATGAAAACGTACCAACAGTGATGAAAACGTACCAACAGTGATGAAAACGTACCAACAGCGATGAAAACGTACCAACAGCGATGAAAACGTACCAACAGCGATGAAAACGTACCAACAGCGATGAAAACGTACCAACAGCGATGAAAACGTACCAACAACGATGAAAACGTACCAACAGTGATGAAAACGTACCAAAGTGATGAAAACGTACCAAAAGTGATGAAAACGTACTAAACGTGATGAAGACGTACCAAAATCATTTTATTCAAACAAGTACCTGATGTTTATAAATCGAGAATTCAATTTATAAAATTATTTTTTATTGAGAACACGTTATTTTTAACGGGCAAGTACACTAGTTTAGTTACAAATATCACGTTATTCTTCACGGGCAAGTAGGTACCCTAGTTATCATTATTTCTATATCTCTCTTTCAATAATCTTCACATTTTTCTATAGTTTTACATCAAAATACAAAAATTCCCATACAATACAATCTCCACTTAATTAATATAAGAGTAATAAGAGTCTCGGGAATTACTCAGGTGTGTTTACATCATCTCAGGACAGGTGAGACACGCAGGATATCCTGCCTAAGAGAGTACCTGACCAGTCTATGGGAACATGGGGAGATACTCTATTGGTCCGGGTGAATAACAAAGATATTAGTCATCTGTGTACTTGTTATGATAATAAAGATTGTTATGATAATAAAGATTGTTATGATAATAAAGATTGTTATGATAATAAAGATTGTTATGAAAATAAAGATTGTTATGAAAATAAAGATTGTTATGATAATGAAGATTGTTATGATAATGAAGATTGTTATGATAATGAAGATTGTTATGATAATGAAGATTGTTATGAAAATGAAGATTGTTATGAAAATAAAGATTGTTATGATAATAAAGATTGTTATGATAATAAAGATTGTTATGATAATAAAGATTATTATGATAATGAAGATTGTTATGATAATAAAGATTGTTATGATAATAAAGATTGTTATGATAATAAAGATTGTTATGATAATAAAGATTGTTATGATAATAAAGATCGTTATGAAAATGAAGATTGTTATTTTATTCACATGTATTTGTTATGAAAACAAAATTGTTTAATTATGTATGTAGCTAGCTAATGATTAATTAATTAGGGTAATAAAATAATAATAGACTTATTCGTTAAATTTCGAATTTTCCAAACATTTAATTGTGTTGTCAGTTCGAAACAATTGAAAATATTAAAGCAAAAAAATACGAGAATAATGATTATTATTATATTATACATACTTATTATACTATTATTGTATACATTCATAATGTCTTATTATTATTATAGTATGGTTTATTACATCTGCTTCGGAACAAAGGCCCTATCGGTGACGTCAAAAGGAAATTGAGTACAAGGGACTGGAAGAAGCAGTCAGAAAGGAAAGTGTCACCTACTGCCTTCGGTGACAATGCTCATGGATGCGAAAAAGCTACTCCATAGACAAAGTCACCTGCCACCAGTCTGTGACAATGCTTAAGAATAATGCTAAGGTTAGAAATAGCACTTGGATTGCCTAGAAAATAGCAAGTAAATTAACTCCTACATACAATAGTGTGAAATGTGTGTTTGTTTGTTTATTGGTAGCTAACGTATGGGAAAAATAAGTAATTCCTATACATTATATTCATATATAAAAATAAGCATTACATAATACTTCTCGAATAAGTGATTAAGTTCTATGTATTAAATATGTAGCTAGCTACGCATTTTTTTGTTGCAATCTGTACCTATCTATTTCTTACGATATGAAAGAATTAACTTATTTCAATATAGCATAATGTGAGTTAACGATACCTTTAATATAAATCATATATAATAGGGTAAGTTTCGAGTTATCGGACGGTTACACATTTCCGATAATTTAAGAAAAATACAAAATTTTAAACTTTTCAATTCGTATCCATGATACCAGCATGTATCATGGATACAAATGAAGAATTAAAAAATAATGTATATGATCGAAAGAGTGGAACCGGTCAATAACTCAGACCTTACCCTGTACTAACATGTTACTGATAGTAATTTGATAGAAGGCGTCACAGTCGCTATCTAGTCTTATAATTAATACATTATTATTGGCATCTAATATAATTTGTTTGTTTATATGACGCGTTCGGTTTAGGAAGAGCCTAAGAAACAAAACTTGAAGTTATCCAATTTAATTAGTTTATTGCATGAATAAGTTATTCTTGTACTAAAATGAAGTTCTGGTATTTTCATTTTCCAATCATTATTTTATGCAAAGATAAGTAAAAAGTACCTTAATCGTCCGTTATACCTAAGTAACCCTCAAAAAACCTATCTACACATTTTGGATGATTCTCCTGAACAATTTCAAAGTCCTTCCTCTATCTATAGTCTATACCGAACGCGTCATGCTTATCCCTTTAGCTATGTGGTTTGATGTGTAAATAAACTGTGTTGTGATGGACTGTATTGTAAGAGTAGCTATAACATTGAAATGATGTTAGTTGTGATGTAATTGGTATGAAATGTAGCTACAGTGAAAATATAGAATGGTTACCGAACCCTCTTACGATTTGAACTGTCGTTAGATGACGTCCAGCACGGGGGTAGTAACTAACTAGCCTAGTTAGGTAGTTTGTAACTAACTAGCCTAGTTAGGTAGTTTGTAACTAACTAGCCTAGTTAGGTAGTTTGTAACTAACTAGCCTAGTTAGGTAGTTTGTAACTAACTAGCCTAGTTAGGTAGTTTGTAACTAACTAGCCTAGTTAGGTAGTTTGTAACTAACTAGCCTAGTTAGGTAGTTTGTAACTAACTAGCCTAGTTAGGTAGTTTGTAACTAACTAATCTAGTTAGGTAGTTTGTAACTAACTAACCTAGTTATGTAGTTTGTAACTAACTAGCCTAGTTAGGTAGTTTGTAACTAACTAACCTAGTTAGGTAGTTTGTAACTAACTAACCTAGTTAGGTAGTTTGTAACTAACTAACTAACCTAGTTAGGTAGTTTGTAACTAACTAACTAACCTAGTTAGGTAGTTAGTAACTAACTAACCTAGTTATGTAGTTTGTAACTAACTAACATAGTTAGGTAGTTTGTAACTAACTAATCTAGTTAGGTAGTTTGTAACTAACTAACATAGTTAGGTAGTTTGTAACTAACTAGCCTAGTTAGGTAGTTTGTAACTAACTAGCCTAGTTAGGTAGTTTGTAACTAACTAGCCTAGTTAGGTAGTTTGTAACTAACTAGCCTAGTTAGGTAGTTTGTAACTAACAACTAACTAACATAGTTAGGTAGTTTGTAACTAACTAGCCTAGTTAGGTAGTTTGTAACTAACAACTAACTAACATAGTTAGGTAGTTTGTAACAAACTAAGCTAGGCAGTTCGTAACTAACTAACCTAGTTAGGTGGTTACGAGAACCTAACTAGGAGATAATAACTACCTAGCTTAGTTAGTTACTAACTACCTAGTTTGTCAGGGGTCCATTTGTTACTTTTAACAACTAGACTTTAGTTCCCCTCTCAATCTTCTAAGGCCCCACCTTAGCTTTCCCTGGGTACATCTATCAGTACATCACTCTTATCTCTCAGACGCTAAGCTTATTAGTCACAGTGATGACTTACATAGAGAGACTTATTAGTCACAGTGTAGACTTACAGTTACACAAAGTGCGACTTATTACAGATAATACACTTTGCCATTAACATAGGGCTTGAACTTAGAGATCATACAGAGCAATGTTGAAAAAGTTCTACCAAGGTAGAGAGTTATGGTACGGCCATAGATGATTATTGGTTAAGAATAGTTAATTTTTAATGGTTTTAATCTTCTATAATATGGAAGATTAAGAGGGGCATCAATCTTCTATAGTCCCTCCATAATTACCACTAGCTATAAGCAGGATAGTTATAATTGTATAAATTATTTTATCAATATTCACCAAATATTAGTTTTTTTTAGGTTGGATAGATAAAATATTTAAATGAAAAACAATAAATCATATATAAATTATATATTACAATTTAAAATAAAATAACCCATTGAAATCCATATCTTGTTATTGTCCCTTTGCCCTATACTACACATGAATCAGGTTAAATAGCAAGAAGATAACAGAGAAGCATGAAGAAACAAGGAATGCTGATGACACATGTAATTACTGTGGTAATTAGGCAAGGTGTTACTGCTATTACCTGTGACATGAGCTAGAAAGTATGGTGAATAGCCTAATAGAACTTATATTACAACTTAAATAACTGCATTGTGAAAAGATGTGTCATTTAGTGTACTGTTAACTGATCTGAGTTAATAATTTGAATGGAAGCTCTTCAAAAGATAAAGTACTGGACTTAACCAATACAAAGTACTGGACTTAACCAATACAAAGTACTGGACTTAACCAATACAAAGTACTGGACTTATCCAATACAAAGTACTGGACTTATCCAATACAAAGTACTGGACTTAACCAATACAAAGTACTGGACTTATCCAATACAAAGTACTGGACTTATCCAATACAAAGTACTGGACTTATTCAATAGTTACAAAGTACTGGACTTATCCAATAGTTACAAAGTACAGAACTTGTCCAATAGTTACAAAGTACTGAACTTGTCCAGTACAAAGTACTGAACTTGTCCAGTACAAAGTACTGAACTTGTCCAGTACAAAGTACTGAACTTGTCCAGTACAATGTACTGAACTTGTCCAGTACAAAGTACTGAACTTGTCCAGTACAAAGTACTGAACTTGTCCAGTACAAAGTACTGAACTTGTCCAGTACAAAGTACTGAACTTGTTCAGTACAAAGTACTGGACCAATGCAGTCCAAAGTACTGGACCAATGCAGTACAAATCACTAGACCAATGCAGTACAAAGTACTGGACCAATGCAGTACAAAGTACTGGACCAATGCAGCACAAAGTACTGGACCAATGCAGTACAAAGTACTGGACTAATACAGTACAAAGTACTGGACCAATGCAGTACAAAGTACTGGACCAATGCAGTACGAAGTACCATGTCCTTACTCAGTACAAAGTACTCCAATACAAAGTACACACAGTACAGATGTTCAAGGTTATTAGTTACAAGTGTCTCTTTTGACATCTGTACAGCTATAGCCAATAGCTGCAAAAAGATAACAGATGTTAATGTCTATTTATCTCAAATGAAATTTCAATGTTAGCTAACGGAAATTTATTTTGTATCTATCTGTTTCTACTGAAAAGTAAATATTTATTTTATTGAAATTGGAAAACCAAACAAAAAATTAATTAATTTGAAAAAAACTAGGTATCTGATCACAAATAATAGTTTATTCAGAATAAATGTTATGGTGGGGTAATGGAAGAGTAAGTAGGGTAGCTACCTACATAATCTACTAAGACCCAACCATAATTTTCCCACTTAATACGAGTAGCTAACATCATATTACTCTTCCATTATTAAATCAAGTGTTTTTAATTGATTATTAGAAATAGATTAAAAAGCTCCTTTTATTAATCTAAACGAAAGAAAGCAACTATCATCAAAATCTTTTAATTAACAATCATCTAGACATTTAATTCGGGCCTAATTTTTAATTAAACTTATTCCAGAGGTGAGTGGATTCTACAATTAGACAGCTAGAGCTGTGATGGGAATTAATTATTATATTAGGGCTTTAACATCTGCTTCAGTCATATTGCTGACATCAAAAGGAAATTAATTACAAGGGACTAGAAGAAGCAGTAAAAAGGGAAAAGTGGCACCATGAACAAAGTGACCTACCACCAGTCAGTGACAATGCTCATGGATGCAGAAAAGTTATCAACTGTAATCTTCTCAAGGTGGGTAATTACCCACTATAATCTGACATAACTTCCATGAGGTAACATTGGCAGATAGTTATTAAGATTGTGGGTAGCTATTTCATAATGTGCTTAGTCAATAGATACTCGGATTGAAATATAATTCTAGACACTTCTAGAAATGTAAATGAATTTAATAGCTCTATTTATACAGATAAATACATATAAAAATAAACCATCAAATAAATAGCTCAATTATATAATATAGAATCGTGCAATTAATTGATATAAATATATCTAACCATATAAGTAGCTACATGCAGACTATGTAACTAATGGTCATAAAACTATAAATAGTCATAAAGCGAGTACTACATACAAATAGGGCATTACAGTACAAATATAACAACCTATATATATTTCACTCAACACGTTGAATACATATTGGTACACATTAGTGGTACATTGTCAACATTTTAAAGTTGTAACCCCAAATTAAACTGTAATAATGTGAACTGCAATCATAGAACTGTTTTTATCATACAGACAATGTCAATAGGTACACACAGAGATACTCAGCTCCTCTCGCTATAGTAAGACATGTCATGCAGAAGCAATAACAAAACTAGTATTTTGGGGAAAAAGTCAGTTAGTCTAGACTGCGTTTTGAGCAATTGTAGTCAACGTGCTAAATATGTATTTTCTTTTATTAAGCTATGCATTGATAAATAAATTACTAAGTAGCCATATAGCTACTTAAATAATTAAATATATAGCCAAATATGTAAATATTCCTCCACATAACAAACTTAATATCTAGCCATAGCTATATGTAAATTTAATAGCAACATAACTAACTACATATCTAGCCAAATATGTGAATATCTAGTCACATAACTAACTTAATATCTAGCCATAGATGTGAATATCTAGTCACATAACTAACTTAATATCTAGCCATAGATGTGAATATCTAGCCATAGCTATATGTGAATATCTAGCCATAGCTATATGTGAATATCTAGCCATATCTATATGTGAATATCTAGCCATAGCTATATGTGAATATCTAGCCATAGCTATATGTGAATATCTAGCCATAGCTATATGTGAATATCTAGCCATAGCTATATGTGAATATCTAGCCATAGCTATATGTGAATATCTACCCACATAACAAACTACATATCTATCCACATAACTAACTATATATTCACACTATCCAATGTAATCACACTATAAAGATTAAACAATTAAAACTATCAGTCTTTAGATTCTAGCAATGAGGTATGAAGTGAGGCATGCACCTGGCACTGATTTAACAAAGAAGTTAGTATACAAATGAGAAATGTTTACCTTGCCACATGTTCTAGATAGCTGTGCCATGTTGCCATTGAGGCATGGCATGATGGCACCAATGTTTTAGAGGCTAGAATGGCACCAAGGCTTTAGTGGCTAGAATGGCATGATGGCACCAAGGCTTTAGTGGCTAGAATGGCATGATGGCACCAAGGTTTTAGTGGCTAGAATGGCATAATGGCACCAAGAGTTTAGTGGCTAGAATGGCATGATGGCACCAATGCTTTAGTGGCTAGAATGGCATGATGGCACCAAGGCTTGAGTGGCTAGAATGGCATGATGGCACCAATGCTTTAGTGGCTAGAATGGCATGATGGCACCAAGGTTTTAGTGGCTAGAATGGCATGATGGCACCAATGCTTTAGTGGCTAGAATGGCATGATGGCACCAAGGCTTGAGTGGCTAGAATGGCATGATGGCACCAAGGCTTGAGTGGCTAGAATGGCATGATGGCACCAAGGGTTTATTGGGTGTAACCATATAGCTAGCTACTTAATTTTTCTAAAAATTCAATCAGGTATACAAAATTTAATATAATAGCTAAACAGTAGAACCTTAGTAAACTAGAATGCTAAATTTTCAATGAGAGGTTACATATTAATTTAAACAACTATTCAAGAATTTTGATACATAATTTTGTAGGTGTGAAAGAGAATATTAAGTATGAAGCGATAAATTTAAAACACTTTATATCGCTAGCCATAAACCCATTTCAAATATTATTGATTAAATAAATAAATATTTTTGATTCAAAGAACTTTAAACAAAGTGGAGTCAACTAAAATAGAGTTATAAATTGAAGTCAATCAATTGGCAACGCATTAACCACTAAAGGACTGACTGTGGAGTTTGAGCTCGACAAACCGAAAACATACAATATAAATAACACTATTCCTATCAATCATGGGTGAATAAAATATTGCACAGTACATTAATATAATAAAAGCTATGAACTGACAAAAAAATCATATAATTTGAGCAGCTGCCCGCTGGTTTCCTAAATATGAATTGTGTAACAAATCCTCTTAAATTTGGTCAGTCCATTTAGAGTTGAAAAAATCAAAGTTTCAGAGAGTATCAGTTATCACCTACTTATTGGTGTCTTTGGTAATTATTTTGTATTTTTTTGTAACTCTTTTAGCTAACATTAAGCAACTTATCTCTCTATAGAGCCATGATCCTGATGAATTGAATTTATACCAAATAAAGCATATCAAAAGAATACCAATGCATGTTATGAATTATTAATTCAAATATTTTTATTAGTTTTCTTGTTTTGACGCTATGATTTTTATTAGCAATTCTGTTGTTTAGGCCGAAGTCAGTATGCTTCCATCTACCTGCTTTACACAGGAATTCTAATTCCTAATTAATACTTATGTTTCATTAAAAAGCTAAATTAGTAAATCACTTTTTCTTATACTGTTTTAAGATATTTTTGAATCTCTGACAAATCTTGAACTAATTCCTGTTCAGATAAATTCACATGGAAAAAAAAATAGTTAGGTATGACTTATGAGCATTATTATTTTTGATAATAACTATCAAAGTAGTTACATTTATTGTGAAAAAGAAACTGGTAGTAATTAATTGATGAATCCAAAATCATGAATAATATGAATATATCTATACTATAATAAGAGCCCCGTCTGTCCGTGTGTCACACTTTCATTAAGAAATACATATTAAAAGGAGGAACAAATCATTTTTTAGAGGTAGGTACCATGACTAAGGGCAATGCAGTGTGCGCTACTATTATATTTATATTGACACTAATTATTTAAAAAAATGATATTTTGGCATTTGAGAGACAATTTTTTTATTTAATCAGAATTTGGTTATCCATAATACATTCTTGCATTTGAATAGGTATAATTTAAATTCAATAACAGGTACTGTACTAGTATTCAATAATTCTTAGACGTAACTTTGTAAGCCCAGACTGCAAGAGCTGGTAAAGTGTTCTCCAAGAAATCCTCTATTTAGTAATTTAGTCTTTAGACATGTTCTCAGTAAATAAAGGATTGTTCACATGGAAAACCATAAATGATTAAATGTTTCATATTTTGAAGACAAAAACAACACAGTTTTAATATCAGTTTTCAAAATGTGGGACATTATTAAGATTTTAAAATTTTCTATGTGATTCATAATGTGAACACTGAACAGTTCTTAATTTCCTCCCATAATAAATAGCTATAGGAGGAAATTAGCATGTAAATATAGTATATTTACATGATAATTTGGTAAACACTTTACCACTTAGCAGTAGCCAGTAGGTAGCTATCTGTAGTCAGAACTCAGAATTAGCTGTGAACCAACAGTTTACAATGTACCTAAGTACCTAACAATGATGGCCATTGCAAACTTTCCATGTGGTAATTAAAGTCTTAAAGAGAAAAAATATCTGGTTATGGTTATTGGTTCATTACAAATTGAATCATTATTTGTTACAATAATACGCAGGTACTTAGTTAGGTATTTGGTTGATGTTAACTCTTAACTTAATTTTTGTTAGGTACCTTGCTACTGATTAATTTAATTACTATGTAGGCTAAATCTGGTTATTAACTGTAACCCTATACAAAATGAAGTATAAGAAGTACATAATTAATAAAATATCTAACAGTCAAAACATAAAATAATGGGAAATTTTTACCATTTATTTACTGTTTGGCACTCTAGTGACTAGTCTGCTAAATTTAGATCCTAAAGCTCCTAAAGCAATCTCGCCATTTTGATCCTATAGGACTTATAAATGAATATCAAACTACCTAAATCACTAAATCCACTTATCAACTATATAAATCCCATGATATTTAACAAAGTATTACCAAGCAGCTGTTAGATACGTAATGCACCTATGTAATAATATAGGTAGGTCTGTTTCCAGCTGAAAATCAATAGAGGACTTCTTGATCTAAACTTACATTTCGAATAGTCATCCTCGAAGTGGGAATTGACGATTTTGGAGCTAAAACACAAATACGGAGATGAAATTAATAGAGCATAAGCTAATTTAATTATCAAACACATTGCGATAGAGATATTATAGACCGAGGCATATCAGAGAAAATCAGCACCAACTACCTCACTCCATCACGCCAGGAAACACACTGATAAAAAGTACGAATGTACGACAAAAAAATACGACTGAAATCGCGTCCACACAGACACTATCTCTTCTGTTATCTATTCATGTAATTTGATGATATTAATCATTTTCAGTTTTCAGATTAAATTCCTAGTTTATATTTGAAATTTGTAATTCCTCGAATAATAAAACAGACGAACATAAATGCAGAAATAGAAGAATTGAAAAAAAAGTTTGGCAGTATGAACGCGGTTTTATTAAAAGTCCTACCGGGATGTCACATTCAACAAATTATCAATAAAATAAAAAATATAGATAATGTTATCAGAAGGAAGAATCCATGTAAAATGTAAGATGATTTTAATTTATAATAGATTCTCCTTATATGATAACAAAAACTTGACCTTCAATTGGAGCTAATTATAAAAAAAGTACATAATTTGCAATGTTTACGTGCAATTGGTACAGTTTTCAACATCTGGCACTATTTAGGAAAACTTTTAATAATTTGTCATCTAATTATTACCCATTATTATTATTATAACCATGAGAACTTTTAAAGATATTTGAAAATAAAATTGTGAGTGAGACGGTCGTATTATAGATATTTCACGCTGTTTTAATCAATCTTCATTAGGACTTGTGTATATTTTAATAATTAAATCGATATCATTTTCACCCGGAAATTTATATCAGTATGCATTTCATTACATGTACTTCTATTTAGTTGTTCTTCTGATAAAGAAAGGGCGCTGTTCTCCCAATCCTAAGCGACTTTTGCAATAAATATCACCGTGCGGAAATCTCAGAGGAGAATGAACTGACTTAACCCCATCCACAGTGTACAAAAGAGGCGCAGTAGTGACAATCGAGATGATTTATGTACGTGACGTCATTAGCTCAACACTTATACAATCCCATTTAAAGCCATTGAAGAGTGTTAAGTTACACAAACCGATCAATTATTGTTACTTTATTAAAAATAGAGTTAAATATACATTTAATTCAAATTGATAATTGCCTATTTTTCGATTTTACTGTTGTACATTGATGACGTCATGGTCACAAAACACTCGACTGTCACTATTGTCACTATCGCTGTGACCTTTTCCCCAGAGTTCAAGCTATTGTGACAAAGGGAAAGGAAATCTATTTCAGTAGCTATAAATAGCTATTATTATTTATTAGGTAACAGTGCGTCACCCGTGGGGGTATTTTGCAAGCTTTAAATAATAACTGATAAAGATTTTCTTTTACAATCCTAAATCAATTAAAAATATAATGAAATTAGGTACTTACTTCCTTCATCCGTCATAACCATCTTGGTTGCATTAGGCCCCGCCCCAACCGGGTTGAGAACTTGAAGGGATATTAGGTACTGGGTGTAGGTCTTCAAACCCTTCACTACTGTAGTCTGTGGGGGAGGAAGGGTTAAGGAAGGACATGGTAGTACCTACCTAGAGAGATAGATGGCGCTAGGCACACAATTAAGCCACTCAATAATAACACTATGCTTTTAAAATCATAGACCCAGAAAATATTATAGACGGAGAAAATTGAAGGTGTTAAAACGTACTAGCTAAACCAGAGGAATATAGAATTCGATACCATTTCATTCCGTTTGATATTCTCAAGATCTATGATTTTAAAAGCATATTGTCACAATCCTAATAATAAATAAATAGATAATCCTAATTGCTATCAGGGAGGTTTTAAATGAGGCTTTTAGACAAACTGAAACCTAGCCAAATAATCGTAAAAATTAGGCACTGGAAAGTGGCCAAAATACATTAACACAGTTTTCAAACAGTGCACCAGTTGGAAGAAAATTTGGCACGGATTTCAGTCTGGCTTTTAGCGTTTAGTGATGTACATGCAGTCAAATAGGTCACTAATAACTTTTATTTATAATAGAATTAAAAATAGAACATGCAGAAATGTATGCAAATACTGAAAAAATTATGGTTTTGAAAAAATTGGAATAATTTAATATATCTATTAAGAAAAAGAATTAAATATTAATTTCATAGTTAATAAAGAATCGATTATTTTTCAGTATTTGTAAGGAAATAAAGGAATGCATTAAAATAAAATATATATAGGAAAAAAATAATAAGAATTTAACATGAAGTTCTTTAAAATTCCTATCTTGAGTAGTAATCAAAAGTATTTTTTTATTAAACTGCATTTATTTTTGATATTACTAATAAATAGGGGAAGTTCTAAGTTATAGAACAGTTCTACATTTTCGACCATTAAAAAGTTATAATAATTATAACTTAACTTATTGTAGTATTTTCTTTTATGATCGATAATGTGGAACCGATCAATAAAACAGAACTCACCCTTCTTTAATATTGAATAGTTATTTAGTGTATATAGATAGTTATTGAAGAACTTCTTACTAAATACTCTCAGTGATAAAATCTACGGTAAATAATAGCCACATTTAAAGCCTCCTTGTTGATAAATTAAATGACAAAAATTATTAGTGCGCTATGTGATCATAGGGAGAATGTAATTCATTTTTAACACGTTATATATGTTTAATATATGTTTCTATATATATTATAACATGTTATGCTTGTTTGAAACTTTTAAATATGATTCAACATGTAGAAAATATATTATAAAATGTTTAAATATATTACATGTTTTTATATGTAAATACAACATGTGATTTATGTTTCAACATGTTTAAATATATAATTACAATATATTATATATGTTTCAACATATTTAAATACATAATTACAATATATTATATATGTTTCAACATGTTTAAATATATAATTACAATATATTATATATGTTTCAACATGTTTAAATATATAATTACAATATATTATATATGTTTCAACATGTTTAAATATATAATTACAATATATTATATATGTTTCAACATGTTTAAATATATAATTACAATATGTTATATATGTTTCAACATGTTTAAATATATAATTACAATATATTATATATGTTTCAACATGTTTAAATATATAATTACAATATATTATATATGTTTCAACATGTTTAAATATATCTATTTCAACATTTTAAAATATATAACAACATGCTTAAAAATGTTTAAAAATGTTTCAACATGTTTAAAATGTTTCCAACATGTTTTAATACGTTTTAACATGTTTTAATAGGTTTTAACATGTTTAAATATATCAAAACATGTTTGACATGTTGAAACTCTTTTGCACTATTTAACATATTTCATGTTGGTTAATCATTTGAAATAAAAATAATAAAGCAAATAGCCTACTAATGATTTTTGTCATTGAATTATTATTTATTCAAATTATATTTATGTAAAATAATTTAATAAAATAATTTTCATCATTTACTAAATTTTAAAAATAGGTTTAAAATTACCATAAATATTATAATTTATGACATATGTATAAAATGATGTTTCCAGCATCTGAAAAGAATGTATTATATAATATATTTTAATAATTAACATTGATAAATATACATTTTAAAACTTAAAGAATGAGACAAATATGTGTCAGTTACAGCTTTAAAAACCTGTAAACCTGAAAATAAGATACATTATTATTATAGTACCATTAACCGAATTGAAATACTATTTATATGATAATTTTTATTCTGTTTCAGTTTAGGCTAAAAAGTTTTCTATGATAATAAGAAGAAAAGTTTCTTTTGCATTTTGAAGGAGTAACTACATCAATCAGATTATTAATAATATAATTAGGAATATTTGACTAATATCGAAATATTATGAATGAAATTAGTTAACTTAAATTAAACTGGTTGAATGTATCAAATTATTCATTGGAATTATATACTATATGACTATAATCATAATTAAAATTATTTAAATAATAAAATTACCTATGGACGTCAAAAAATTTGAATTTTATGAATAATTTTTCCAATGCTGGGTTCATTGCTCAAACGTTTTTCAAACGTTCTATCGCATTCATTAGGAACGTTTATTAGGTACATCATGAACAAACAAAATTCTTTTAAATGTACAGGTTAAAATACCTATTGAGTAACTATTAACGAACAATGTGAATTTACCTATTGAAAATTTTAAGTGGACATTATTCAAAAATTATATTTTATATATGTTAAAATAATTTCATTTCTAGTTATTTTACCTTTACAGATATATATAAATAATTTTTCTAAATTATTATATAAAATTTATTACCAAACGGTGAATTCACAGAGTCCTGTAATTGACAGGGTAAGTTCCGAATTATCGGACGGTTTCAAATTTTCGATCATAAATAAAAAATATCAATTTGACAATTTACTCGTTATTTTAATTGGTATGCGGGTATTTACATGTCATATATACCAATTGAAATAATGAGTTAAAATGTCAAATTCTGAATTTTTTTTTTATGATCGAATGTATTGAAGAGTCCAATAACTCGGAACTTACCCTGTTTACCTATTTCAGGTAAACTGTCAAAGTAGAAATAACCATTTTAAATTCTATAGTAACTAAGTAATATATACTATATATATTATTTAAACCATTAGTGTCATTATTAACACGAATTATATATATGCAATATTTATTTACATATTTCTTACATTAATTTTTGCCTGACGTAAATAATTAAGATCAATTCTCAAGAGTCTGGTGAACCCAGTATTTATAATAGTTTATCCTAAGAAAGTTTTCTATGACTGTCATAGAAAACTATTTTCTAGGAGTGACTGTCTAATTTTTCGAAATCTATTTTGTCAAACTTTTGAAAATGGTCCTCATAACATCCATTTGATTGATAAGAACTGTTAATGATGGAAGATGTTTGAACTTAGAACATGTTTTGAACTTGCTAAAACATGTTTTGAACATGTTTAAAACATGTTTAAAACATGTCAGCAAAAATGTTAGCACTGATCTTTCTCCTACCGTATGGGACAGATCTTTTATGGTGAGTTTGATGATGTCTTCTTCATTCACTGGGTCTATGTTTGGTCGCAAAGTCAGTCTGAAAATAGAGAAATGAAAATTATTATGCATATTGGTAGGTACAATAAATGTTATGAAAACTCAATGATAAAACTCAATAATTTTTCGAGAACAAAAGTACAGAGCAGAAAAAGACTAAGAACGAAATTTTACTGTTAGTCGATGCTCAGAATTTTATAGGAAAAGACCTATTATAATTATAGATTTACAATCTGATTTAAACAATATTGTTTCAGTGAGTATATCTTTTAGTTTAATTAGGTTCAAATTTTCAATTTTGTTTCATTTTATCTTTATTTTTAATAAACCCTAGTTGCAGCTTATTTCTTATTTTCCAGTTAACAATGTATACATATTTTTCGGTGGCCGGTATATTCTACCCTGGTGAATGCTATTCACATAGGAATAAGTTACCAGTAAACTCCCCCTTAGACCCACCTGTAGCCAGTAAACTCCCCCTTAGACCCACCTGTAGCCAGTAAACTCCCCTTTAGACCCACCCGTAGCAAGCAAACTCCCCCTTAGACCCACCTGTAGCCAGTAAACTCTCCCTTAGACCCACCTGTAGCCAGTAAACTCCCCCTTAGACCCACCTGTAGCCAGTAAACTCCCCCTTAGACCCACCTGTAGCAAGTAAACTCCCCCTTAGACCCACCTGTAGCCAGTAAACTCCCCTTTAGACCCACCTGTAGCCAGTAAACTCTCCCTTAGACCCACCTGTAGCCAGTAAACTCCCCTTTAGACCCACCTGTAGCCAGTAAACTCCCCTTTAGACCCACCTGTAGCCAGTAAACCCCCCTTTAGACTCACCTGTTGCCAGTAAACTTCCCTTAAACCCACCTGTAGCCAGTAAACTCCCCTTTAGACCCACCTGTAGCCAGTAAACTCCCCTTTAGACCCACCTGTAGCCAGTAAACTCCCCTTTAGACCCACCTGTAGCCAGTAAACTCCCCTTTAGACCCACCTGTAGCCAGTAAACTCCCCTTTAGACTCACCTGTAGCCAGTAAACTCCCCTTTAGACCCACCTGTAGCCAGTAAACCCCCCTTTAGACTCACCTGTAGCCAGTAAACTTCCCTTAAACCCACCTGTAGCCAGTAAACTCCCCTTTAGACTCACCTGTAGCCAGTAAACTCCCCTTTAGACCCACCTGTAGCCAGTAAACTCCCCTTTAGACCCACCTGTAGCCAGTAAACTCCCCTTTAGACCCACCTGTAGCCAGTAAACTCCCCTTTAGACTCACCTGTAGCCAGTAAACTCCCCCTTAGACCCACCTGTAGCCAGTAAACTCCCCTTTAGACCCACCTGTAGCCAGTAAACTCTCCCTTAGACCCACCTGTAGCCAGTAAACTCCCCTTTAGACCCACCTGTAGCCAGTAAACTCCCCTTTAGACCCACCTGTAGCCAGTAAACCCCCCTTTAGACTCACCTGTTGCCAGTAAACTTCCCTTAAACCCACCTGTAGCCAGTAAACTCCCCTTTAGACCCACCCGTAGCAAGCAAACTCCCCCTTAGACCCACCTGTAGCCAGTAAACTCTCCCTTAGACCCACCTGTAGCCAGTAAACTCCCCCTTAGACCCACCTGTAGCCAGTAAACTCCCCCTTAGACCCACCTGTAGCAAGTAAACTCCCCCTTAGACCCACCTGTAGCCAGTAAACTCCCCTTTAGACCCACCTGTAGCCAGTAAACTCTCCCTTAGACCCACCTGTAGCCAGTAAACTCCCCTTTAGACCCACCTGTAGCCAGTAAACTCCCCTTTAGACCCACCTGTAGCCAGTAAACCCCCCTTTAGACTCACCTGTTGCCAGTAAACTTCCCTTAAACCCACCTGTAGCCAGTAAACTCCCCTTTAGACCCACCTGTAGCCAGTAAACTCCCCTTTAGACCCACCTGTAGCCAGTAAACTCCCCTTTAGACCCACCTGTAGCCAGTAAACTCCCCTTTAGACCCACCTGTAGCCAGTAAACTCCCCTTTAGACTCACCTGTAGCCAGTAAACTCCCCTTTAGACCCACCTGTAGCCAGTAAACCCCCCTTTAGACTCACCTGTAGCCAGTAAACTCCCCTTTAGACTCACCTGTAGCCAGTAAACTCCCCTTTAGACCCACCTGTAGCCAGTAAACTCCCCTTTAGACCCACCTGTAGCCAGTAAACTCCCCTTTAGACCCACCTGTAGCCAGTAAACTCCCCTTTAGACCCACCTGTAGCCAGTAAACTCCCCTTTAGACTCACCTGTAGCCAGTAAACTCCCCTTTAGACCCACCTGTAGCCAGGTAAACTCCCCTTTAGACCCACCTGTAGCCAGTAAACTCCCCTTTAGACCCACCTGTAGCCAGTAAACTCCCCTTTAGACTCACCTGTAGCCAGTAAACTCCCCTTTAGACTCACCTGTAGCCAGTAAACTCCCCTTTAGACCCACCTGTAGCCAGTAAACTCCCCTTTAGACCCACCTGTAGCCAGTAAACTCCCCTTTAGACCCACCTGTAGCCAGTAAACTCCCCTTTAGACTCACCTGTAGCCAGTAAACTCCCCGTTGATGGTGCTGTGTGGCGGAGGTTTCCACTTCAGTTCAATGGAAGATGCTGATACATTGTGAGCTGAGATGAACACAGGCTTACCATCAGGAACTGAAATAGAAAAGAAAATGGTGAGAAAAGTATGAATAAATAAAAAGAAAATTAGGGTGGGGCCATGTAAGAATCGTTAGAGCCACCCTTAATATTCTATGGCCCCACCAAATTCATTCATTTTAGTTGGGGGTTTAACATCTGCTTCGGAACGAAAGGCCATATCGCTGAAGTTAAAAGGTAATTAAATACAAGGGATTGGAAGAAGCAGTCAGGAAGGAAAGTGGCTCTATGAACAAAGTCACCTGCCACCGTTAGTGACAATGCTCATGGATGAATAAAAGCTACTCTGAATGCAGTCAGTTACCAAGGAATGTGACGAAAAGGGATACAAGCACCGGTGGCTGCACTCACGGATGGAAGAGGAAAATGAAGATGTGATAGTAAATGAAACCTATCAGCCTACCTAACAGAAAATCTAAAACCTCGTAGTTGAAGAGCATAACCCTAGCGCTATCCTCTAAAATTACAAGTATAGCGTTGAAAAAATGATAAACATGGTGAAAATTGAAAAAGACGGTATATAATCAAAATTACAACAGTTCAGAGCCATGGAGACGCCAGCAGTGGCTGGCTCACTCTATCATTTTTTCTTATCGTATAGATTAATTCAAAAGTGTTTCTATTTATAGAATTAAAAAGTACATCACCGCACCGTTGCCTTGGCAACGACCAGTCATTGAAATTTTAAATTTGCATCAAATTTAGTAAAGACCCTGCATATTATGGAAATATATATGATATTAATTTGATGCTCCTATATAGATGTTTTCACTGATAAAATTCTATTCACATGGTTGTTGAAACTATATCTTATTTTTTAGTGATACATCACACTGGAAGTATATATACATATGCATATTTTCATTACTTTTATTCAACTAACTTCTACATCAAAATAAATATAATTATAAAGATTTCAGATGAATGAAAAAAAGTCTTCTTAATTAGATACAAAATTAATTTAAATGTAATTGGTAAAATCATATAATTATTGTTCTATCGTTTTTTCTTATATGACCGAATATGTGAAACGGACCGATAATTCGTTCCTTACCCTGTTTGAGATGAGTTTAAGCCGTTTGGGGGTTCTAATCCTCCCTTCATTGAACACGGCACAAAAAAACCTATTTATGACGTGATAAATTAGACAAAGTGTTGCAGTGACGTCACACAAGAGGTGATTGGGAATAATTAATGAGTGCTTTATTGAGGCAACTTCTGCCATTCATTAACACATATTGTCTCTGTGGTGTGTGTTTTTTCTATACCATCCAGAAAGAAACAAAAATATTGACAAAAATTGACGATTTTCTTCTTAATGTTCTCTAGTTTTTTAGCTTCATTTGGTATATAGTAAAATAAAGTTTTAAAAAGTTTAGTCTTTATCTCTTTAGAGATCATATTTAGTCTCTTAAACTGTAATATAACTAATTAATTAAGTAGGTGTTTAACGTCTGCTTCGGAACCAAAGGCATATCGCTTGTATAGAAAAATTAAACCACGAGTAAAGTTATATAACACAATAAAGTAAGTTATGGTGGGCTATAGAAGATTACAGTTGCATCCCCATTAAATCCTCTATGGTCCCACAATATTCTTCTATGGCTCCATCATAATCTTTTACTGCCTACCATAATATTCTAAGGCCCACCATAATAACTACTGGCCCATCTTCTTTGGCCCACCATAATCTTCAAAAGCCCTACCAAAATCTTCTACTATCCCTCTAAAATCTTTCATATCCCCCTATAATCTTCCACGCCAAACCATAATCTTCCAAAGTGCCACTATATTTTGCCTGCATGGGCGGGCTTATTTTGCCGTAGTTGATTATGCACTTCATTATGGGGCGTAAAAATGGCAATGTAGTCGAGAGTTTTACTTAATTAATCCGTCAGCGAAGCAGCAATTAAATAGACACCTATAAATTGCCGTCATAAGAACGCAATATTGTACTTATAAATTGCCGTCAAAAGAACTCAATATTGTACCTATAAATTGCCGTCAAAAGAATGCAATATTGTACCTATAAATTGCCGTCAAAAGAATGCAATATTGTACTTATAAATTGCCGTCAAATAACACAATATTGTACCTATAAATTGCCGTCAAATTACACAATATTGTACCTATAAATTGCCATCAAATTACACAATATTGTACCTATAAATTGCCGTCAAATAACACAATATTGTACCTATAAATTGCCGTCAAATAACACAATTTTGTACCTATAAATTGCCGTCAAAAGAACGCAATATTTTACCTATAAAATGCCGTCAAAATAACACAATATTGTACCTATAAATTGCCGTCAAAATAACACAATATTGTACCTATAAATTGCCGTCAAAATAACGCAATATTGTACCTATAAATTGCCGTCAAAATAACACAATATTGTACCTATAAATTACCGTCAAAAGAACACAATATTGTACCTATAAATTGCCGTCAAAAGAACACAATATTGTACCTATAAATTGCCGTCAAAATAACACAATATTGTACCTATAAATTGCCGTCAAAATAACGCAATATTGTACCTATAAATTGCCGTCAAAATAACACAATATTGTACCTATAAATTACCGTCAAAAGAACACAATATTGTACCTATAAATTGCCGTCAAAATAACACAATATTGTACCTATAAATTGCCGTCAAAAGAACACAATATTGTACCTATAAATTGCCGTCAAAATAACACAATATTGTACCTATAAATTGCCGTCAAAATAACGCAATATTGTACCTATAAATTGCCGTCAAAATAACACAATATTGTACCTATAAATTACCGTCAAAAGAACACAATATTGTACCTATAAATTACCGTCAAAAGAACACAATATTGTACCTATAAATTACCGTCAAAAGAACACAATATTGTACAGAGCAAAAAGGTTTCTCAAGAACCGTTTTAAGATATTTTGAAATATTATTTCTAAAAGAAAGTATTTTAGAAAAAATATGTTTTTTTAAACGTTTCATAATAAAGGTATAAAATATTTAGTATCCGTTCAAGTTCCACTATGAGCTTTAAGTTGGTATTTTGTTGGTTGCAGAGTATTGTGGTTGACCTCTATCGGGTTGAAGATGTCACAACCGGTTATGGTAGAGGTCATGGAGATAGTGACGGTTAGAAAGAAAAAACGAGCTATCAAATTTGATGTATTGGGCAGTTCAGAGTTATGGTAAGAATACAGGAAGAAAGATATAGGAAAATAGTAAGAAAATGTACATGTAGTAAGAAATATTTTGTAAAATAGAATTAATAGTAAGGAAAATAGACGTGAAAGAGAAAATATACCACAATATGAATTGAATATTTTAAATAATAAAGAAAAATGATATTTGAATTAGAAAAAGGTATTTTCAATCTAAAAGAATACAAATAAATGATACATTTAATGTTAATTATTACAATGATAGCAAATAGAGATTAAAAACAATAAGTTGATTAAATCTTACTGAATATAATTACATCAATTATAATTTCAATAATTCTTAACTTTGTTATAAACCCATTTATTTGGTAGAGTAGATATTTAAAGTAGCACATAGCTTTTACAGTCAATGTCAGTGTACAGTCATAGTACAGTGACTGTACATAGGGTAAGTACTAAGTTATTGGACACTTTCACAATTTCAATCACACACAAGAAAATTTATGTATAATTTATAATTTAATATATTTTTTAGCTAAAAACTATAATTTAATTCGTCATTTTTATATAGTTTTAAATATGGTCGAAAATGTGAAAGAGTCCGGTAACTCAGAACCTCTTCGAGTGACGTCACAGATTCTATCACTTGTAGGTACAGTAGAAGTCCTCTATAATGAACTCCTCTATAGTGAAGGAGTGTCCTGAAAGGAAGTAGCCTCTATAGTGAACACATTCTCTTTAGTCTGCCATAAAACTGCCATCAGTTTTCTAAAACTGATGGCAGTTTTGCAGCAGACTAAAGAAAATTTGTTCACTATAGAGGCTACTTCCTTATAAGGCACTACTTTCACTATAGAGGAGTTCTACTGTATAGTGACAATATTATTCATATTTCTCATAATGTGGTTCATATTTCTCATAATGTGGTTCATATTTCTCATAATGTGGTTCATATTTCTCATAATGTGGTTCATATTTCTCATAATGTGGTTCATATTTCTCATAATGTGGTTCATATTTCTCATTACTTATGAGAAGTACTGTACTCATTACTTATGAGAAGTACTGTACTCATTACTTATGAGTAGCACTGTACTCATTACTTATGAGTACCACTGTACTCATTACTTATGAGTACCACTGTACTCATTACTTATAAGTAGTACTGTACTCATTACTTATGAGTAGTACTGTACTCATTACTTATGAGTAGTACTGTACTCATTACTTATGAGTAGTACTGTACTCATTACTTATGAGTAGTACTGTACTCATTACTTATGAGTAGTACTGTACTCATTACTTATGAGTAGTACTGTACTCATTACTTATGAGTAGTACTGTACTCATTACTTATGAGTAGCATTGTACTCATTACTAATGAGTACCACTGTACTCATTACTTATGAGAAGCACTGTACTCATTACTTATGAGCAGCACTGTACTCATTACTTATGAGTACCACTGTACTCATTACTTATGAGCAGTACTGTAGCTGCTCATACTCAGTGTACTCATTGCAAAACAGAAAGAAAATGTTTTACCATCTAAGAGAAAATGATGAACTTTGTATTACGAAATTTGTGGAGGATTTAGGAAACATTTTTTAAAGTTGACTGGATTTTATGGTTCAGTTACGTTATTGCGACCGTTACGCAATTTCGTACATTAGTTACTTATAATATAAATATACTGACAGTTTGGTAGAACGTGTCACAGTGGGTGTTTACTTTAATCTTTTTAACACTTATCTTAGTGAAGAAGCAATTTAACGGTGAATGTGGTGTACGGGAACAAGTAACTTTACGGGAACACGTAACTGTATACGGGAATAGGTAACTGGACAGGAACACGTAACTGTACGGGAATACGTAACTGTATACGGGAATAGGTAACTGGACAGGAACGCGTAACTGTACGGGAATTCGTAAATGTACGGGAATACGTAAATGTACGGGATTACGTAAATGTACGGGATTATAATCGATGATTAAAAACATAATTTATCTGAGACTACAAATGAATCGATGAAAATTCAACTGTAAATTAAAAACATTAAGTTCTTTCGTCGGACATTTCCGACAAACATCTCAATGAAAATGTCTAAAATTATGACATTTTACGTTAAAATACCATCAATATTTACCGTAATGGACAGTAACAGACGATCTGCTGATTGCTATTTCAAATATTTTTAATATAATGACCTGATTCTTCGCATCCGAGTCTTACGTAAAAGTTATTAATTTAACCTAATTTTCAAGCATTATATTCTGATTAAAAATGCTATTCTTAGTCGACTTTTCACCATTATAATTATTAGTTCATTAAATTGAATTCAGAGGTCATTAAAGAACTGAAAATAAGATGGAATTACTTACTTCTAATGCACTAAAACCATTAAATAATTTCCAGACTATTAAATGTTACCAAGAAAATATGAAGATCCACGCACCAATTCCAGTCTAATTTGAAGTTCCGGTGAATTCCAATTAGGAATTTCTAAAGAGCAATTCCTAATCTCTCGATTCCTTTGAAGACAAAAATCTTCAAAAGAAGAAATTTTTAAGCGGTTTATCAGTCGTGACATTCTCCAATTGGAGAAGGAATACCCACTTACCGTTCACTATCTACCTACCGTACTGAAAATATTCAGCAGTCTTTAATTGAGGAAAATCTTCTTAGGTTTCAATTAACGGACACGTGCAGTACTCGCAAAGTGGGAGATCAGATTGGATTATCATTTATGGCAACACCCACTTTCCGAACTCTGAGAGTGTTTGAGTACTATCTGTGACGTTTTGTTTTTAAATTTAAATGTATTCGATTTAAAATTCTTTTCAGAAATTGTCATTTTTTTTCATCTCAAATTATCATAATAAACAAAAATTAAATGTTTAAAATTCCATTCACCAAATTCTTTAGCGTACACTTTAGTAAAAACACCGTAACTTGTGTTTAAAGAATTAGATTTAATCAAAAGGGTTAAAAGTGAACAGAAACAACAATCACAGACCATTAATAGAGCTGTGGTTTGCATCTGAATTATACTCTGTGTTATCCCACTCCACTGCGGTTAAATTTGAAATACATTTTCCCAATAATCGTTCATCTCATCGATTGAAATCTTCCGATAATTTTCTTCAAAAAAATATTTTTCCGATAGTTATCGACTTTTAGATTTACATATTTTATCGCATGCCCATTTTAAAGAAAATGTCTCACATGAAATTGCAGAACAAATTACTATTCAACAACAATCAAAAATTCATCGTTTTATCTGAGCTCGTGGACACGTAAAAGCTACTCCAGGCTTACATCTTCAGGAGTCAAACATCGTGTTAAAAAGGAAATGAATATTGCTCAACAATTTAGTTTGCGGATAAAAATCTAATAGTGAAATCTCTAAGCTTATGGAAAAATATTGTGAAGAATCTATCTAACAGCTTAAAAGTATTCCTTAATCATATCGGTCAAATAGGGTAAAGAATCTACCTACATTTTATTTCGTTTCCTCAAACTCTAATTCTAAAAGTAGCACAAATAAAACGTTATGCAGATTCTCTTGAAAAATATTTTCTTGAATTTATTTAATTTTTTTTTTTTCAAAAAAGGGTTCCTAAAAAAAATCACTGAATTTTCCGTATAATTATCCCCAAGAACCTGTACAAGTTTCCATAGTTTTCACTTTAAATGTTTAAAAAATTCCCATAGTTTTTCCCATAAGAATCAATCTATACATGCACTTGGATCCATGCATTAGTCTATCAAATAGTAGATATCCTATTTTACGTTCAATGTAACTCACCTTCCCTGTGGGTTATCATGCAGTAACTCTCTTGGCCCGGGTTACTTTGACCCAGAGCATTGACTGCCACAACCCTGAATTGGTAGGCCGTGTAGGGCAGCAGACCATCCACGGTTGTCCGGGTCACGTTACCTTGGGTGGCTCGACCGTTGTGGGTGTCCCATGGTGCGTTACTGTTGCACATTCTAGAAAATAAAGTAATGTCATCTTAAATTCATGTCTGGTTATGTTATTTTTTTTGTGTACTTTTCAATTAAATACAAGTTTATTTATCTAAATATTGATATTTATAATCTATTGTATTTCAGTATAGAGTGCAAATTTCAGTGGTTGGAGTTCCACAAGGTTCAGTTTAGGACCTATATTTTTTCCTATATACATTAAAGATTTACACACATTGCATATCATTTTAAACCCGTGATTGATTCAGGACGTTCAAATACACAATTTATAATAATAATTGAAGCACATAATCTTTTTTTTTAGGTACATTCAACTTCAACATAAGTACGTAGCATATTACATAATTATAGCCTACATAAAAAAAATTTCATCGGACTTATATTTGAACAGCCTATATAATATGTAACACTGCAAATATATTTGTTTAACTATAATGGGAATACAGTGTTCTGTTGGCCAGAGATTCAAATAAATATCAAATATCTCTTGGGGGATTCATACGCTAAGTTTAATTATGAAAAATTTAAACTTCCTCTAAATAAATGATAGGTGACTGTGATGTATAGCGGACGGTGGTGACTTACTTATTAGGTTAATCTAACACACATACCTTTTCTGTTTATTAATTCAGAGCTATAGTTAATTATTTAAACACGTCATGGGCTGTGTGACAGAGGACTGGTATTATAAATGTATGATAGAATAAAAGATTTTATCCTTCCATAGTTCAGAAAAGAGGTTTTCGGTCACAGTTTAAATGACTTGATATGAACGATTAGGGGATACTATTGTAAACTGAAAGAGAATGTATATATGAAAAGTGATGTAAATAAATGAAACATAATTGTCATATGAACAACTAAATTATTATACGAAATGCTTATTTATGTGAAAATTGATACGGAATATAATAATGGTAACTGTAATTCTTTATAAAAAATTCATGTTTTCTATGATGACTCGACCATAATAAAATGCCTTTTTTTTATTACTTTTAAATATTTTATTATTCAGTAACCAGAAACCGTAAAAATCTAAGCTTATTTTCATTGTTAATCTATGTACTTTAAACAAATAAAATGGTATTTTAATCCTATGAATAGTTTTCAAATATGAGTGGCTATTTTTAGTTATTGCCGGAATCTAATTCATAAATTAACGTTTTAGACACCTTATACCTATATACCTCATATGTATACATTATACACTATAAAGGAACACCAATATTGCTTTTATATTCTATTCAATATTATTGAATCAAAGTACATGGAATTTGAATTCCAGAAATCCTCTTAACTGCGATTCCCAAAGCAAGAGCACTTACTGTCAAAGGAGTAGAATTATTGTTAGATGCTAGAGAAAAGTGATGGAGAAATTGCACAAATAAAACTTCATGCAGATTCTATTGAAGAAGAATTTCTTGAATTTTGACTTTTAATTTTTTTCTTCAAAAAATGTTTCCCCCAAAAATTCACGTAAATTCCCGTAATTATTTCAAAAATACGTAAAAAGTTTTCCACCTTAGATCTCAATCTTAAAATTATTTATCACATTAAGCTATACAAATTTTCTCCACAAAGAAACGCCATTATTTTCGAAAAAGCTAAAGAAATTCCCATAGTTTTTCCATAACGGTACAATAATTCTCAAAGTGTCCCATAAAGCAACATAAATTTCTTTTACATTTTTCAATAAATATATACAAATTACCATAATTTTCCCTAAAGGTGCAAGAATTCCCCATAAAGTAACAAATTCCAATAAAATTACAAGAGCTCCCTATAGTTCTCCTATAAAGTGGAAACAGTTCCCATAATATTCCCATAAAGCTGCAATAGTTCCCATAGTTTTCCCATAAAGTAACAAATTCCCATAATATTCCCATAAAGCTGCAACAGTTCCCATAGTTTTCCCATAAAGTAACAAATTCCCATAGTTTTCCCATAAAGATGCAACAGTTCCCATAGTTTTCCCATAAGGTAACAAATTCCCATAGCTTTCCCATAAAGATGCAACAGTTCCCATAGTTTTCCCATAAAACTGCAAGAGTTAATATGTGTCCCATAAAGTTTTTTACCATAAAGTAATTTCCCATAAACTAACAAATTCCCATAAAGGAACAAGCTCCCATAGTTTTCCCATTAAATAATAAGTTCCCGTAGTTTTCCCATAAAACTGCAAGTGTTCCCATAGTTTCCCATACAGCACCCACGAGTTTTCTCCATATACACGTTGCAGTACATTTCTTTATGATGTACTACATACAACGTGAGCTGCAAGGATAATTCCGCAGTGAAGTACGGGTATGTAAGTACTACATGTGATATCAACAGATGTACTTTGAGAGTACATTGACTGATATATCGTGTAAAATATATCGGTAGGATATCGGGACTAGAAAGTATAAAAATGAATTTAAAATTTTAAAAAATATTGAAAAACATAGATTGCTAAGAAGTAAATTCAATATGAATAACAAATTAAAATCGATGGTTGAGAATATAAACACCCACTTTCCGAGGACTGCGATGTTACCCTATATGTTTTCCTCTAAAATCTTAAATTAACCAAAGAATGCAAGTTACTTTATCAGTCCTAGCTACAGGATATATTATTCCATGGGGAATGAACCTCTGCAAACTGGACTAAGTTCACTCATTTTATTTACAACATTTAAGAAAAGTTACGATTAAACAGTGGAAATATTTAGACCTACACGTGCATTCTAGATTGGATGTCGAACAATACATAATATTATATAGAGCTATTAATAACTAGAACAGGCACTGGTAGAGCGCATACCTTCTTCACCATTTCATTCTTTTAATCATTTTGACTTTTTTGTGACCTTGACCTTTGACCCGTTTTCTCTCAAAATCTAACCAAAAGGTTTCTGGATAATGACCATTGACCAATCGTCTTACCAAATTCCTGGCAATCTTGCATTTTTTTTGATAACTTTTTGA
Source organism: Caprella mutica (assembly GCA_947561585.1). Lineage (NCBI taxonomy): Eukaryota > Metazoa > Arthropoda > Malacostraca > Amphipoda > Caprellidae > Caprella > Caprella mutica. The sequence continues at coordinate 87,835 of CANNZV010001478.1, read as the reverse complement.
GTTAAGCGAATAACAAGACTAAAAATAAATAAATAGCGATTAAAAGATAACCTTTTGAAATTTGGGGATGGTAACTATCAGTATTTACTAATTAAGGTAACTTTTATCTGTAACAATATTGTCACAATATTGTCCTGATAATCATAGCTACTTTGGTTGAATCTTAGTCACGGTAACATCAACCTGCACGGTAATAGAGTAGTTACCCCAGTAAACAGTTTTACTTCTTATCACTGATTTTCACAAAACAAACTTTGACTTCAATAACAACTCTGACCAGTACATGTAACTTGCTACACTACATGTAACTCGCTACACTACATTTAACTTGCTACACTGATATCTCTACGTTACTTTGGTCTAACTTTTTGGCATGTTTTGAGTCGCGAAAACCGTCTCTAAATTGCCCCAAAAATTCTCTGGACAGAGGATGGTCGAGATCACTGACCGTTGCTCGAATTGAGTAGATATGGTTTATTTTGAACAACATGTAATGAAATAATAATTATAACACAAGAAGACTAAATAATAAATAAAAATGAAATAAAAATTACATACTTTTTTCTTATATGGTCGAAAATGTGGAATCGTTCGCTAACTCGGAACTTACCCTACTACCTATTTTATTTTCTATTCATCTATTCAAAGGATAAACCCGCATTCAATGATTATAAACCTTGATTATGAATGGAAAAAGTATTTAATCATTACTGCAAAGAATTAATCAGAGGTATTTTTATTGTAAAAAGATACAGCATGATTATATTCTTTGAATGCATTTTAAATCCATTCCATTGAGATTTATTATCACCAGCAACTTGTATAGCTGCATTGGAAAATGTTATTTAAAATTATATATAAAGTAATTTGAAATAAAAGTGATACAGAAGTCCTCTATAGTGAATGTAGTGTCCTGAGTAAGGAATTAGCCTCTATAGTGAACAAATTATCTTTAGTCTGCCATAAAATGACATCAGTTTTCTAAAACTGATGTCATTCATATCAGACTAAAGGAAAATTTGTTCACTATATGGGGTAGTTCTCTTACGCAGGACTTCACATTCACTATAGAGGAGTTTGACTGTGTTACCGTTTTTATCATTTTGGTAATATTATTCAGGACACAAATTATATAAATAATTTTTATATAAAATATTTTATACAAACGTACATGAGAGTTCATTCGTTTTCGACAATAAAAGTTTTTTTTCGGTAGTATTGTCAAAATGAATTTTCATGGCAGAATTTCATAAATTAAGACTGAAGTAATTTAGGAATTAAAAAGAGTTATAAATAATTATTTAATTTAGTAATGGGTTTAGCGTCTGCTTCGGAACTAAAGGCCATAACGCTTAAGTCAGAAATGAATTAAATACAAAAGACTGGAAGAAGCAGTCAGAAAGGAAATTGGCTTCATGAACAAAGTCACCTACCACCATTCGGTGACAAGCTCATGAATGCATAAAAGCTACTCCATGACCAAATTCACCTGCCACCAGTCAATGATGATGCTCATGGATGAAAAAAGCTACTCCGTGAATACAATCAATCACCAAAGTGAGGTGAGTTATACTACTGTACTCACTTTATCTGTACTATGTAGTGAGTAACTGGTGAGTTGTGGGTGTTGGTTGGGTGAGTCCATGTCATTACTGCCTGTCTACTCTTGTAGTTGTCCACCAGAGTCAACCCTGGGGGATCTGGCTTATCTGAAACAAAGGAAAAATACTCTAATTCGGAATTTTAATTCTAATATAATTTTTTTCTCTTTATAATTTTTTCCTTTGGGGAAAAATTTGAGGGAAAGATTTTTGGAAAAAAAATTTGGAAGAAAATTTTTGGAAGAACAAAATTAATCACAGAGTTAGAAAATATTTCCGTATGACTGTATTGTGGCTCTATTATTGATATATATTTGAAAATATAACATAAACATATTCACTGATTATCCTCATCAGTATAAAAAAAAACAGAACCATAAATTCAATTTTAATTACGTTATATAAAAAGAGGAAAAATGTTATTCATTTCGGAAGTAATCTACTGCACTTGGTATACATCTTTACCACCACATTATCAAAGTGCCATAACTCCATTCATAACATCAAATTCTTTTAATTATCTTCCATTTGACAAAGTCTTTACTTTCAATTCAGAGGGTAAATTCTCCCTCGTTATTCCACTGAAAAAAGAGGGGAAAGAAAAGAGTCTGGGCAACAACAACTAACTTATGCTCAACTTTACGCAACAAACTTTCGTGAAAAAAAAAACAACATTTTAGAACATTATGGAAATGTAAGCAGGACATTTTCAGGCTGATTTTTTAATGCTAGCTTTATGTTTGTTCAGAAGAAAAGTCAAAAGGTGACTGAGCTTTGGTGATTAGGGAATTTTTGGTGAAAAATGCCACAACAAATGCTAGATTTACTAGTGTACTTGCCCGGTAAGAATAACGTGATATTTGTAACTAAAATTAACGTGATATTTATAACTAACGTGTTCTCAATAGTATTAATATTTGTAACTAGTGTACTTGCCCGTTAAGAATAACATGTCCTCAATAGTATCAATACAGGCAGGTCCCGCTTATATTGCAACCCGCTTTTATAAAATCAGTAATAATTACGAGGCATGTTTTTACCATTAGTAGACATAGAAAATGACACAATTTTCTAAGGTGATTATTTCACGGTAACTACAATAAACATCATTATTATTATTCAGATGAGGTTATTAGAAGCAATTGGTTCAGAATTCAGTCTTTATTAAAGAAGAAGCTTAACTATGACTATATTTAATACAATAAGATACACAGTTTTCAAGCAATACTATTATTCCACATTATTATTTCTATCTTCTGTTCAAGAGATATTTTCTCTTTTTCGAATAATTATTTTTGTTTTGTGTTTTAACTTCTTTGAAGTCATAATGAAAAACTGCAAATAAGACAATTAAAACACACATTGTAGATCATTTAAAATTAGAGTACAAATTAAAATGTCCCATTTTTGGATAAGTTCCGTGTTATCGCACGGTTCCATATTATCGGACTCGGTAAAAATCTATATATATTAATTATTATCTAACTTTTATTTCAATTGGTATACACGGTACCTTCAGGTATCATGGAAATAATTGCCAAAAATAATTCATAGAGCATTTAAAGTAATATAAAGTAAATAAACAACTATATATTTTTATTAAAGGCATATTTCACTAATGTTCATATTGCTCATTAATTATGAATCCCTCTTATCACGTATCTGTTTTGGATAACTTCATTTATTCGATTCCATTTGGACGGTTCGAATTCTCGTCTTCAATTCTCTCTCCGATAGACTTCTCATCAAACTGAAGACCTGTTGAAGTCCTCTCCATCATTACATTCAATTAGTGACATCTTATATAACAAATATATAATAACTTTCTCTTACCTCGGTCTTATTACCCTTTAATAAGACAGAATCCTTATTTTGTAATAAAAACGGGCCGGCCTGTATTCGTAACTAGTGTTGTTGCCCGTTAAGAATAACGTGTTCTCAATAGCGCAATAAGTTATAGAACTATTTAGACCGCTAGTGATATTCTCCAATACTGGTTCCAGATGGTTCCAAGAAGATGGTTCCACAAAAGGCAAGCAATTGTCCGAATAGATGAATATTGCTCATATCCAACCTGCAGAAACTGGCAAAGTGTTCACCGAGAAATCTTAGGAGACGATCGAATCTTTCGAATGAAAATAAAGATGTCTTCACTCGGCTGCTAACCCTAATTGAATGTAATGATGGAGAGGACTTCAACAGGTCTTCAGTTTGATGAGAAGTCTATCGGAGAGAAAATTAAAGACGAGAATTCGAACCGTCCAAATGGAATCGAATAAATGAAGTTATCCAAAACGGATACGTGATAAGAGGGATTAGTAATTAATGAGCAATATGAACTTCTTTGAGATATGCCGTTATTAATATTTTCATAAGTTCTTTCGATTATGGGAGATATTTCGAATAGTTGTCTATTCATCTTTTTATAACTTTAAATAAGATCTAAAATCAAAGGGAAGCAACTGATATATTTCTGTCATCTAAATATTGGCTAAAAGTTCCGTACGACAAATTCGTCTGTCGGTTCGAACGGGAGGAGTTTTATTGCTCTTTTGTTGGTTCGAACTTCGGACAAATATTGTCAAAGGGATTTTATTATTGGTACAAAAAACACATCGGCAACAATCAACAGAATGGCAGAACTTTTTGCCAATATTCGTTGTTTGGGAATAAAAAATCAGATTTCATTGAACTGTCTGATGTTTATGATATTGCAGTAAGGAAGGAAACTGCGGAAGAATCTCTACAGTATTCTATTACTTACCAAATCAATCGCAAAAATTACAATCGGTCGATTGGATATTATTGTTCTATTGATAGTATTTTATCGTAAAATTTAATAATTTCAGACATTGTCATCGGATAAGTCCGACGAAGGACGATAGACTGTATTTTAAATTTATATTACACTACCATTAGATTGAGTGTGTCTGTCACGTTCACCATGATAATATTTGTTTCGTGACACATGTATTATTTTCTATGTAATTGTTAATTTTTATAATCAATAATGAATTATTTTGCACATAAATATATCTTCCACCACATATATTGATTATTATAAAATTTATAATTTCATTATTTAAACTTCTAATATAATTGTTTTTAAACCATCAGAGTTTAACATTAAAATGTACCTCGAATAAAGAGAAATGGGGGGTGAGCGTGTGGAGGGTGGAGGAGAGGGGTTATAAAGGATTTACCAAGAGGGTTATTTGGGGGGAGGTGGAATTTTAGGGGGTTTGGGGGTCTGTTTCTAAGCCAGATAGATTGCTTCGGATGGTGACAAGTGGGAAAGGATTTTCAGTTTAATATCTAAGCCAACATTTGCATATTATATCCATATCATACTCCATTCTTTTTAAATAGGAATGCCTTTGATTCTGTACAGTTCATTTGTTATATTAATATATAAACTCTTTTCCATATGTATTATATGAGTAATAAAATAAATATTGTACTACAAATAGAAAATTCATTTATCTAGTATTTTTTTTAAATAATGAATTATAAATATTAGTTTTACCTCGTAAATGCTTGCTCTATTCTTATTTAAATCTTTTATTTTTAAATTGTAATACCCGTTGATCATTCATTGATAATTTAATTACAATAAAAGATTTAAATAATAATAGAGCAAACATTTAATTTTATAGGAGGTAAAACTTATATTTGGATTATAATTTAATAAAAGTAAAGATATTGATTTAACTAAATTAATTTTAACTATTAAAGTCAAAATAAGATTTTTTAAAATTATTATTAAACATACAATAATGTTCTAATATGCAGTAATAAACAATTAACTATTAATTATTAATATCTATCCTTTTATATGATTATCAATTATTAAACAACTATTGGTGGTTGTTTTATCACTTCACTGTGCACTTTATTTACAACTATTGGTGGTTGTTTTAACTCTTCACTGTGCACTTTATTTACAACTATTGGTGGTTGTTTTAACTCTTCACTGTGCACTTTATTTACAACTATTGGTGGTTGTTTTAACTCTTCACTGTGCACTTTATTTACAACTATTGGTGGTTGTTTTAACTCTTCACTGTGCACTTTATTTACAACTATTGGTGGTTGTTTTAACTCTTCACTGTGCACTTTATTTACAACTATTGGTGGTTGTTTTAACTCTTCACTGTGCACTTTATTTACAACTATTGGTGGTTGTTTTAACTCTTCACTGTGCACTTTATTTACAACTATTGGTGGTTGTTTTAACTCTTCACTGTGCACTTTATTTACAACTATTGGTGGTTGTTTTAACTCTTCACTGTGCACTTTATTTACAACTATTGGTGGTTGTTTTAACTCTTCACTGTGCACTTTATTTACAACTACTGGTGGTTGCTTTAACTCTTCACTGTGCACTTTATTTACAACTATTGGTGGTTGTTTTAACTCTTCACTGTGCACTTTATTTACAACTATTGGTGGTTGTTTTAACTCTTCACTGTGCACTTTATTTACAACTATTGGTGGTTGCTTTAACTCTTCACTGTGCACTTTATTTACAACTATTGGTGGTTGTTTTAACTCTACACTGTGCACTTTTTTACAACTATTGGTGGTTGTTTTAACTCTTCACTGTGCACTTTACTTACAACTATTGGTGGTTGTTATAACTCTTCACTGTGCACTTTACTTACAACTATTGGTGGTTGCTTTAACTCTTCACTGTGCACTTTATTTACAACTATTGGTGGTTGCTTAACTCTTCACTGTGCACTTTATTTACAACTATTGGTGGTTGTTTTAACTCTTCACTGTGCACTTTATTTACAACTACTGGTGGTTGCTTTAACTCTTCACTGTGCACTTTATTTACAACTACTGGTGGTTGTTTTAACTCTTCACTGTGCACTTTATTTACAACTATTGGTGGTTGTTTTAACTCTTCACTGTGCACTTTATTTACAACTACTGGTGGTTGTTTTAACTCTTCACTGTGCACTTTATTTACAACTTTACAACGATAATGTGACGATATATTCGTCCACCTGTTTGTTTAAGGTTAAATCAATCGGTGGGACATATCGTTGAGGTTCTTTATCGTTGATATTCTTTATGGTACATAATTCGGTAGGTTGAATGATTTCTTGGTCGTAAAGCTTCTTCATTTGCTGTTAGTAATTGTAAAAGTTAGAGTGTATCTCATTAGTCATATAGATTTAATGGGGAAGGTGTAAGTCTTGAATTAATAAGTAGTTATATATTTAAATAAAGATTGGTAATTGATAATGCAATTGATTATAATACAAATGTGAACAGGAGTAAGTGTAAAAATATTAATGAATATTTTGCTATAGTTAGATCCAAATTTTTCGGACTGTTTCAAATTTTCAATTACATGTGAAAAAAAAAACAATATATTAATCAAAATTCATCACATTTTTAAATTGTTATCCATGTTACCTGCCAGTATCATTACTAACAATAAAAAAAGTAAAGTAATAATTACCATACACTGTTCTACCATATGATCATAAATATGGAACTGTCCAATAACTCAGTACTTAGCCTAATAACTCAAATCACGCCACGACACATGCTAACATGGTTAGCAATGTTTGCGCACTACCCCCCACACTATTTTATCGACACTCTATTGACTACCGATAGAGTGTGAAGAGAGAAAATAAAACAGTGATATTTAGCGTAGTAATGTGATGAGGGAGAATGTGATGAGGGGGAATGTGATGGGGGGGAATGTGGTGAGGGGGAATGTGATGAGGGGGAATGTGATGAGGGGGAATGTGATGAGGGGGAATGTGATGAGGGGGAATGTGATGAGGGAGAATGTGGTGAGGGGGAATGTGATGAGGGGGAAGGTGATGAGGGGTAATGTGATGAGGGGGAATGTGATGAGGGGGAATGTGATGAGGGGGAATGTGATGAGGGGGAATGTGATGAGGGGGAATGTGATGAGGGGGAATGTGATGAGGGGGAATGTGATGAGGGGGCATGTGGTGGAATGTGATGCGGTGGAATGTGATGAAAGGGAATGTGATGAGGGGGGATGTGATGAGGGGGAATGTGATGAGGGGGAATGTGATGAGGGGGAATGTGATGAGGGGGAATGTGATGAGGGAGAATGTAATGAGGGGGCATGTGATGAGAGGGAATGTGATGAGGGGGAATGTGATGAGGGGGAATGTGATGAGGGGGAATTTGATGAGGGGGAATGTGATGAGGGGGAATGTGATGAGGGGGAATGTGATGAGGGGGAATGTGATGAGGGAGAATGTAATGAGGGGGCATGTGATGAGGGAGAATGTGATGAAAGGGAATGTGATGAGGGAGAATGTGATGAGGGGGAATGTGATGAGGGGGAATGTGATGAGGGAGAATGTGATGAGGGGGAATGTGGTGGAATGTGATGCGGTGGAATGTGATGAAAGGGAATGTGATGAGGGGGGATGTGATGAGGGGGAATGTGATGAGGTAGAATGTGATGAGGTGGAATGTGATGAGGGGTAATGTGATGAGGTGGAATGTGATGAGGGGGAATGTGATGAGGGGGAATGTGAAGAGGGGGAATGTGATGAGGGGGAATGTGAAGAGGGGGAATGTGATGAGGGGTAATGTGATGAGGGGGAATGTGATGAGGGGGAATGTGATGAGGGGGAATGTGATGAGGGGGAATGTGATGAGGGGTAATGTGATGAGGGGTAATGTGATGAGGGGGAATGTGATGAGGGGGAATGTGATGAGGTGGAATGTGATGAGGGGGAATGTGATGAGGGGTAATGTGATGAGGGGGAATGTGATGAGGGGGAATGTGATGAGGTGGAATATGATGAGGGGTAATGTGATGAGAGGGAATGTGATGAGGGGGAATGTGATGAGGGGTAATGTGATGAGGGGTAATGTGATGAGGGGGAATGTGATGAAGGGAAATGTGATGAGGGGGAATGTGGTGGAATGTGATGCGGTGGAATGTGATGAAAGGGAATGTGATGAGGGGGGATGTGATGAGGGGGAATGTGATGAGGTAAAATGTGATGAGGTGGAATGTGATGAGGGGGAATGTGATGAGGGGGAATGTGATGAGAGGGAATGTGATGAGGTGGAATGTGATGAGGGGGAATGTGATGAGGGGGAATGTGATGAGGGGGAATGTGATGAGGGGTAATGTGATGAGGGGGAATGTGATGAGGGGGAATGTGATGAGGTGGAATGTGATGAGGGGTAATGTGATGAGAGGGAATGTGATGAGGTGGAATGTGATGAGGGGGAATGTGATGATGTGGAATGTGATGAGGGGGAATGTGATGAGCGGGAATGTGATGAGAGGGAATGTGATGAGGTGGAATGTGATGAGGGGGAATGTGATGAGGGGTAATGTGATGAGGGGTAATGTGATGAGAGGGAATGTGATGAGGTGGAATGTGATGAGGGGGAATGTGATGAGGGGGAATGTGATGAGGGGGAATGAGATGGCATGGAGTGAGATGGTATGTGACAAGTGATGTCACAGTGATGATATATTATTATAACAGTGATGTTTTTTGATGTTAACATTTTATTCTCTGAATTAATATGAATGTGAAAAAAAACAAGATCATTTATTCTATTTTTGCAATATGAAGGTAAAGAAAGCAATAAAACATATTGAAAAAATATAATAAGATATGTGCTTAGCAAAAGTAAACGTACAATATATATGATAGAATTTATCCAATCGTGTAAAGAAAACATTTCAAAAAGTGCGCAAAATGCACCCCTTGACAGGGGACAGACATGTCACATTACAGCAAAAGGGGTTAAAGTAGTTGCAAATGTTATTTGTACTTTAATTTAAATTACTAAGTACGTTATCTAGCCAAGTAGTTATGTTAGTTTTCTAAGTCTATCAGGCAATTCATTATAATATTTACAGTGCCTATGTATTTAAAATGCAATAAATTATACCAAGTCATGCTTTCTATACTCCTTAAAAACGACTATGCAAATAAAGCGTGAAAATGTGTGCTGGCCTTTCGTATTTGTTTGCGTATTATCTTTTGTATTTGTTTGAAAATTTGTTCTAGTATTTGTTTGAGTATTTTTTTTGAGTATTTTCTTGCGTATTAGTTTTGTGTATTATCTTATGTATTTGTTTGCGTTTTGTTTGAGTATTTGTTAGCGTATTTTCTTGCGTTCTTTATTTCACGATTCGCTTGTGTATTTCCTTTCACGATTTGTTTGCGTATTTTACGTACTTTGTTTCGTGAGGCTTACTATCGTCCTTTGTGTACGCAGAGTAGTCTTCAGTTACGCATTTTTCAGAGTTAATTTTTCCGCTACAAGTGTACGCAAATATTAAACAAACACGTAGAGGAAATTTACGAGTGAGAGAAGTTAAGATGGGGCCATAGCAGATTGAGAGGGGACCAATCTTCTGAGTCCCCGCCATAACTATATTTCTTTAGTTCAAATTAAAAACTGATGCAAATTTTAATTATTCATCATTCTTCCCAGCTGCAATGTTTCTTTGGTAACATCGTCCCGGCCAATATTGGTGCAATGTTGTAACCACATTCGGACAATGTTGCCTCTAGGAACGCTATTACCAGTTTTACATTCAATAGTAATATTACCATAACCATTTTCAGGGTTTAAAAGTTGTCCCTATCCACTACAAGGTGATCCAAAGAGACATGAAGAGAAGAAGTCATCGTAGAAGAGGGGACACTGAAAGTACACTCCATGCACTAAGTCGACTTCTCGACTACATCAGGTAACCGAGTTGACCTAGCGCATGGATGGCAAGAATAGACACCCATGGATAAGAGATCCACATACTAGCAAAACTAAACAAAATCTAAATGCTATGATACATATAACAGAAAGGAGGCCTACCTAGTCGGGACAACGTCAATAATAATATAAAGTAAAAATACAAAGTAAAGACTACCTACCTACCTTATCGCAGTTAAAGTTTCGTTCGTAACTGTCAATATTATTCACTGTGTTTAGGGTAACTATCTGTCTCACAGGGAGATAAAGTTACCCTAACTACCTACAAACAACTAAGTTGTTGTTGTTTGATTTTTGTTTGAGTTACGGAATGAGATGTTTGTTTGAAGTTGAAGAGAAGTTAAAACAAATGAAGGAAGTTTGGTGAGTGCAAGTTAAATTAGGGTAATGTATTTACTATTTAAATGCGAGTCTAGTACTCTCATCAATTCTGATTTTTAATAACATCATATAATCTTTATGAGGGTTGAACGGATGTAAAAACTGCAATAAATAAAAAGGACTTTGCAGAAATAGTGAGAAGAAAAGTGGTTCCAGGATACAAGTTATCTACTATATCAGTCTGCTACAAAAATATATAATGCAGTGACTGAAAATATAATATAAATAACAGACAAGGCGGCTAACATTTTGTTTATATGCGTCTGTAGTCCAGTCCACTGCTAATACATGCATATTCACGGACTCGCAGTATATAGAATATAGTAGTGACAATTGAGACGGTAAGTGTGAGTGACGTCATCACTGCAACACTCTAAATCAAATTTAAGACAATCTAAGAGTGTTAAATTAAGAACAAATGTTTATTTATGGCCAATATACGAAGAGAGTTATGTAATTCAGTTATTCAAACTACTTGAAATTAATTTTCGATACAAAGTCTGTCGATACGGTAACAAATCACTCTACTGTCATTACTACGTACATAGCAGTGGAACAAAAACAGACCTAATGATGTAGCTGAGAGACGTTGTTATAGTTCCAGTACTAGAATTTCCTTGTAACAGACAAACCATGACAGTTACCTTTGCAGTGACTGATAGAGATTTACAAACAATGTATAAAATGGTGACAATTATCTTACAGTGACTGATAGAGTTTTACAAATAGTAAACAGACTGTGACAGTTACAAAGCAGTGACTGATAGAGTTTTACAAACAATAAATAGGCTGTGACAGTTACACTTGCAGTGACTGATAGAGTTTTACAAACAATAAATAAGCTGTGACAGTTACACTTGCAGTGACTGATAGAGTTTTGCAAACAATAAACAAACTGTGATAGTTACTCTTGCAGTGACTGATAGAGTTTTGCAAACAATAAACAAACTGTGATAGTTACTCTTGCAGTGACTGATAGAGTTTTGCAAACAACATACAAATTGTGATAGTTACTCTTGCAGTGACTGATAGAGTTTTGCAAACAACATACAAATTGTGATAGTTACTCTTGCAGTGACTGATAGAGTTTTACAAACAACATACAAACTGTGATAGTTACTCTTGCAGTGACTGATAGAGTTTTGCAAACAACATATAAATTGTGATAGTTACTCTTGCAGTGACTGATAGAGTTTTGCAAACAATAAACAAACTGTGATAGTTACTCTTGCAGTGTCTGATAGAGTTTTGCAAACAATATACAAACTGTGATAGTTACTCTTGCAGTGACTGATAGAGCTTTTCAAACAACATACAAACTGTGATAGTTACTCTTGCAGTGACTGATAGAGTTTTACAAAATAAAATACAGATGTGACAGTTACTCTTGCAGTGACTGATAGAGCTTTTCAAACAATATACAGATGTTCATTGGAGTCTCTAGCACTCTTCCATTGTATTTATGGCTCCATTACCATTCACTACATCCAATTTGATAAACTTTATTGCTCGAGTGCAGCGCGTTTTACTGAGTTAATAACAATGGATATGAATCGTAAACGGTTAACTTTATTTAAAATGTTTTTTTTTTGTCAATTGAGAACAAGCGATACATCGCCGTCAAAGTTGTTCAGTCAAAAAGAAATTCAAATAAACAAAACTGTATGAATTTATGTTATTCGTAGAATATTGATTGAATGTTCTATGTATTACATATATTCATATTTATTCTGAAAGTTTTTAATCACCAATTTGAATTGTTTATAAAAAATACATAACTACAAAAAGAAAAGAAAAATGGCAGTATTTCAGATATCTTTCTCAAGTAAAATTTGTGGTTAAAGTACAAATTCTATTTTATTTCTTATAGTTTTCTTTAAATCTAAAAAAGTGAACGTTCTTATACTGGTTAAATCGTTTCAGTTCCTTTTTAGCTAAGTCGCTCCTAAAGAAATCTCGATCCACGGCCAGTGTTGACACTTCTCGGCTATTTGTCATAAAATGACGGACTGAACCGTGCCTCTTGAACATTTCAAGGATTTATGATTAAAAGAAGGATTGCCAGGGATACACATCAGAGAAGTTAAACGCAAGCAGTAATTCACGTGGGATAAATCGCAATGTCATCATAAGATAAACTTGGCTTTTAGAAGGATTCAGTATTTAATATACTGGATTTCTTTCATAAAGTCGTACATTTTACTGAAACTGCAGCTTTTATAATTAAAATAAATAATGGAATCAACAAAAATTATATTCAGCTGATATTGAAATCGTTAAATAGAAGGCGAATATATGTAATATATATTCTGCTTTATGTGATAGAAAGAGTTATTCAAATGAATATAAACCTATTCAAATGAATATAAACCTATTCAATTGAATATAAACCTATTCAATTTAATAAACAACTGTTTCAATTGAATATAAACCTATTTCAATTGAATATGAACCTATTTCAGTTGAATATGGACCTATTTCAATTGAATATGAACCTATTTCAATTTAATAAACACCTGTTTCATTGAATACAAGACCTATTAACTAAATAGAAGGCTATTTCACTGAATACAAGACCTCTATTTAATACAAGTCTATTTCATTAGATACATTGCATACTATTAACTATAAGGACTATTCGTTACTAAATCCTATCCAGTTGACTCACCTTGTACTATCAGCTTCACAAAAGTGTGTCCCTCTGCGTTGTTGACGGTACACCGATAGAGACCGGAGTCTTGAGCCACCACCGGTTTGAACTGGAGAGCGAAATTCTCATCGAGTTTTATTCGACCGGACTTGTCATGCCGAGGCGAATCGTAGTCCGCTTTGTATTCGAACAGTGTTTCGTACATGTGTGATGAACTCACGCCATTAATCTGAGGTGGATAAAAAGAAAGAATATTAGAGCATTGTGATAAAAAGTGAACTTCCATAGAGGTCCACACTTCTTCTGGTTGTTTGAAAAAGTTTACGTTCGTATAGACTTGAAAGTACCAGATAAAAAAAAAACAGCCGATAAAAGTTCTAAAAAGATGTTCAGTTTTCGATATGAAGTGGCTAGGAAGGATCTTTTCAGTGTACCGTGTAGTGGCTAGGAAGGATCTTTTCAGTGTACCGTGTAGTGGCTAGGAAGGATCTTTTCAGTGTACCGTGTAGTGGCTAGGAAGGATCTTTTCAGTGTACCGTGTAGTGGCTAGGAAGGATCTTTTTAGTGTACCGTGTAGTGGCTAGGAAGGATCTTTTCAGTGTACCGTGTAGTGGCTAGGAAGGATCTTTTCAGTGTACCGTGTAGTGGCTAGAAAGGATCTTTTCAGTGTACCGTGTAGTGGCTAGAAAGGATCTTTTCAGTGTACCGTGTAGTGGCTAGGAAGGATCTTTTCAGTGTACCGTGTAGTGGCTAGGAAGGATCTTTTCAGTGTACCGTGTAGTGGCTAGGAAGGATCTTTTCAGTGTACCGTGTAGTGGCTAGGAAGGATCTTTTTAGTGTACCGTGTAGTGGCTAGGAAGGATCTTTTCAGTGTACCGTGTAGTGGCTAGGAAGGATCTTTTCAGTGTACCGTGTAGTGGCTAGGAAGGATCTTTTCAGTGTACCGTGTAGTGGCTAGGAAGGATCTTTTTAGTGTACCGTGTAGTGGCTAGGAAGGATCTTTTCAGTGTACCGTGTAGTGGCTAGGAAGGATCTTTTCAGTGTACCGTGTAGTGGCTAGAAAGGATCTTTTCAGTGTACCGTGTAGTGGCTAGAAAGGATCTTTTCAGTGTACCGTGTAGTGGCTAGGAAGGATCTTTTCAGTGTACCGTGTAGTGGCTAGGAAGGATCTTTTCAGTGTACCGTGTAGTGGCTAGGAAGGATCTTTTCAGTGTACCGTGTAGTGGCTAGGAAGGATCTTTTCAGTGTACCGTGTAGTGGCTAGGAAGGATCTTTTCAGTGTACCGTGTAGTGGCTAGGAAGGATCTTTTCAGTGTACCGTGTAGTGGCTAGGAAGGATCTTTTCAGTGTACCGTGTAGTGGCTAGGAAGGATCTTTTCAGTGTACCGTGTAGTGGCTAGGAAGGATCTTTTCAGTGTACCGTGTAGTGGCTAGGAAGGATCTTTTCAGTGTACCGTGTAGTGGCTAGGAAGGATCTTTTCAGTGTACCGTGTAGTGGCTAGAAAGGATCTTTTCAGTGTACCGTGTAGTGGCTAGAAAGGATCTTTTCAGTGTACCGTGTAGTGGCTAGGAAGGATCTTTTCAGTGTACCGTGTCATTCAATTCGAATGGCACGGTACACTGAAAATATTCTTCCTAGCCACTCCTTTTCGAAAAATGAACAGTGAACATCTTTTTGTAATTTTCTATTGTGTATTTACCCCGACTAGTTTTCTTATGTTTATACTTTTTAATAAACGATTACTTCTTAAGATAGTCTATTATTCTACTCATGATATGAATACACAATCACAATTAGTGATCAAACTTGCGGTGAAATAAAAAGAAAGGTTTAAAATAGTTCCAAACTTGTAGAGAAATATTTGCATTATTTGTGCAGTATTTTGTTTTTTATTGCTGTTAAAAAAATAGAATGCAGAAGTTTGCAGGATAAAGTTAGGGAAAATAAAAGACTGAAACTAGATGAGAAAATGAACCTAATTGATGGAAAGAAAGGAAATTTTTAATCGGCACTTCAAATCTAATAATTGCAATTACTGGAACTATGAACATTATTTATGGATGTCTTATTTATATTGTGTTTTTCTTTTCAGATAGGTTAAGTTCTGAGTTATTGGATGGTGCCACATTTTCGATCATTCAAGAAAAATAGTAAATAATAGTATGAATTAACTCGTTATTTTAATTGGTATCCATGATACCTGCATGCATCATGGATACCATTAATAAATTGTTTTTTTATGATCATGAGTGTGAAACTGTCCGACAACTTGGAACATACCCTAACTCAAAAATGTATCAAATGTTAATTAAATATTCTTTGATACTTACCCTGAAATTTTAAAAAATTATTATTTTTTATGAAAGTCATCCCCGAAAAATCCAAAAATCCTTTTCACATATCAATATAAGTCAATGAAGTTTATTTTCCACATTAATATAGTTAATATGTTTCGTTTATATACCGTAGAATTCAATGCCTGGCTGCATACATTATTCTAATTGTTTAATTTATGCAGGCTGTTGTATGTAGTTAATTAATTACACGCTGCTTAATTTAGGAGAAATAACTATACTATCTAATAATAATATCTAACTAATTACATAAAACCTAATTACTATACCTAATTATATTACTCAATTCAACATCTATTCATTAAACTGTTTATGATATATATTGTTAAATTAACCTTGACTTACTTAATAGATTTAATGAATTATTTTCGGCGTCCTGTATGTTTTTTTAAATAAAATTTCAACTTACGTATTTCTCAGTTGGATTTTTTTATACTAAAGTACAGTTCCTTTTTTTCATTTATTGATAAATCACTTAATATAATTTGTTTATGTTTATATTTAAATGGAAGAACGTATTATCAATATATTATGTACATTGATTTAACGATATTACTTTGTCTAGATTCAAAACTATGATTTTTTTTATTTATTATTATTAGTGTGACCCGTAGCCACTAGCCATGGCCACAAATTATCAGTTTTTCCTTTATAATTATCAAAGATTTCGGAGAGACAGACAGTTTGTTTAATTAAAGAGAAGTTAACTTATTATATTATAGATTAATTAGGTTTCTTTTGAAACAAATTTTTAAATTTATAATTATGAATATTTTTGATTTTTTTCAAATTTTGAGTTTTTCGAAAAAAAAATTAATTTTAAATCCAATTTTTTTTTTCAAATTAATATTTTACTAGCAAGTTATAGCATCAATTTATAAGTTTCACTTACCTCACATCCCATACAGGACCACGTTAACATCAGTACGAAGACTTCTGTAGCGGGTGGACATGATAGAGTCATGTTGAACCCTGCCGTGGTGACAATCGTCTCAGCACCTGGTGGAGAGCAGATGGTGAGAAGATGGTTAGATGATGGAGAGAAGATGGAGAGATAGAGAGAAGAAAATAGTTAGGTTATCCAATAATTATCATAATTACCACACATACATAAAGATTGAAACTTATGATGTGATCACCGTAAGTAAGAAAGACTCCATCTGCAAGCTATGATTTTTGCGACAAATTGTCAGAATATTTTAACAATATTGGCAATGTTGTAACAATATTGGCAATGTTGTAACAATATTGGCAATGTTGTAACAATATTGGCAATGTTGTAACAATATTGGCAATGTTGTAACAATATTGGCAATGTTGTAACAATATTGGCAATGTTGTAACAATATTGGCAATGTTGTAACAATATTGGCAATGTTGTAACAATATTGGCAATGTTGTAACAATATTGGTAATGTTGTAACAATATTGCCAATGTTGTAACAATATTGGCGATGTTGTAACAATATTGGCAATGTTGTAACAATATTGGCAATGTTGTAACAATCTAGGTAATGTTGTAACAATATTGGGAATGTTGTAACAATATTGGCAATGTTGTAACAATATTGGCAATGTTGTAACAATATTGGCAATGTTGTAACAATCTAGGTAATGTTGTAACAATATTGGCAATGTTGTAACAATCTAGGTAATGCTGTAACAATATTGGCAATGTTGTAACAATCTAGGTAATGCTGTAACAATCTAGGCAATGCTGTAACAATTTAGGCAATGTTGTAACAATATTGGCAATGTTGTAACAATATTGGCAATGTTGTAACAATATTGGCAATGTTGTAACAATATTGGCAATGTTGTAACAATATTGGCAATGTTGTAACAATATTGGCAATGTTGTAACAATATTGGCAATGTTGTAACAATATTGGCAATGTTGTAACAATATTGGCAATGTTGTAACAATATTGGCAATGTTGTAACAATATTGGCAATGTTGTAACAATATTGGCAATGTTGTAACAATATTGGCAATGTTGTAACAATATTGGCAATGTTGTAACAATATTGGCAATGTTGTAACAATATTTGCAATGTTGTAACAATATTGGCAATGTTGTAACAATATTGGCAATGTTGTAACAATATTGGCAATGTTGTAACAATATTGGCAATGTTGTAACAATATTGGCAATGTTGTAACAATATTGGCAATGTTGTAACAATATTGGCAATGTTGTAACAATATTGGCAATGTTGTAACAATATTGGCAATGTTGTAACAATATCGGGGCACTGAAGTAACAATATTGGGGCAATGAAGTAACAATATCGGGGCACAGAAGTAACAATAATATATTAGAGCAATTTTGCCTCATGTAACATTGCTACCTGGGTGAAGTTGCTTTGAAATCATTTGCATCATAAGTGATAATAAACCAAAGAAAAATCATCTCTGCGAGAAAATTACAAAGAAGGTGATACATTCAATAAAAAAAATTCATCTACTCAACTGTTTGATAAAAATGCGTCATCATAAAATCTAAAGAGCGAAATTGTTACCATTTCGTTCAATATAAAATTATTTAGTTGCAAATTTATATATTTTATTCAATTACAAAGGATTATTTAAACAAAACATCGTGTAAATGATAACATATCAAATATCATATAAATTCATACATGTGTATTCATCAATTACAATAAAAAACAGAAGCTCAAAGAGACTCTTGTTAAGATATTCTCTCAATCAGAGTTTAAATGAGGCCAAATGAAATCAGTTTTATGAGATTTTTTGGAAGGTGAATCATTTGACGAGAGATATAACATTTCAAAAGATCATTTGCGAGATAAGTGGTCAGGGGAGTTGCCAGGGAAACCAAACGATATAACCACCCACTCACTAGATTATGTGGTGCTGTTGAACTGATTTAACTAGTACCTACACTAGATTATGTGGTGCTGTTGAACTGATTTAACTAGTAACTACATTAGATTATGTGGTGCTGTTGAACTGATTTAACTAGTACCTACATTAGATTATGTGGTGCTGTTGAACTGATTTAACTAGTAACTACATTAGATTATGTGGTGCTGTTGAACTGATTTAACTAGTACCTACATTAGATTATGTGGTGCTGTTGAACTGATTTAACTAGTACCTACTTTAGATTATGTGGTGCTGTTGAACTGATTTAACTAGTACCTACATTAGATTATGTGGTGCTGTTGAACTGATTTAACTAGTACCTACATTAGATTATGTGGTGCTGTTGAAATGATTTAACTAGTACCTACATTAGATTATGTGGTGCTGTTGAACTGATTTAACTTACCAGTCTTTATATTCATAACAACATTAGTTATTATGTGGTACTGTTTAAATTATTTCAGTTACCAGTCTTTTTTCATAACATCTACATTAGATTATGTGGTACTGTTTAAATTATTTCAGTTACCAGTCTTTTTTCATGACATCTACATTAGATTATGAGGTACTGTTTAAATTATTTCAGTTACCAGTCTTTTTTCATAACATCTACATTAGATTATGTGGTACTGTTGAAATTATTTCAGTTACCAGTCTTTTTTCATGACATCTACATTAGATTATGAGGTACTGTTTAAATTATTTCAGTTACCAGTCTTTTTTCATAACATCTACATTAGATTATGAGGTACTGTTTAAATTATTTCAGTTACCAGTCTTTTTTCATAACATCTACATTAGATTATGTGGTACTGTTGAAATTATTTCAGTTACCAGTCTTTTTTCATAACATCTACAATAGATTATGAGGTACTGTTTAAATTATTTCAGTTACCAGTCTTTTTTCATAACATCTACATTAGATTATGTAGTACTGTTTTAACTAACAGAATGAAACTCTAAACAGCATTGCTCAAAATCATTTTTTCATAGTAAATACTAAATACTGATCCCGGCAATACAAAGGATCACAAATTCTCAGGTGAAGCTATGAATAATCCCTCTTTCGACCCTGACTAACCTGAATAAAATATCTATACCCAACTCCCCGGGAAAAAAGTTTTCCATCAAAGTTAGTTTGGTGGGAGCCTTTGAAGAGGGGAAACCTCCCTTGATGAGCGAGGGAAAAAAACTAGGCATGTGAATACGAAGTGATTAGCTAAATGCTTTTGCGAAGTGATTGGTAGTTTTTTTTCACAGTTTAGAGCAGAGGCTTCATATGTAAATACGACTGGGATTGTGACCGAAAAAATAGTAATTATTTGTCTGTTCCACGAGAGAAAGTTACGGGTGAACTATCAGAGAGAATATCTCATTTAATCCCCAATGGGCTAAAGAAAATGTAATAGATAAAATATTATATTTAAATAATTTATATATAGTCATGCGAAAGAAAGTAACCTCTATAGTGAACAAATTTTCTTTAGTCTACCATAAAATTGCCATCAGTTTTCTAAGACTAATGGTCATTCATGGCAGACTAAACTAAATTTGTTCATTATAGAGGCTACCTCCTTACTCAGGACACTACGTTCACTATAGAGGATTTCATTATAAATGACTTTTACTCTATTTCTTCTTATTTTTAATCGATAGGATATTGTCTTTAAGTTTTTTATTTACTTCTCACTGTTTCTAATTAATGATTTAACCACAATTTCATCTGTTTCCCATCATGGAACTACATTTTTAATATTGGCAAACTCTTTCTCCGTACCTCCAAGATGTTCCAGAATAGCTACAGAGAGTTCGGTCTGATACACACCAATCAATGTAGCTTCATTAAAACTTCTGCCTCGCACTTTCTTCTAATTATTAGCTACTGGGAAACTTTGGACCCTGATGTCAGTCAAGATTGAACGTGACATCATCAGAAATATGAAACATTTTGAAACTAATATCACATTATAGCCTTTCTGAAGTTGATTGTCAATTAATATGCAAGATAGACTAAACTGAATCAATTCAAGCAACCGATAAAAGTTGTAATCTAGAGCACCGTATACTTTTCAAATCTGACGTCAGAGTCAGTTATTTTGAATCTAGTATTAGTAAATCAAAAACTTATATCTTATATATTATTTTCTGCTAAATGGTGGTTCAGTGTGGGGGTCTGAGTGTTAGTCTGCTATACTGTAGATATAGGGCTTGGTTACTGAAAATGATGTTTTTAATTGCTCTTATAACATTCTTGATAGCTATATGGATTTTTAATAAAAATAAAACACTTCAACCCAGCCACTGAGGCAGCAACTTGGTGCTGGTCCCAACTCCGGATAAATGGAGAGGGTTGACAGGATAGAGCTGGCAAGTCGCAGGCCACTGACGTAAAAATCTTTTTTGTGCTCAAGAAGCGCATGTTTAATCAGGACGAAGTGAGCCCTGACTAGCAATACGACTGGATACAACTCTATCAACATTGATGCAATTAATGTGGCTGCGATGCACAGAAAAAGAGAAGGAAATAATCGAGGTCATGAAGAAGAGGAAGCTGGAAGTGTCGGCAAATTTCATAGGTTCGTTTGGCGACAGAAAAATACATGAAAACTACAGACTAATACACAGAAGGTAACGAAGCAAGCCGTGGGGTTGGTTTCGTGCTGGGTCTAGATATTGCACCCTAATTAGAGAAAATTGATTAAGTAAATGAGATAATCCCAAAAATTGATGTAAAAATGAAGACTGGTATCAGTCTGATGCAGGTATATGCCGGCCCGCACAGTAAGGAACAGCTACCGCCGGGAGAGAGAAATTCCTACGAGTCCACGAAGTTGAGGAAGAATTAAAAAAAACATAGTCTGTGCGGATATTGGAATGGTCATCTGGGATGTGACAGGAGAAATTACGAGCTGATCTTCGGCTTGCACAGTATTTGTAATAGAAATAAATTAGGTGTAAAAATGAGAGACTTCGCAGCAATAGACAACCTTCACATATTTGATAGTTTTTACCTACCTAGTCAGATTTAGATACGGTATAGGTTCAACAACCAGCAACTAATTTATACCCAGAAGTCAATAATAGATCTCTTCCTAACAAAACGCAAGACAATCTTTTCGATGGTCAATCTAAGAGAGACAGGATTATAATTAGTATAATTAGAGGACAATTAAATGTCACACCGTTACTGGAAGAGATCGAGGGAACCAACAAACTCAGGTGGTACGGACATGTGTTCAGAGGAGGGGAGTAAGAAAAGAAAGTATTTGACGTGGAGGCCCACAGGGAGAGGACCGGTTGGATGACCAAGGGAACGGTTTGTGGAAGGGGTGGATTAGGCTCTTACAGGAAGGGGAGCATTTCATAAAAAGAGAGAGAGAGAGAAAGACCAAATAAACAATGACAGGAGGAATGGAGAAAATTCATGAATGGTGCACCAGCATAGCTAATCTTGTATATCAGGCGGATGGATGGGAAAGTGAGAAGAATTATTTCCACAAGCCTTGTTTTTCAAATTAACAATGAAAAATAAAGAATTCTAGCATGTATATTATATTATATTATATATATAATATCCTCCAAATAACAGACAGCAAATTTTCATGAGGCAAAACTGTTCCAATATAACAAATTCGGGGCATTTTTAAAAAAATATTGGGGCAATGTTGTAACAACATTGAGGCAATATTGTAACAACATTGAGGCAATATTGTAACAACATTGAGGCAATGCTGTAACAACATTGAGGCAATATTGTAACAACATTGAGGCAATGCTGTAACAACATTGAGGCAATGCTGTAACAATATTGAGGCAATATTGTCACAACATTGGGCCCAAGTAACTTTGCTACCTGAGTACACTCTAAGTACGTGTTACACTCAAACACTTCATTCTTATCACCAATCGATGGTAACTTTGAACATAACGACTAACTAATTCAAAGTTACGAACAACTAATTGGTTATCATAGATTAGAACAGTGATTGCATGTACACATACAGGGTTAATTACGAGTTATTAGACCACTCCACATTTTCGACCATGCTGGAAAAAATTACATAATAAATTTTATTTAAAGTGATGTTTCAATCATTATACATTTTTTTCTTCTATGATCGTAATTATGAAACTGTTCTATAATTCGGAACATACCCTATAGAGACTTTATTGGACACGCAGTTTTCGGATAGTGGGTGCGTGTTGTCGATTGACATGTCATGGCATAGCTCTCTGAACACCCACTTTCCGAGTACGGTGTGCCGAAGTAAGTGTTCGAGTAGTGCGATGTTACACTACAAAAGGCTATTATAGCTGGTACATCGAAGATTATGAGGGGAAAGCCCCCCCATAAATTTTTTTTAGGTTAAATTTTTTTAACTTAAAAAAATTAAATTGTTCTTTGGACGATAAAATTTGAAATTATTTCAGCAACATCTAATTTATATTTCCAATCACTTATCGGAAGTGAATATTGGAATCGTTAATTTCTTGGACGATAATAAATACTTTTAATACAATTCCAGATAAATACAACAAATAAAAATTTATATTAATATTTTAAAATAAAGAACATTCGTATTTGGTATTAAAGTTTCAACCATATAGAAAATTCATTCAATTACCAGACACCTACAGTTCACGGTAAGTGGGGGCTAACATAGGCCGTGAACCAATCTGAAATTTAGGATTTGTAACTAAC
Organism: Caprella mutica; assembly: GCA_947561585.1. Lineage (NCBI taxonomy): Eukaryota > Metazoa > Arthropoda > Malacostraca > Amphipoda > Caprellidae > Caprella > Caprella mutica. The sequence continues at coordinate 64,499 of CANNZV010001478.1, read as the reverse complement.
CAGTAAATCTCACCTGTTTCATACTGTTGGTATCCATGGCAGGTGTCTAGTTTCAGCACCACTAGTACCAGTACAATCGTCACCAGACTATCACTTGGTCTCTGTCTAGTCATCATTTTTCTATCACTCGACTATCACTGTTTTTTTATCATTTATCACATAGTCATCGTACTGTCTCATTCTTATAAAAACTATCACTACAAATAGGTAAGAAATAATTCTGAGGAAGAAAATGAATGGTTAGTCATTCATATGAAACATTAAATAGATAATAATTTTATATAAAATATTGCCTAAAATTGAAAATATCGTAGAAATTATAAATTGCACAATTAAACAAATTTTTTTTAATTTTTTTTTAAATATCAGCAATCTAAATGTCCATGTATTCAAAATATCCAATTTTAATTTCACAATATCCAATTAATTTTAATTTCACATTATCCAATTAATTTTAATTTCACATTATCCAATTAATTTTAATTTCACATTATCCAATTAATTTTAATTTCCCATTATCCAATTAATTTTAATTTCACATTATCCAATTAATTTTAATTTCACATTATCCAATTAATTTTAATTTCACAATATCCAATTAATTTCAATTTCACAATATCCAATTAATTTCAATTTCACAATATCCAATTAATTTCAATTTCACAAAATCCAATTAATTTTAATTTCACAATATCCAATTAATTTCAATTTCACAATATCCAATTAATTTCAATTTCACAAAATCCAATTAATTTTAATTTCACAATATCCAATTAATTTTAATTTCACAATATCCAATTAATTTTAATTTCACATTATCCAATTAATTTTAATTTCACATTATCCAATTAATTTTAATTTCACATTATCCAATTAATTTTAATTTCACATTATCCAATTAATTTTAATTTCACAATATCCAATTAATTTTAATTTCACAATATCCAATTAATTTCAATTTCACAAAATCCAATTAATTTCAATTTCACAAAATCCAATTAATTTTAATTTCACAATATCCAATTAATTTCAATTTCACAATATCCAATTAATTTCAATTTCACAAAATCCAATTAATTTCAATTTCACAAAATCCAATTAATTTTAAATTCACAATATCCAATTAATTTCAATTTCACAAAATCCAATTAATTTCAATTTCACAAAATCCAATTAATTTCAATTTCACAAAATCCAATTAATTTTAATTTCACAATATCCAATTAATTTTAATTTCACAATATCCAATTAATTTTAATTTCACATTATCCAATTAATTTTAATTTCACAATATCCAATTAATTTCAATTTCACAAAATCCAATTAATTTTAATTTCACAATATCCAATTAATTTTAATTTCACAATATCCAATTAATTTCAATTTCACAAAATCCAATTAATTTCAATTTCACAAAATCCAATTAATTTTAAATTCACAATATCCAATTAATTTCAATTTCAAAATATCCAATTAATTTTAATTTCACAATATCCAATTTCGGTTGACGAACATAATCATCCTGTCCGAATCTGGAACGAAAAGAGAAAAAATATTAGAAAAAGAAATGTGACCGATTTATATTAAAAATATTATTTTATTACCATTCAAAAAAGACTAGATTATAATTATTGAAAATAGACAGTAAAACTATAAATAAGCTGCTTAACTATAAATATAAAATACATTATTCACGAGTAAGCTGGTCTCTGGTATATTAGGTATATTATATATACATTTATAATTATTTGAACATTATTCATTAGTTCAATTGAATATATTGATATCAATTTATTATGCAGCAGTACAATATCAAGAAAGATTTGATGAAAGTTAAGTGTGTTCCCATCTTAATCTTCTATGGCCCTACCAAAACTTTCTCTGATTGTACCTAAATAATGTTTCTCGGGGCAACATTGTCCCAATATTGTCACAACATTGTCCCAATATTGTTACAACATTGTCCCAATATAGTTATTACATTGCCCCAATATAGATACAACATTGTCCCAATATAATTACAAAATTGCCCCAATATAGATATTACATTGTCCCAATATAGTTACAACATTGTCCCACTATTGTTGCAACATTGTCTCAATATAGTTACAACATTGTCCCACTATTGTTGCAACATTGTACCAATATTGTTACAACATTGTCTCAATATAGTTACAACATTGTCCCACTATTGTTGCAACATTGTACCAATATAGTTACAACATTGTCCCACTATTGTTGCAACATTGTACCAATATTGTTACAACATTGTCTCAATATAGTTACAACATTGTCCCACTATTGTTGCAACATTGTACCAATATTGTTGCAACATTGTACCAATATTGTTACAACATTGTCCCAATTTTGTTGCAATATTGTCTCAATATTGTTACAGCATTGTCCCAATACTATAACATTATTGGGGCAATGTTGTAACAATATGGGGACAATACTGTTACAATATTGGGACATCGCATGGATCCAGTTTTTGTACTTAAAATCTCCTCCTTTAAGTCCAAGTTACACAGATATATCTAGACAACAAACTTTTATTCTATGTTTGACAAGTTTATTAGTACATCTTTATTAGAATATATCATGCCATTCTATCTCAAATATGGCGACTTTTTCGTCAGTCAGAGACGTAAGAGTGACGGTGTTTTTTGGCGTACAAGTTTTGATTGCTTCCATGAAATCACAGAAAAGTTATTCCAGTTAGAGACCAACTGATCAAACTACGCACTTTTCCAATATAAATTTATAGAAGAATATTAAGTGACGTAGGAATGTCATAAAAAATTTCAGTGGGAAATCTATAAATTTTTAACTCGCATATTTTTTTTAAGGTATCACAAAAATTGATATTATAGTTAAATTCGTTAATTTTACTCATTAAATTCCATAATCCTTATTCATAAAAATTAATTCACCAACTTATACCATTAAAATATAATTTCATAAAATATACTCAAAAACATTTTTCCATTAATAATTTCGGTAAAATTGATTTCCGAAATTACAGCCAAAACATTAAATTACCCAAATATTATTTCTAAAATATAATTCCTCAAATCATATATATAGATTTATATTTCCCTAAATTATACGTAAAAAAAATACATTCATAAAATATCCTTCAATAAATTCAGTCCCTAAATTCTTCAAACCCTAAAATTCTTCAAACCCTAAATACAGTCATTTTAAAAAGAAAGAAAATAAAATTCCTTAAATCACTAAATTAAATCCCTGAATAGAATTCCTCCCGAATTCCTTCAGAATTTCTCCTTTTCCTTGACAATGTCTCCTAAGTGTATTTTCCCCCTAATTTATTTCCCCTAAATGAATTCATTACCCAAATTCCCTGAAATAAAGTGCTCAAAAGTTGCGACTGCAGATCAAGGAGATTCAGATGAAAGGATTTCACTTATAGCCATGAAGAATCGAAAATGAGAAGGAATCTCAAACACTTATTCGAAACCGAGTGAATTGATATTGAATTTCAGAAGATACTTTTATTAAATGAAAGGGGAATTAAAGATCCTCATTTTCAAGTAGCACTGATTATAGATGCAAGATTGTTTATTATTACAATATTGGGGCAATATTGTAATAATATTGGGGCAATGCTGTTATAATATTGGGGTGTTTTCTTTTAGTTGTAAGATCTACAGACTGGACTGTTATTTGAAGTTAATTATTTCAGAACTTAGAAATGAAAGAAACTCATTTTAGATTTCCTTCTGCCCGAGTGTTTGTGGTCTAGAGAAGTTACATAGAATAAATATGTTACATAGAATGAATGTGGTGAGGGTAATTAACTCTCTACTGTTCTCTCTATGCCGAATGCTTTTCTGTGATCAACTTTATAGAAATTATGATATTTGGAGGTTTCATACTCCTTATGTTTCCGAATGTGTTAAACTTCTTTGACATGTAGAATATGAACTCACGGGAAGGTAACTTGGCATTCGAGGGTTTCTATTGGTTTTAAGGGCAAATTTGAAGACATCCCACTAGAGGTTGAGGGCCAATAGTACGTATTTGGAGGAATGAAAGTAGAGGTGATGTACGTACGTTTGGATTAAGTTTTAGATGAATCTTGGGAGTATAAAACGAAATTATTAGAGAGATGAGGGTTGTCTCTCTCTAGCTGCCTGAACTGTCTCACTGCTCACTAGACTCTTAAGAAGTTTATGGGTCTGTAAAACCTCGGCGAGTGGAGTCTTCTCTCATCGCAGCTTTAGGTTCCATCGCAGGACCTATGAAGATCTCCGCCCGCCATAGCGGTGGAGATAGGATCATGAGAGACTGACTGAACCTTGCAATTTTATGGGTCTCAGAAGCAGTTCTCTGATGGCAGATATTTCATTCTTTACGGCAGAGTCAGAGCCTAAATGAAATAAGATGGTTGAACCAGCAACATAAGCCGATTGCAAATTGCTTCTAACATTGCAGAGTAGCCTTTCAATGAAGAGTAGAAGTCTGAAGTCAGAGCCACCATTCCAGTACTGTGATTTGAACGAGTCTTCGTCTACGTCCATTAGCAAAGATCAAGTAGAAGGCGACAGTTGGTACAGACACTCTAGATCTGTGGTCTCGAAGAGGTTCCTGTCGCGCACTATTCAGCAGGAACGTACTGCTCCCCTGTTCATGTCTCCTCATTGGTTGTGTTGAACCCATGTGCTACTGCAGAAAGATAAAGCCTCAACCTACAAAGTTTGACCCATGTTGTAAGTTAACTACATTGATTAATTGGATTATCATAGCAATGTTAATTTAAGATTTACTATTCTTTAGCCTTTGTCTGATTTACTGATTAATAAGGATAAAAAAAATTTAAACTTTATGTGTGTTATATTAACCTTGTTCATTTGGTATGATATATAATTTGATGCTAATTAATAAAGTCTAATTAATGAAATGAAGAAGTTAAAGATTTATTTTAACAAATAACACAAAAAGAAAAATTAACAAAGGACTATTATCAATAGGGAGAATCGTAAATTGCTTCTTTTAATTAAAATCACTCTACCAAGCAAACTAAACAAAGAACTTGACTACTGAAAATATTTAATATGAAAAATAAATGTAGAGTAATAAAAGAAACCTAAGGGAAAACACCCATCATAGAGGGGTGATGTTGTTACAGTATTAGGAAACATTGCTCCAACATTGTTATATAAGGCAATATTGTAAAATATTTGGGTGATGTTGTTTCTATATTGAAGCAATGTAGTAACAACATTGAGGAAATGTTTAACCTTATTGGGACAATGTTTTAATAATATTGGGGCAATATTGTAATAACATTGTAACAATATTGGGATAATATTACCCCTGGCAACAATTTTACCCGAGTAATGATAATGTACAATAAATTGAGTCAAATTTCTCAAATTGTTAAATGTTACAGTATTTGGACAATCACAGTACTCGAAAAGTGGGTGCTATCATATAGGTAATTAACCAATATGACCTTTAGAAATTTCGGATTGATTTAACATGATTGACCACTTTCAGAATACTGTGAGTGTCTAAATACTATGGCATTGATCCCTTAATCGATTCTATTATATAATTCTATTGCTATGAATAATTCATTAATTTTTTAATCATGATTCCATCTGTTTATAATGAAATTTAATCAATGCTATATTCAATATAAAATATTATCAATGATTGTAATAAAAAAATCATATTTTTCTTATAACAATGTAAATCTCATTCATCCAATATACATAAATATTATAATTTATTTGAAATGATCAAAGTTTAAAATAAATAAATCCGATGGAGCATTAATCTTCTTCCCATTCTTAAAGGTCCTCCTCTCCACTCTAAATTAAAAAAATTCTGGTATTGCTTTAAATTTGTAGAGCTAAAGTTATATAACATATCACAGTAAACAGAATTTAAATCGATCAAGTATTCTGTTCACAATTAATTATATAAGAAATATTCGCATTTCGTTTTTTCTCATTCTGAGAATCATAATTTTATTAGAAGAAAAAGCCCCCCATACTTGAGTAGGATGTTCGTTCGTATATACATAGCGCATACCTATTCAAAATTTCAAATCACAGATCTGCGTTCAAATAGAAAGTGTATAAAAATTAACAGTTCTCAATATCGGAAAATGTTATGATATATGAAAACGATTAGTAAGAAATATTTAATTAGGTAATTGAATTCTTTATATGGATCCATTGTCTTAGAACTACACTATTATGATAAATATTAAAGTGAATCTTAGAATAACTACCGTAACTTACGCGGATAAGGCGGATTATGGATACGCTAAGACCGGCCTAGCTATGCTAGAGCCTATGTATGCTAGAGCCTATGTACCTATAATATTAAAGTTAGGTAACACAGGGTTTGCACCATAGTTTGAGTCAGCTTTAATTGGTCCATACCTTACTATACATCTGTGTCTCAGTGTCTGCATGATATGTTGTTAAAAAATGGGTCATAAGAATTAGCCTAAGCCCTAATACATGCTGAATGATGGAAATTGAACATTGGTCAAAAATAAAGTCATATAGATACAAAGTATAATATTAGACCAAAGCTCAATTGACTGAATTCTTCAAATTATAGTACATTTTAAGTTAATGTACGAATACCTAATAGGAGTGCTGTGGTATCACGCTGAAATGGAAATTCAATCAAATTAATCAAAAAACATTCAATAAGTAGGCAGATGTCTTTGTCCAGCATTTTCAGTTTGTTACAAAGTAACTCGATTAACACAAAGAACATCTTGAGTGACAATACGGTACCGGTAGCAATGATATCTATTGATATCTATCAATCAGCTTTGTTATTTTTTTGATTTTGTCGGATCGTGTTAGCCTATTTGCTTTTTCTTCGCTTGAAATTCAGAGGATGGTAGAAAGAACGGAAAAAATCTTAAATTACATATTATAATAAAACTATAGAACCAAATTTGAAATGGTTTGCAGTTTTATTATCAGTAACCTTAGTTCTAATGAATAGATAAATAAAAAAATAGAGTGGAGGGGATCTTTAAGAAATTCCAACCATAGATAAAATTTCTAGGAAAAAAAGTGTATCAAGTTGAAGGTCCCCTCCACTCTAATAATTTTTTTCTCTAGTCATTAAAATTAAGGTTACTGGTTATAAAACTTCAAACCATTTCAAATTTGGTTCTATAGTTTTATTTTAATATGTAATTTAAGTTTTTTTTCCATTCTTATTCTATTCTCCGAATTTCAAGCAAAGAAAAAGCCCGCATGTCCGAAAGGCTAACTAGATCCGACAAATTCAAAACAATAATAAAAACTGATTCTAAGACAATGGATCCATATGAAGAATCGAAGTACATAATTAAGTATTTCTTACTAATAGTTTTTAATAACATTTTTCCAATCTAGAGAACTGTTAATTTTAAAACACTTTGTATTTGAATAGGTACATATATACGATAGATACCTACTAAGAACTCGTACTTTTTCTTCTAATGAAACTTAGAAAGAGTGAAAAAGTGAAAATGAAATGTGAATATTTCTTATATAATTAATTATGAACAGAATACTTAATCGATTTCGTTTCTGCTAACTGTAATATGTTATACAACCTTAGCTCTACAAATTTAAAGCAATTCCAGAATTATTTAATTTAAAGTGGAGGAGGACCTTCAACAATATTTGTTAGGGTAACATAGCCCCAACAATGCTACTTGGGTATTAAATCATAATTCTCAATCGAACTGTATTTACTAAATATCGCAGAAAGAAATTTTTTTTTGATAACGTTGAGGTCCTACTTATGACTATGGTTACCAATCACTTTCTCACTTAGTAATTATTGTTCATAATTTTTCTTTTTGCTTATTTTAATGTGAAATCCATTTCTATCTACCATCTTTTTTTATAATAGTGACTTCCAGTGGTTCAGAAAATGATTTCTTGTAGTTGTATTTACGCTCATATCAAAATTGTAGAAAGAAATCGACTGAATAAATCTATCAGAGCGATAATATGTATATTTATTTAATTTATTTGCATATCACCATAAGTTTTCAATAAAATTAAATTCCTAAAGGTCATCTACCATAGATTACTAATGGTATCAGTGTATTGGTATTTGAAGAACATCAGATAAAGAGGTATTGAGAATACACTCCCCTGTGGTACTACCCTTACGTCATATCTATACCATTCTATGCTAGAGTTAATTAAACACTGTGTTATTATTAAATTACTCTAGTTTTTATATTTTTGATAGTATCGTGGATCACTCTTACAGATTATATTAAATATATTACAATTTTCGTAGTTTTTCAATATGAGATAATTTTATATTAGCATTTTTTTTTGACATTCTGAAATTAACTTATTGCTCACTATTCGTAAAGTTCTTTTGAAATTTCGTATGGGCTTGAGAATGAATTGTATAGGTTTTGTTCATTAAGATATTATAGAATATTTAGATCATGACAATATTCGAATAATATACATTTAATAAGATGGAACGTCTGTTTTAAAATCTTTCAGACCATATCGATGACTCAAGAAATTAAATAACAGACACTTGAAGAAGCAGTCAGTAAGTGGCTGTAACTATATTCTTATATATCAGAGCTATGGTGAGATAGTTTCTCTACTTATTTCTATTTTTTCCTAAGCTTTTAGTGGAATGGTACATTTTCTCATTAGGTTTTCTATCTCCAAATGGGATTAGATTCAGTTCGTCTTTGAGGATCACTCTCCAACTCTATATGGATTTCGCTTCAGCAGATAAAGTCTAAAAAAAAACCTTTATATTTATTTATTTAACAATTATATCAAAATAGTATTTATCAAAATGAATTAATTGTAAATAGTGTAATTTTGTAATTGAAAGAATTAAAAATTTAAATGACTAATAAAAAAAATTAATATGATTAAGTAATAACGTATTCTTTATTAATGAATTTCTGATTAAATTATGAAGACACTTCTGAACATCCACTTTTGCAGTATCGATATTTTCATATCAAATAACATTTCTTGTCTTAAACTGGATCGGGCACTCGTAGATCGCATACCTTCGCCACCCCTATTGACTTCTTTTACTAAATTGCATTTAATTTGGTTGAATACTTTTTGATATATGCGAATAACAAGATTGTCATTAATTTTGTTAACAAAATTAAAAAATATATATAATATCTAATCACAACATAACCTTCTGCAATTCTGCGAAGGTTACAAGGAATATCATAAATTTCTATGAGTGCATATTATTTGTAATTCTAGAATTTAGATTTTTCATCAACTTGCCCCTATTTTAGAATGAGTTCATCACCTCAAGCCCGAAATTTGGAGACATGAAAATGATTGCAGGTTTGAAACCATCTTGCAACAATCTGTGAAAGAAGAAAAATGTAACAATTAGAAACAATTCAAGAATTAGGGGCATTAATTCAACGTCAATTATACCAACTATATATGTACATTTATTCTAATAATTATAGATAGGTATAAATAGTATTTAAGATGATTAATTCTATAATATTTAATAATTTTTCAGTTCAATTACTTGTGAATATAGTCAAGAGTTTAAGAAAAAAATCATATTTTTTTAATTTACCCTAACGAAAATTTTAATCCGAAAAAATTCTTCAAATTTTTTTAATTTACAATAACGAAAATTTTAATCTTCAAATTTTTTAATATTCATAATTCAAACCCTGTATAACAGATGATTAAATCCGTAACAATCTATCCAGCCCTCAAAAAGAGGAAAACTTTGACAAACTAATTAGAAATGTTTTTCATCTTCTAACCAAAGCCTATGGTATAAAGTTCTAATTAGCAATTCAATAACTAGGCAGAAGAACCATCGAAGGTAGAAAGTTAGGGAATACTTAAATGGTAGACTATGTTTGAATGCTCCTATCGCAGAGAAGGAGTTATGGTGGGGCTTGCGAAGATTAAAATAGAACCCAATCATCGATAATGAATATAAGAAAGAGGAGAGGAAAGTAGGCAAAAGAGCATAACTATCATTTGTGAGTAAAGAGTCCAAGATGTAGAGAAATATATTTAAACCGATATGATTGAGATTTTCTGGAGCTAGCGAAGATAACAGACCAGAAAGAAAGGGGTCTAGGAAAATTGATCGAAACCACAATTGACCGAAAACAATTTATCGAAAACAATTGATCGAATGGAAAATTGGTCGAATAGAAAATTGGTCGATTTTTTTTCTTCAAATTTTGCCTAATTCTATATATTAATATCAATTAAATTAGAAATATTATGTACTTCAAGAAAAAATTGTTAAATAAATATTTTTATGAACGAAAATTATGACTTTGCATATGAATGTTGTCACCAAATAATTGTAATTAATAATATATGTATAATATGATGCTTATTTTAAAAATGATTCTATACACAGCAAGCATAGCCAATTGTAATAATTAGGGTTGCAACAATATGCTTGTAAAATCATAGATCCCATAAATATTATAGACGGAGAGAATTAAAGAGTATTGAATTGTTCTACACCAGCGGTATGTAGCATTCGATACCATTTCATTTCGTCTATGATATTCTTAAGATCTAAAATTTTAAAGCATATTGTCACAACTCAAGTACAATAAAAGTCCTCTATAGTGAATGTAGAGTCCAGAGTAAGAGAACTACCCAATGTAGTGAACAAATTTTCTTTAGTCTGCCATGAAATGACCATCAGTTTTAGAAAACTGATGGTCATTTTATGGGAGACTAAAGAAAATTTATCCACTATACGGAGTAGTTCTCTTACTCTTGACTCTACATTTAACTATAGAGGACTTTTACTGCAATGAAGCATTATTATAATGCTGGTGCGAGATATAACCTCTGTCCGAGAATAGTCACACTGTAAAAGTCTACGGAGTGAGAACATCAATCTTCAGGGTGAGAGGTGCAGATTATATGCTATTAGAGCAGAAAAATAGAAAGGCTGAATTAATTATGCATGGAGGGGGTAAAATGAGGGGGATAGGGGGTAAAATGAGGGGGATAGGGGGTAAAATGAGGGGGATAGGGGGTAAAATGAGGAGGGAGGGGGTAAAATGAGGGGCGTAGGGGGTAAAATGAGGGGGTTAGGGGAAATATTCAGCAGGGAAAGTATGTCACATTAACTGAAATTAAAACCTAAAATTATAAAGATATCATATTTTTGGTAACTTAATTAAAATAGTTATTGAAATTTACTTATGAAATATATATTTTCATTAAAAAGGAGTAACGAGAATAATAATAAAATAGTAAAGAAAAATTTTAAGTTGTTTATCATCGAATGAAATATAAATTTAAATCATTCTTTCCTTCACTTGTTGAATCGCTCACTAAAAGTTACTAAAATGTTAGGGATCAAAGATTTGCGTGTAGGAATAGAGAGTTATTTTCCCCACAGAAATCAGGCTTTTCTTTCTTTTATGGGATTCTTCCACGCAACATTTGGGGAAAAAATCCACAGACACAAACTCTATGAAATATATTTGTCATTCTCCACAGACACTTTTTTATATTAGAAGCTATAGGTTTACTATGGCTAGCATTGCTATAGTTCAGATAAATTGACTAGATATACCTGTGATAAATAATGGGATTTAAATCAACGGTCATCCTGTTTATGAATAAATATCTCAGTGTGTATAGTTAATAAATATAATGATTTATTTGAATTTAAAGAATATTCTATTATGAAATCATTAATCAGTTTCCTATAGATTTTTCATATTTTCAATTTATAGTGTGAATCTGAATTCAGTATTTTTTTTTGATGATAGTGCAATTTTCTTTGAAATATCATATTTTATCTATTTCAAATTTTATTTAATTTTAATCTTTCCAATTTATTGGAAAATAATAATAATTGGGTAGTATCCATGTCACTAAACCCTCCATAATCATCTATGATACTACCCTCCATAATCATCTATGATACTACCCTCCATAATTATCTATGATACTACCCTCCATAATCATCTATGATACTACCCTCCATAATCATCTATGATACTACCCTCCATAATCATCCATGATACTACCCTCCATAATCATCCATGATACTACCCTCCATAATCATCCATGATACTACCCTCCATAATTATCTATGATACTACCCTCCACAATCATCCATGATACTACCCTCCACAATCATCCATGATACTACCTTACATAATCATCTATGATACTACCCTCCATAATCATCCATGATACTACCTTCCATAATCATCTATGATACTACCCTCCATAATCATCCATGATACTACCTTCCATAATCATCCATGATACTACCCTCCATAATCATCCATGATACTACCTTCCATAATCATCTATGATACTACCCTCCATAATCATCCATGATACTACCCTCCATAATCATCCATGATACTACCCTCCATAATCATCCTTGATACTACCTTCCATAATCATCTATGATACTACCCTCCATAATCATCCATGATACTACCCTCCATAATCATCCATGATACTACCCTTCATAATCATCCATGATACTACCTTCCATAATCATCCATGATACTACCCTCCATAATCATCCATGATACTACCCTCCATAATCATCCATGATACTACCTTCCATAATCATCTATATGATACTACCCTCTATAATCATCCATGATACTACCCTCCATAATCATCCATGATACTACCTTCCATAATCATCCATGATACTACCCTCCATAATCATCCATGATACTACCCTCCATAATTATCTATGATACTACCCTCCACAATCATCCATGATACTACCCTCCACAATCATCCATGATACTACCTTCCATAATCATCTATGATACTACCCTCCATAATCATCCATGATACTACCTTCCATAATCATCTATGATACTACCCTCCATAATCATCCATGATACTACCTTCCATAATCATCCATGATACTACCCTCCATAATCATCCATGATACTACCTTCCATAATCATCTATGATACTACCCTCCATAATCATCCATGATACTACCCTCCATAATCATCCATGATACTACCCTCCATAATCATCCTTGATACTACCTTCCATAATCATCTATGATACTACCCTCCATAATCATCCATGATACTACCTTCCATAATCATCTATATGATACTACCCTCTATAATCATCCATGATACTACCCTCCATAATCATCCATGATACTACCCTCCATAATCATCTATGATACTACCCTCCATAATCATCCATGATACTACCCTCCATAATCATCCATGATACTACCCTCCATAATCATCCTTGATACTACCTTCCATAATCATCTATGATACTACCCTCCATAATCATCCATGATACTACCTTCCATAATCATCTATATGATACTACCCTCTATAATCATCCATGATACTACCCTCCATAATCATCCATGATACTACCTTCCATAATCATCTATGATACTACCCTCCATAATCATCCATGATACTACCCTCCATAATCATCCATGATACTACCCTCCATAATCATCCTTGATACTACCTTCCATAATCATCTATGATACTACCCTCCATAATCATCCATGATACTACCTTCCATAATCATCTATATGATACTACCCTCTATAATCATCCATGATACTACCCTCCATAATCATCCATGATACTACCTTCCATAATCATCTATGATACTACCCTCCATAATCATCCATGATACTACCTTCCATAATCATCTATATGATACTACCCTCTATAATCATCCATGATACTACCCTCCATAATCATCCATGATACTACCTTCCATAATCATCTATGATACTACCCTCCATAATCATCCATGATAAGTTAACTTTTTCATAATAACTTATATAAATTATCCAATATGAACGTAACTACACTAAACCTACTTAGCTGAAGATATTAAATATAGCACAGTCTGTTATTATAATGAGGTATCGTGAAATTTAAGTATATTATAAATTAGTTGATTTATTATATGAAGGAGCTTAGAGAGATACATTTAATAACTAACATGATTGAAAATAGTAACGTATAAATTAATAGAAAGTGAAATTAATAATGATACGTGGAATTGATAAATGATAATTGAATGTCTTAAAATCAGGGAATATATTATTATGTACTACTAACAGTAGTTGTAAATGAAGTTTATAACTTCATTTTACCCTCTTGGAAGGGTTAAAACAACCACTAAAAGTTGTGAATAAAATACACAGTGAAGAGTTAAAACAACCACCAATAGTTGTAAATTAAGTGCACAGTGAAGAGTTAAAACAACCACCAATAGTTGTAAATAAAGTGCACAGTGAAGAGTTAAAACAACCACCAATAGTTGTAAATAAAGTGCACAGTGAAGAGTTAAAACAACCACCAATAGTTGTCAAAAAAGTGCACAGTGAAGAGTTAAAACAACCACCAATAGATGTAAATAAAGTGCACAGTGAAGAGTTAAAACAACCACCAATAGTTGTAAATAAAGTGAAGAGTTAAAACAACCACCAATAGTTGTAAATAAAGTGCACAGTGAATAGTTAAAACAACCACCAATAGCTGTAAATAAAGTGAAGAGTTAAAACAACCACCAATAGTTGTAAATAAAGTGAAGAGTTAAAACAACCACCAATAGTTGTAAATAAAGTGCACAGTGAAGAGTTAAAACAACCACCAATAGTTGTAAATAAAGTGAAGAGTTAAAACAACCACCAATAGTTGTAAATAAAGTGAAGGGTCAAGTATTTTGTTTCTGAACAACTCCAGCAACATTTATAAATGGACAATTATGTTTTTGAATTCTGTTTACATGTAATTACCCTCTATTTCAGTCACTAATGTAATATCGGAATAATGTAGACATCAGTGCGGCTAATGGTTCGTGTTTAACTCCTTACAAACCGCTGCTCAATTTCACGCTAAATTGAGCACTCACTTGAGGCATCACTTTATCCGTAGATTTTGAGTGAAAAACAGACACTTCCTTGTCAAAAATCAAACCTTCTTTTGATGTAAATAAAAGACATGTAAATGATAGTCAATTTAAAAAAAATATTGTCACAAAAGGTGTTAAATTAAATTTAAAAATATGTTGATAAATTATTAATTAATTTAGTATAGGTTTAACGTCTGCTTCGGAACCAAAGGCCTTATCACTGATGTTAAAATGTAATTAAATACAAAGGACTGGAAGAAACAGTCAAACAGTAAAATGGCTCCATGATCAAAGTCACCTACCAACAGTCGATGATAAGCTCATGGATGCAGAATAGCTACTTCGTGAAAATAAATCATGGCTGATTTTCATTAAATTCTAATGAAATTCTTTTAATTGCAAGTAACTAACTTTAACTATTATGAAGGTTTGAATTAATTTCTAGATATTATCCCGAGGCTGCAGAGTCCAAATGCTGCAATCAGCAAATAACATTAATTAGTATTGACACACAGGCAGTCTCTTGGGGGTGCAGTAGTGGGAAAGTGGGGATTGGGGGGCGGTGGGTGCTACACTTCGACGTTAAATTTGACGTCGGTTGTGAGTTCAGTGATGAAGGATTTCGAGTTATTTATAGAATTGAATCTCTCTATTTGACGAATTCCTCTTGTTTAGTTTTGAATAAAAGTTTTATTTTGAATAGAGATTAAGTTCGAAAAATTACAATAATAGAATTTGAACAAAAAAAATAAAATTATATAAATTTAGAATAATAATAATTAAATTTTAAATTTTTATACATTTCTAATTTATTCCATATTTAAAATTGAATAAATTTAACATATGAATAAATTTGAAATTGAAAAAAATTAACATATGAATAAATCTAAAATTGAACGTAATTTTAAAATTGAATAATTTTAAAATTAAATAAATTGAAAATTGAATAAATTTAGAATTGAATAAATCTAAAATCAAAAGAATTTGAAATTAAAACAATAAAAGTGAATAACTCTCGAAAAATGAATACTAAAATTGAATTATATAGATTTAAATAAACGACTACCTTCAGTTATCATATGAATTAGCGGCAGTTCAAGGCAAATATGAGGCAGTAAAGTCCATTATTTCTGCCTCGCCACTGCCTTATTACCATTACATTTATGATCATAAATAATCTTTAATGTCGTACAATGATAAGCCACTATTTAATTATCTAAGACTGTTAATATCACCTCCCTATCTAATTATTGCAGACAAATTAGAAGGCTAGAAAATGATGTAAGTGGCAGTTATTAGCCAATGCTGAACATGATACCTACTACACGATATGCTTTAGATTTTAAATTAGAGTTAATGCTCACATATAGAAGGGTATGGTGGGAAGCATGAAAGGCTAAGTAGGGATTAAATCTACTGTTACCCCACCAAAATATTGTGTCTGGGATATACTCTCAAGTTATCATGAATATTCTATAGAAGTTATATAGAAAAAACTAATAAAAATTCAATAGATTTTAATTCAGTATTTCAAAATCCGTAGACTTTTCACCAAATAACTGAACACATTCAATAGAAAACACATTTTGAAATATGATAAACAAGAATAAAAATGAATATATGCTGTTTAAACATTACCTTCCACAATTTGCGAAGGTAAAAATAGAATATAAGCATATTGACTTTAATCAATAAAATAGACACATCATCTCCGTTGTTATAAAATAATCAATGTTGGTCCAATATCAGCACTACAACGGACAATGTTCTTTCAATTTACTTATAATTAATACACGGTTGAACATGTAGTCATTTGTACGTCGTTGCGTAACTGCCATGTTCACTTACCAGTCACTGACACAATATCTAATGGGTGGAATTGATGGAACTGGTAGCAGGAGTAAGGAGAAATGAAATAGTTACCCTAAGAAATGAAATTGGTAACCTGGGTAATGAAATAGTTACCCTAAGAAATGAAATAGTTACCCTAAGAAATGAAATGGTTACCCCAGGAAATGAAATTGGTAACCTGGGTAATGAAATAGTTACCCTAGGAAATGAAATAGTTACCCTAGGAAATGAAATGGTTACCCTAGGAAATGAAATAGTTACCCTAGGAAATGAAATAGTTACCCTAGGAAATGAAATAGTTACCCTTGGAAGTGAAATAGTTACCCTAGGAAATGAAATAGTTACCATAGGAAATGAAATAGTTACCCTTGGAAATGAAATAGTTACCATAGGAAATGAAATAGTTACCCTTGGAAATGAAATGGTTACCTTAGGAAATGAAATTAGTAACCTGGGAAATGGGATATTTACACTAGGAAATTGAAATAGTTACCCTGTATTGTTTCGTAACAGCACGGCAATAGGTAGGTACCATACCCCACACAGTTCTGTTAGCTGACTTCACTGCTAGTACCGTAGCTATTTCCCCAGGGCTCCAAAACAATGTCAATTGATTGAGTACAATGAAGATGGAATTGACAGGAGACAGTGTGTAGCGTATATTGCTCCTTTACTCGTAGCTTGTGTTCAGTCGAGTGGAAAGGCAATAGACTTCACAGACTAACTTTACGGAATTTGCATGCCCACATTTCAAGGCTGGGCAGAATGTGATGCATTGAAAATACATTCATTTGATGAACTATGCAAATTGGAAAGCTATTAAACTACTGAAATCAATTTATGAAATTTGAAATGAAATATATATGGTGTATAGGTTACAGAACAACATTTTATTGGTAAAATAGAGTAAAGTAATTAATTCGTCTCTGCGAAAAAATACAAATAATATTACACTAGGGATGAACTCTTACGGTGAAGAACATTAATACAATATCTATTTACAGTCAATACAAATAATATTCCACTAGGGATGAACTCTTACGGTGAAGAACATTCATACAATATCTATTCACAGTCAATACAGATAATATTCCACTGGGGATGAACTCTTACGGTGAAGAACATTCATACAATATCTATTCACAGTCAATACAGATAATATTCCACTGGG
This sequence comes from Caprella mutica, assembly GCA_947561585.1. Classification (NCBI taxonomy): domain Eukaryota; kingdom Metazoa; phylum Arthropoda; class Malacostraca; order Amphipoda; family Caprellidae; genus Caprella; species Caprella mutica. The sequence goes on along the minus strand of CANNZV010001478.1, from coordinate 46,562 downwards.
GATGAACTCTTACGGTGAAGAACATTCATACAATATCTATTTACAGTCAATACAAATAATATTCCACTAGGGATGAACTCCTACGGTGAAGAACATTCTTACAATATCAATTTACAGTCAATACAAATAATATTCCACTAGGGATGAACTCCTACGGTGAAGAACATTCATACAATATCTATTTACAGTCAATACAAATAATATTACACTAGGGATGAACTCTTACGGTGAAGAACATTCATACAATATCTATTCACAGTCAATACATATATACATACGTGTACAAATACATTCTATATAACGTAAAATAAAATGCACATATCTCTTACAATTTATATGTAATTACAAACAAAAATTACAGCAAGAATCAGTGCAGGCTTTTCTCCCCCGATAAAATATATGATGGAGATAGAGAGCAATAAAGGAAGAATGTGACATTGAATTGGCTATAGACTCGTAATTTCCCCAGTCTAAATAAGAGGGGAAAAGACTGAACACCTCCCCCCCTTTCCCCTCTTGCTCCCCCCCCCGCCCTTCAATGAGCTATCTACAAAGAGTCTCCTAGGCCTAATCGATCAATAAAGAAAAATAGACTAAACCTCTCCATGTTATTCCTACTGGAGAACTGACTGTACTAGTGGTAGACATAGGCCCAGTCATTGCTATGTTATTCCTACAAGAGAACTGACTGTACTAGTGGTAGAAATAGGCCCAGTCATTGCTATGTTATTCCTACGAGAGAACTGACTGTACTAGTGGTAGACATAGGCCCAGTCATTGCTATGTTTTTCCTACGAGAGAACTGACTGTACTAGTGGTAGACATAGGCCCAGTCATTACTATGTTTTTCCTACGAGAGAAATGACTGTACTAGTGGTAGACATAGGCCCAGTCATTACTATGTTTTTCCTACGAGAGAACTGACTGTACTAGTGGTAGACATAGGCCCAGTCATTGCTATGTTATTCCTACGAGAGAACTGACTGTACTAGTGGTAAACATAGGCCCAGTCATTGCTATGTTATTCCTACGGGAGAACAAGACTGTACTAGTGGTAGACATAGGCCCAGTCATTGCTATGTCATTCCTACGGGAGAACTGACTGTACTAGTGGTAGAAAAGGTCATTGCTATGTTATTCCTACGAGAGAACTGACTGTACTAGTGGTAGACATAGGCCCAGTCATTGCTATGTTTTTCCTACGAGAGAACTGACTGTACTAGTGGTAGACATAGGCCCAGTCATTGCTATGTTATTCCTACGGGAGAACTGAATGTACTAGTGGTAGATATAGGCCCAGTCATTGCCATGTTATTCCTACGGGAGAACTGACTGTACTAGTGGTAGACATAGGCCCAGTCATTACTGTGTTATTCCTACGGGAGAACTGACTGTACTAGTGGTAGACATAGGCCCAGTCATTACTATGTTATTCCTACGAGAGAACTGACTGTACTAGTGGTAGACATAGGCCCAGTCATTGCTATGTTATTCCTACGAGAGAACTGACTGTACTAGTGGTAGACATAGGCCCAGTCATTGCTATGTTATTCCTACGGGAGAACTGACTGTACTAGTGGTAGACATAGGCCCAGTCATTGCTATGTTATTCCTACGGGAGAACTGAATGTACTAGTGGTAGATATAGGCCCAGTCATTGCCATGTTATTCCTACGGGAGAACTGACTGTACTAGTGGTAGACATAGGCCCAGTCATTACTGTGTTATTCCTACGGGAGAACTGACTGTACTAGTGGTAGACATAGGCCCAGTCATTACTATGTTATTCCTACGAGAGAACTGACTGTACTAGTGGTAGACATAGGCCCAGTCATTGCTATGTTATTCCTACGAGAGAACTGACTGTACTAGTGGTAGACATAGGCCCAGTCATTGCTATGTTATTCCTACGGGAGAACTGACTGTACTAGTGGTAAACATAGGCCCAGTCATTGCTATGTTATTCCTACGGGAGAACAAGACTGTACTAGTGGTAGACATAGGCCCAGTCATTGCTATGTCATTCCTACGGGAGATCTGACTGCACTAGTGGTAGACATAGGCCCAGTCATTGATATGTTATTCCTACGGTAGAACTGACTGACAATTATCTAAGTCTATTACCAACAACAACTGGAATACCTCAGGAATATTACCAACAATAACCGGAATAGGAATATAGTAATTTACTTTAAGTTTAACTTTCTAGATGTCAATGTCACTAATTATTAGCAAAATACAATAGAAATGGGTGAGAAAAGCGTGACAGGGATGTTAATACAGGGAAAAATATTCTCACAATATAACAAAGTACAGGGCAAAGTTCAGTTAGATTTGGTGTTATAAATGAAGAATTAGAATTGAAAGATTGTATAAATAATTTTTAAATTTTGTAGAAAAAATTTCAAATATTGATAAAATGAAAAAGAGGGAAGAGTTTATAGAAATAGAAATATCTAAATAACTCAAAATAATTCAAAATTCAATTACTTTCATTTTAAATGAATAAATGAAAATATTTAAAAGATATATTAATTAGCGATATATTTTTTTTCCGTTTTGCCGCCGCAAGTGAAAAACAAATACGAAAAACAAATATGAAGTATGAACTTACATAACGTTTGAACTGTACCAATACCGATATTGCACCATTTAAATATTGTTAATTTATTGAAATTCGAATTAGCAAGATCATGTGATAACTGATATTTCCGATTTATGAGCCGTTATGTAGTTTGTTGTATCCGCTAGTTTGTTGTTCTGCACACTTCATGATTGTTCAATGACCTGGTAAAGGGGTTCAGGGGGCATCACTCCCCCTGAAATATGTATTGTTGTCCATTCTGATTGTTCTCCTACATCAAAATAAGGATATTAAACTTATTGTGAATCTTTTTAATAAACGAAATACATAACTAAGAAAAAAAATTTCAGTTGCAGGGCAAAACGGAAAAGATCCGCATAGGCCCACTTCACACTTGTGTTTTTAACACCGCGGAAAAAAAGCTCATCTCAAAATGTGTCCACACTTGCGTTTTTAACCGCTGAAAGAAAAATTTGATGTGATTTTTCCTTTAGTGATAAAAAACGCAGGTGAGAACACATTTAAGGAACATAATTTTTTCCGCAGTGTTAAAGATCGGAATACTAGGACATATTTCCATGCTAAATGCTTTAATTGGTGGATGGCCCCTTGGGTCCCCTAATAGTTATGATAGTACTCATCTCTTCTACCAGTGACTACAAGAAAAGAAGCCTATGGGGTGTGCACGTGTACGTCATAAAGCTACTGCAGATATTGATCGCATACAGCTGAACTTGATGGCACTTAAAAGATCCCATCCACCAGAGGGAAAAGATTTGAGAGAAAGTTATTGTCATATAAACTGTTATACGACACTTTTATGCTGGTGGCAAGTGACTCCGTTGATGGAGTAGCTTTCTTGCATCCATTTGCTTTGTAGTCAACTGGTGGTAGGTGACTTTGTTCATGGAGCAATTTTTCGTTCTGACTGATTCTTCCAGTCCCTTGTTTTTAATTTCCTTTTAACGGCAACGAAGCAGAAGTACAACAATCTAATAAATATATTAAATATTATTACAGTTTCTCTTTTACTAGAAATCGAAATGTAAAACTAATACTAACTTTTGCTTACTTTATGTGAAAAATTATAAATTTAGTTTTCCTTTGAAAAGTTTAATCCGTTTTGCAGAATATCATCCCCAACTATATTACATATAGTCAAACTATTGAAGTATATACTTTAAATAGTTTAGACGGATTCAGTCGGTCGTTTTGTTGTGAATGCTCAAAAAGTTTCTCCTGGAAAGCGTCTTCTCGTTCTTTTATTCGTTGCTCCAAGTTGTTTAATTAAATCCAGAATGTTCAGCGAGTCTAGAGTAATTTCTTCATCCCAGCTGACTTGGGGACAAATGTTCTATTTGGTGTAAACACGAGGGAATGTACTGTTAAATTAAGTGAAATTTGCATGCTTTATGATAGGTAGAGTAGGAAATTATATTATCAGTAGGTTTTCAACGTCTGTTTCGGAATCGAAGCCTATATCGGTGACATCATTAACTACATTAATTTATCTTTCTTTAAATTTATTTTAATAAGATTTTTTTTTTGAGAAAGTAATAGGTATCAATTCATTATTATTTTATATGATTAGTTCAATGATCTATCGATAGCACATACAGCAGTTTATTCATTTACTGAAGATATGGTAAAAAGTCATTCAAAGTAACATAGTAATTTTATAAGTTTTATTCATTTTCAGATACGAATTATGTAGAACAATAAATTAAATGGTGGTATTGGAAAACAAAAATCTTTGATAAATTTTCGAAATCTTCCAAAATAAAAAAATAAGTTGAGAATATAATCAGGGTAAATACATACACAGTCACCGAAAAGCAAGTAGCAAAACGGTTTTCTGTCTTCAATAGGAAGTGGCTAAGAAGGTTTTTACAGTGTACCGTGTCATTCAGTTTCAATGACAGGGTACACTGAAATGATCCTTCCTATCAAAGACTGGACATCTATTTTATTGACTTGCTTATCGGCTACTGTGTCATATCGGCTACTGTGTCATATCGGCTACTGTGTCATATCGGCTACTGTGTCATATCGGCTACTGTGTCAAATCGGCTACTGTGTCATATCGGCTACTGTGTCATATCGGCTACTTTGTCATATCGGCTACTGTGTCATATCGGCTACTTTGTCATATCGGCTACTGTGTCATATCGGCTACTGTGTCATATCGGCTACTGTGTCATATCAGCTACTGTGTCATATCGGCTACTGTGTCATATCAGCTACTGTGTCATATCAGCTACTGTGTCATATCGGCTACTGTGTCAAATCGGCTACTGTGTCATATCGGCTACTGTGTCATATCGGCTACTTTGTCATATCGGCTACTGTGTCATATCGGCTACTGTGTCATATCGGCTACTGTGTCATATCAGCTACTGTGTCATATCGGCTACTGTGTCATATCAGCTACTGGGTCATATCAGCTACTGTGTCATAACGGCTACTGTGTCATCTCGGCTACTGTGTCATATCGGCTACTGTGTCATATCGGCTACTGTGTCATATCGGCTACTGTGTCATATCGGCTACTGTGTCATATCGGCTACTTTGTCATATCGGCTACTGTGTCATATCGGCTACTGTGTCATATCGGCTACTGTGTCATATCAGCTACTGTGTCATATCGGCTACTGTGTCATATCAGCTACTGTGTCATATCAGCTACTGTGTCATAACGGCTACTGTGTCATCTCGGCTACTGTGTCATATCGGCTACTGTGTCATATCAGCTACTGTGTCATATCAGCTACTGTGTCATAACGGCTACTGTGTCATCTCGGCTACTGTGTCATATCGGCTACTGTGTCATATCGGCTACTGTGTCATATCGGCTACTGTGTCATAACGGCTACTGTGTCATCTCGGCTACTGTGTCATATCGGCTACTGTGTCATATCGGCTACTGTGTCATATCGGCTACTGTGTCATATCGGCTACGATGTCATATCGGCTACTGTGTCATATCAGCTACTGTGTCATATCAGCTACTGTGTCATAACGGCTACTGTGTCATATCGGCTACTGTGTCATATCGGCTACTGTGTCATATCGGCTACTGTGTCATATCAGCTACTGTGTCATATCAGCTACTGTGTCATAACGGCTACTGTGTCATCTCGGCTACTGTGTCATATCGGCTACTGTGTCATATCGGCTACTGTGTCATATCGGCTACTGTGTCATATCGGCTACTGTGTCATATCAGCTACTGTGTCATATCAGCTACTGTGTCATAACGGCTACTGTGTCATCTCGGCTACTGTGTCATATCGGCTACTGTGTCATATCAGCTACTGTGTCATATCGGCTACTGTGTCATATCGGCTACTGTGTCATATCGGCTACTGTGTCATATCGGCTACTGTGTCATATCAGCTACTGTGTCATAACGGCTACTGTGTCATAACGGCTACTGTGTCATATCAGCTACTGTGTCATAACGACTACTGTTTCATATCGGCTACTGTGTCATATCGGCTACTGTGTCATATCGGCTACTGTGTCATATCAGCTACTGTGTCATATCAGCTACTGTGTCATAACGGCTACTGTGTCATAACGGCTACTGTGTCATATCAGCTACTGTGTCATAACGGCTACTGTGTCATATCGGCTACTGTGTCATATCGGCTACTGTGTCATATCGGCTACTGTGTCATATCGGCTACTGTGTCATAACGGCTACTGTGTCATATCAGCTACTGTGTCATAACGGCTACTGTGTCATATCAGCTACTGTGTCATAACGGCTACTGTGTCATAACGGCTACTGTGTCATATCGGCTACTGTGTCATATCGGCTACTGTGTCATATCGGCTACTGTGTCATATCGCCTACTGTGTCATAACGGCTACTGAGTCATATTATCAGCTACTGTGTCATAACGGCTACTGTGTCATATCAGCTACTGTGTCATAACGGCTACTGTGTCATAACGGCTACTGTGTCATATCGGCTACTGTGTCATATCGGCTACTGTGTCACATCGGCTACTGTGTCATATCGCCTACTGTGTCATAACGGCTACTGAGTCATATTATCAGCTACTGTGTCATAACGGCTACTGTGTCATATCAGCTACTGTGTCATAACGGCTACTGTGTCATATCGGCTACTGTGTCATATCGGCTACTGTGTCATATCGGCTACTGTGTCATATCGGCTACTGTGTCATATCGACTACTGTGTCATATCGGCTACTGTGTCATATCGGCTACTGTGTCATATCGGCTACTGTGTCATATCGGCTACTGTGTCATATCGGCTACTGTGTCATATCGGCTACTGTGTCATATCGGCTACTGTGTCATATCGGCTACTGTGTCATATCAGCTACTGTGTCATATCGGCTACTGTGTCATATCGACTATACTGTGTCATATTGTACACTGTGTTTTTACTCCACTGTGAGACAATATAAAAAGTTCAATTCTCCATTAACAGACACGCTATAGTTTCCCCTTCAGTTTTTTATTATAAGTTAAAGCAATAGTTCGGTTAATTAATCCAATATAGTTACATTTCACCCAACAGAACTTGTGATGCTTTGGATGTCTCTGTCATCCTGTCAGTATTTCTCTGTCATCCTGTCAGTATTTCTCTGTCATCCTGTCAGTATTTCTCTGTCATCCTGTCAGTATTTCTCTGTCATCCTGTCAGTATTTCTCCGTCATCCTGTCAGTATTTCTCCGTCATCCTGTCAGTATTTGTCTGTCATCCTGTCAGTATTTCTCTGTCATCCTGTCAGTATTTCTCTGTCATCCTGTCAGTATTTCTCAGTCATCCTGTCAGTATTTGTCTGTCATCCTGTCAGTATTTCTCTGACATTCTGTCAGTATTTCTCTGTCATCCTGTCAGTATTTCTCTGTCATCCGGTCAGTATTTCTCTTTCATCCTGTCAGTATTTCTCCGTCATCCTGTCAGTATTTCTCTGTCATCCTGTCAGTATTTATCTGTCATCCTGTCAGTATTTCTCTGTCATCCTGTCAGTATTTCTCTGTAATCCTGTCAGTATTTCTCTGTCATCAGTCCAGTATTTCTCTGTCATCCTGTCAGTATTTCTCTGTCATCCTGTCAGTATTTCTCTGTAATCCTGTCAGTATTTCTCTGTCATCAGTCCAGTATTTCTCTGTCATCCTGTCAGTATTTCTCTGTCATCCTGTCAGTATTCCTCTGTCATCCTGTCAGTATTTCTCTGTAATCCTGTCAGTATTTCTCTGTAATCCTGTCAGTATTTCTCTGTCATCCTGTCAGTATTTCTCTGTCATCCTGTCAGTATTTCTCTTTCATCCTGTCAGTATTTCTCTGTCATCCTGTCAGTATTTCTCTGTCATCCTGTCAGTATTTATCTGTCATCCTGTCAGTTTTTCTCTGTCATCCTGTCAGTATTTCTCTGTCATCAGGCCAGTATTTCTCCGTCATCCTGTCAGTATTTCTCCGTCATCCTGTCAGTATTTCTCCGTCATCCTGTCAGTATTTCTCTGTCATCCTGTCAGTATTTCTCTGTCATCAGGCCAGTATTTCTCCGTCATCCTGTCAGTATTTCTCCGTCATCCTGTCAGTATTCCTCTGTCATCCTGTCAGTATTCCTCTGTCATCCTGTCAGTATTTCTCCGTCATCCTGTCAGTATTCCTCTGTCATCCTGTCAGTATTCCTCTGTCATCCTGTCAGTATTTCCCTTTTCAAACTATTGTCTCCATTCCTATCGGAGGGGTAACTATTATACCAAAGTTTGTAGCGTGGTGTTCAGGTCCTTTCAATGATGACGGAATAGAATCGGCTACAGAGGGTGAAAACTAATTGATATATGATGTATCCATTAATTAATGCCCTGTGTATTAGTATGTAGACAAACTGTTTGTTGTTACGTTGATTGGTTTTAGATGAAATATGAATTTGATCTGTATTTTGTTAATTAAAGTAGATATTGAATCATTGTTTGTTGAATTTATAATCGGCATATTGTAAAATATCATAATTTATCGTCGGAATTTCTGTAGGGAATGTCCGACGAAAGACGAGACATTAAATATATTTAATATACATATATGTGATAAATTAGGATTGTATTTTCGTCTAATCAGTAATCGTTGTAGGTAGATAATCATTTTATCATTGATTATAAACGCCAATGTAAATTAATTGTCTATGTTCAACTGGGATGTGCATAGGGCAATCTTCGAATTATCGGACGGTCCCACGTTTTCGATCTTAAGGAAAAATATATAACAATATTATTATTGTTCTTTAACTATTATTTTAATTGATATCAATGATAGCTGCAGGCATCATTGATACCAATCTATGTGTACTATAATAAGAGCCGCGTCCGTTCGTCCGTGTGTCACACTTATATTTAGAAACACAAATTAAAAAGAGAAAGAATGAACATTGTTTTACTTGTCAGTTTTTTTCTAATTAACCGTGTCAGTTAATTAGAGACAAAAAGAGTAAAACAGTCATTCTATCAACAGTGCCTCATAAAGTTGGTGAAAAATCAAAGAAACATAAAATAAATGGATAAACTGGATAGCAGTGTCATCGATACGCCCCGGCAGCAATGATTCTCGGGTCAACGTTGTCCCAATATTGTCCCAACGAAAATTGTTACCAGGGCGGAGCGCACAAATATTAATAATTACAAAAATCCTAGTTTTGACTATTGTGAGTGCACCTAAAACCATTATACAGTGTGTCCAGAAAAAAATATATCCACTGCCTTGAATCTGCAAGTTTCATCTTTACAATAACATATTGGTACCATAGATACGTAGTCTAATTAGAGAATTATACTCTGTAGCTACAGTAGCTACTTATATTCGATGCAAGTGGTGAGTCAGTGGCCAAAATAATATCGCGTCTTGCAGGACGGTTAATTCCTTATTTTTGGGTCACGTGACTGGCAATCTGGCATCATTTTAATGGAGTAATGATATGTAACTGAAACAAAATAAGGTTTTACACCGTTGTTTTCATCGTCCTGCAATCGCTTCAACAATACCTCTCTCTAGCATATATCATAACTCTATGATTAGATGGCAGTGGATACATTTTTCGTGGAAACACTGTACGTATTATTTGAATTCTCCATGGATGAGCAACAGCTATCTGTACTATTTAAAATTATATTTATAAATCAATTTCTTCACATGATCGAAAAGTGGAATCGTCCGATAATTTGGAATTGTAGTCGTAGCACGTCTTGCGACTGCTGTCTAGTAACTTATTCCGCATGCAGGTGATCTGCTTCCCTGAATTATTGTGACCACTTTACCAACCGATTTGTTTTTATGACTTTCCTTGACAGGGAAGTATACCCTCGTAAATAAAGCCAAGTAGTTATTCATTCGCATTTGTGTAGACTTCAAAGTAGTTATGTACTGGAAGTTATGGTGGGGCCATGGAAGATTAAGATGGGTCTTCTTTTAATCTCTCATGTCCACACTATAAATTTCTTTATAAAGTAGAAGATTTATAGACTGAATTTCTGGGAGAAAGTTATAATATAGAAGATTATGTTGGGACTCTTCTAATCTTCTATGGCCCCACCATGACTCTCTACCAAAGTCAATCAAATTAGCTGAGTTATCGGATGGTTTTACATTTTCGAACACTTCAGTTGGTATCCATGATACCTGAACGTACCATGGATACAAATTAAGAATAAAAGTTAAATAACAATTACTATATATTTTTTCTTACATGTCCGAAAATGTGGAACCGTCCTATAATGCGGACCTAACCTCTATATTATTCAGTCTCTGATACCTATCTTCATTACTATGGAATTTTATTTTTCCGTTTGTTACATCAATAGAACAAGAACGTAGATCTTACATCAATAGAACAAGAACGTAGATCTTACATCAATAGAACAAGAACGTAGATATTACATCAAAGCATTACTATGGACTGTTTGAAGTGAACACAGGTAAGAGGGACTTTTAAATTAATAATCATCTAATCTAATATTAATTTCTGATAACAGAGGGATTAGTTATAGTGGGACTGTTTTTCTTCATCTTCTATGATCCAACCATAATATTAATCTCTGCTCATTGAATTGATCTATGTGATATTTAAATGTTATTCAACATAGGAAATTATCTTCAGTTTTGGATTCCTTCTTTGAATTCATATAATACTAATAATTATTCCATTGAACTTTGTTATTGAACAATTTTTTATTTGAATTATTCATCCTAATGTTTTGTATTGAAGGACTCTATCCAATCACCGGACACTACCCAATCACCGGGCACTACCCAATTACTGGACACTACCCAATCACCGGACACTACCTTATCACCGGACACTACCCAATTATCGGTCACTACCCAATTACCGGTCACTACCCAATTACCGAACACCGCTGAATCAGGATTTATTTCTCATCCCACTACATATTAATTGCAATGTTGTTATTTTATTTTTATTCTTTAACAATCGGATTATGAAATTATATTACATATAATAATGGTAATGCAAAAATTAATAGTTTAATCGTATATAAATTTCACTCTTTAATGCGTTTCCACATTCAATTTTTTTCGAAATTTAAAACTAATATAAAATCATAATTTATCTAAAGTAAACACCAATTCTTTCCTTACTGAATGAACTATCAAAAATGTACAAGTAACTTCTTGTGAATTATTCCATTGAGAAATTTCAGTTATTTGATTATAATATAGTTAGTAAATATAATATATAATTTTTTTTTAAACAATATTTTTCCATCAAAAACAATTCAATATATAATGAACTCGAAATAAAGTAGTAAATTTTCAATTTATTTTCTCTCTTTTTGACAAATTCAAGGTTATTTTATTTGAGGGGTAACTCAGGTAAAAATAAGTTATTAATTTTCTAGACTAGATTAGTTTATTTCTTATTAGTAACCTCTCGGTTTTATTTATATCTCCATGTGTTCCTAAAGTTTAATTGATGACCATTAATATTTGTAATTATAGATATATTTCACCATTTTCTCTCTAGTATGATAATTAGTGTAATAAGTGGTGTAATAACTGGTGTAATAATTAGTGTAATAACTGGTGTAATAATTAGTGTAATAACTGGTGTAATAATTAGTGTAATAACTGGAATAATAATTAGTGTAATAACTGGAATAATAATTAGTGTAATAACTGGTGTAATAATTAGTGTAATAACTGGTGTAATAATTAGTGTAATAACTGGTGTAATAATTAGTGTAATAAGTGGTGTAATAATTAGTGTAATAACTGGTGTAATAATTAGTGTAATAACTGGTGTAATAATTAGTGTAATAACTGGTGTAATAATTAGTGTAATAACTGGTGTAATAATTAGTGTAATAACTGGTGTAATAATTAGTGTAATAACTGGTGTAATAATTAGTGTAATAACTGGTGTAATAATTAGTGTAATAAGTGGTGTAATAATTAGTGTAATAAGTGGTATGATTATTATAACTTAGTATAGTCATTTTCTAGCTAGTTTATATTATTTCCTTTTTCTTTTAAATTATTTTTGGACAACTTTTTTAACAAGTGGACTGTTTTTCATGTTATTTAATTTTTTTCCATTATTTAATTATTTTCATTATTTAATTATTTTCATTATTTAATTATTTTCATTATTTAATTATTTTCATTATTTAATTAATTTCATTATTTCATTCTATCCATTACTTTATTATTTCCATCATTTCAGTATTTGAACTATTTAATTATTAGGATTATTTTTATTTACCTCAAGTAAAGTATCATTCAGTAAGTCACCCATGATATAAAATCAACTTTAAAATAGTATAAAATCACAAATATAGCCTTCCATTGGTCAACACAGTATATTTTTCAAACTTTATATATACCATCTTATCACGCACTTCAATCGTCGCTTGAAGAATCTTTTTCCGATAGACTTCATCCATACATCTCATACTTTATCATGACTACACTATCTCCTATATAAAATTTATAGCATTTTTTCCCCACAATGACTTTTCTCCAATTTTGGTAATGCTGTAGGTCTTCTCCATAATGGATTCCTGTGATAAATATGATATGTAGAATATTCCTAGCACTGGTTTTCTGAAAATATTCCCCAAGAACAAATTACATCAAGATCTTTTGCTCGGGAATACAAATGGCATTGCTTTTTTAATGCATATGAATGAGTCTGAATATTAGACAGTATCACTGCTGTCAACAGAACTTCTCTGAAAAAGAGCTAAAAATATGCAACGAGTGGTTGATTAAACATATGAGAAGATACAAGTATGTGTACAGAAATGGAGTTGGTTGTTTTAATACTCTTGTGCATTAAAAATACATGTTGTACGTACTATCAAAGAAAGGTGTCTCTGCGTGATGTAAATTTCTGAAATAATAGATTTCTTATTTCCTATTGCCATCAAATCTTATAAATTTGTCAACGTGTAGTTTGGTTTTTGAAATTTGAAATTAGTGAACTGCAAATAAATAATTTCGAATACAGTTTTCCTTTACTGTACCTAAGGGATATTAGTATGGCGAAATAAAGATGGAAGGTAAAGCGAGAACCCTTCTTAATCTTCTATGGCCCCACCATAACTGCCCCTCCGAGTAACAAGTAAGTCATCTCGATATAGATTGATGAAACGTGAAAATTACGGAAGACCCAATTTTTCAGAAGTGTTATTTTGTTGATCTCGAGTGAAGCTATCTTCATTTTGACATAAATTGGTCTTCAAAGTAGTACTTGGCAGCCTTGGATGGTTATTTTTCTTCAGTATTATGCTGAGTCAGGCTTTCATTTACCGATGGCCTCTTCCATTGAGGAAATATTTGTGAGAATCTACGATTTTCTAATAACTGGATCATAGGTATTTTAAGAAAAAAAAAAAAATAGGTTTTTTAAAGAAAAATTTGATAATTTTGATACTATCCTAGAAATTTGAAAAAATCTATCTCTGTACTCTAAAAATATAAATATTATTCAATATGATTTTACATATTAACAATGTATTTCATATCAATGAATATGATAATTCACTAATTTGAACCCGGTAGATATAATTCATTGTTCACTGTACTGGCATGTGTAAAATAATTGTCCAAACCAGCACTATTGGAGAACATAAGTAATTCAGTGTAATCTCCAATGGCCTCCTCTCCATTTGCAGGGTATTATCAGGTAAGATGATTAACTGCAGGTATTGTGTATTTGAAAATGCTACTCACTCACTCCAGAAACTACAGACTATTTGCAATTTAATTATGAACACTGAGGTGGATAAATTCTTTGCAAAATGTTGCCTACTTCGATATGTCAAACTATCATTGAACATTTATTCACTATATTCTATTTTTCAGTGATATTTCAGTCTGAATCATGTAGAATATATTTCCTTTCCAATGTACTCTATATCAATGTTAATATTTATATGAATATATTTTCAGGACACGATTTTATGAGGGGGTTCCACAGGGTGTTATATTTGGTCCACTGCTTTTCATCCTATTTACAATAAAATACTCTTTCATGTTATTCGAATTTAAGAATGTTTTGACTGGTGTGTTCACGCCATGAGATGTACGAATATATAGAAAAGTATTAAATAAGTAATAGTTATAAATTATACTCTAACCAAGTTAGTTCTTCTATTACCATAAACAAATAAATAAAAAAGAGAAATTGGGAATAAGTATTTCTAATAATAAATGAAGGTCTTTTCTTAATACTTTTGTAAAACATAAGAATGAGTGTCACATGTTTTTTTTTCTGCCAAGAGATGAGTTGACTCAAGAAGCTATAGCTATCAGGTCAGGGCCAGTACACCCTAAGGGACTTGGGTTCACAAGAGAGAGCTAGTAACCCTAATGCTAACCCTGTAGGGTCAACTTCTCTATCAACTGACAGTGACTGTTTTAACCCTTTGCTGATTGCTGTAGGATTTTCACATGAGGATGACTTTAAAGTGTGTGTGTACATGTAGCTAGGGTCAACCTTAAGAGATATTTTCACAATCTGACAAACTTAATAATTATGAGCTGATAATTGTTTTCCTCGTTATTTTGAAAATATGTCAACGAAGACTTTACCAATTAATTAAAGCTGGCAATTACATTCAATTTAATTTAGATATCTGTATTATAATTATGTGCATATGAATGAATTTTAGTTAGGTTTTTATCGAAAATTTAAACAATTCTCCGTAAATATTATAATTGAAAATAATTTTAGTATAAGTTAACTAGATATTACTGACCATAGGATATAAAATGAATTTAATTATCAATCGCCATACAATATTATATATATTGTAAGACATAGATGAAACTACAATTACAATATATATATAAAAATACTTAGTAAAATATTATTCATATACTGTTTTGAATATTAATATAACCCATTGTGATAGTATAACCCATTGTGATAGTATAACCCATTGTGATAGTATAACCCATTGTGATAGTATAACCCATTGTGACAGTATAACCCATTGTGATAGTATAACCCATTGTGATAGTATAACCCATTGTGATAGTATAACCCATTGTGATAGTATTACCCACTGTGATAGTATAACCCATTGTGATAGTATAACTCACTGTGATAGTATAACCCACTGTGATAGTATAACCCATTGTGATAGTATAACCCACTGTGATAGTATAATCCATTGTGATAGTATAACCCATTGTGATAGTATAACCCATTGTGATAGTATAACCCATTGTGATAGTATAACCCATTGTGATAGTATAACCCATTGTGATAGTATAACCCATTGTGATAGTATAACCCATTGTGATAGTATAACCCATTGTGATAGTATAACCCATTGTGATAGTATAACCCACTGTGATAGTATAACCCACTGTGATAGTATAACCCACTGTGATAGTATAACCCACTGTGATAGTATAACCCACTGTGATAGTATAATCCATTGTGATAGTATAACCCATTGTGATAGTATAACCCATTGTGATAGTATAACCCATTGTGATAGTATAACCCATTGTGATAGTATAACCCATTGTGATAGTATAACCCGTATCATTCAGAATAAGGTTGACAGTGACAAATTCATTCAATTGAGGAGTTAGATTGGAGTTAAAGAAGAAGAATAGTTCCTGCAATTGGTCTTAAGTGACTCTAGTGTAATAACATACATTATATTCACCCTAATAAATAAACATAGGCATTTCTTGGTGTTAGTCATGTGGTGATAATTTACTTCCGTGCATCTAATTCATTCAATGGAAGAAATGGAGATGAATAGAAAAATTATATACAAATTATATTACTTACAATAAATTATATTACAGTGGAGATATGGTTAAATTAAGTAGGAATTACACTTAATATAGGAATTACACTTAATATAGGAATTACACTTAATATAGGAATTACACTTAATATAGGAACCACACTCAATTTAAGAGCCACACTTAATTTAAAAACAATACTTAATTTAGGACTAATACTTAATTTAGGACTAATACTTAATTTAGGACTAATACTTAATTTAGGACCAATACTTAATTTAGGACCAATACTTAATTTAGGACCAATACTTAATTAATTTAGGACCAATACTTAATTTAGGACCAATACTTAATTAATTTAGGACCAATACTTAATTTAGGACCAATACTTAATTTAGGACCAATACTTAATTAATTTAGGACCAATACTTAATTTAGGACCAATACTTAATTTAGGACCAATACTTAATTAATTTAGGACCAATACTTAATTTAGGACCAATACTTAATTTAGGACCAATACTTAATTAATTTAGGACCAATACTTAATTTAGGACCAATACTTAATTAATTTAGGACCAATACTTAATTTAGGACCAATACTTAATTTAGGACCAATACTTAATTAATTTAGGACCAATACTTAATTTAGGACTAATACTTAATTTAGGACCAATACTTAATTAATTTAGGACCAATACTTAATTAATTTAGGACCAATACTTAATTTAGGACTAATACTTATTTTAGGACCAATCCTTAATTTAGGACCAATACTTCATTTAGGACCAATACTTAATTTAGGACCAATACTTAATTTAGGACCAATACTTAATTTAGGACCAATCCTTAATTTAGGACCAATACTTCATTTAGGACCAATACTTAATTTAGGACCAATACTTAATTTAGGACCAATACTTAATTTAGGACCAATACTTAATTTAGGACCAATCCTTAATTTAGGACCAATACTTAATTTAGGACCAATACTTAATTTAGGACCAATACTTAATTTAGGACCAATACTTAATTTTTTTACAATCATAGATTAATCAACGAAAGTCCAATCGTAATTTATAATAAAGCTTGAACATCTATTAATCTACCGTCTTTCGTCGGACATTTTTGACGACAGTGTTTGAAATTATGATATTTTACGATGAAATACTAAATATTTGCAGTAATGAACAATAACAGACTATATTTATTTTCCATTCACGATTTTCTTTCACTTTATTTCTTCACGGATTCTTCTATCGTTTTTTTTTTGCTCTGCCAAATTTCAGTCAATGGCTGACATTTGGCTGCTAATGAGATTATTCTCTGACATTACGGCTGAATGTCAATGGAATGAATGTCACAATGAGCCTATACGTGACTTAATACAGCCAGGAAATAGCATACGGTATTGGAGACATGAAACTAATTTTTGTTTGTGCTTTTTAATGGAGAAAAACAAAGTTATTAATTTACTTATTTAGATTCGTTAGTTTAATGATTGCATTAATTAAATAAATAACTACATGAAATTAAGTAAAATATATATGGTAAGTTACGGATTTCCGTACAGTTTTAAATATTATACATACAATGTATTTTAGCAATCATGATACAGGTACATATAATTTAGATATATAATACACAGATTAACAAAATAATTATTTTTTCCACGGATACTGTTACGAATATAGGCTGGAAATTTCTTCACGTGCACGTCGCGGTCTCGATTCGCAAAAAAATAAATTGAACAAAATCATAATATCATTTTAGAAATTGGTTATCAATATTATTCTCAAACCAATATATACAATTTTAGATTTTCATTTATACACTGTAAAATTTCTCAGTAATTTCACTGACCTTTTTTAATAATATTTACAATGCTAGAAAAAATAAAATCAATTCTTTTTACTTAAAATAACGTTATTTAAAACATTAGTTCAACATAATGACTGTACCATTCTCAGGTAGCGATGTTTCTTGGACCAATATTGGGACAACATTGGCAATATTGGGACAACATTGGCAATATTGGGACAACATTGTCAATATTGGGACAACATTGGCAATATTGGGACAACATTGGCAATATTGGGACAACATTGTCAATATTGGGACAACATTGTCAATATTGGGACAACATTGGCAATATTGGGACAACATTGGCAATATTGAGACATCATTGGCAATATTGGGACAACATTGTCAATATTGGGACAACATTGGCAATATTGGGACAACATTGGCAATATTGGGACAACATTGGCAATATTGGGACAACATTGGCAATATTGAGACATCATATTGGCAATATTGGGACAACATTCGTAATATTGAGACATCATTGGCAATATTGAGACAACATTGGCAATATTGAGACATCATATTGGCAATGTTGGGACAACATTGGCAATATTGAGACATCATTGGCAATATTGGGACAACATTGTCAATATTGGGACAACATTGGCAATATTGGGACAACATTGGCAATATTGGGACAACATTGGCAATATTGGGACAACATTGGCAATATTGGGACAACATTGCCAATATTGGGACAACATTGCCAATATTGAGACATCATTGGCAATATTGAGACAACATTGGCAATATTGAGACATCATATTGGCAATATTGGGACAACATTCGCAATATTGAGACATCATTGGCAATATTGGGACAACATTGGCAATATTGGGACAACATTGGCAATATTGGGACAACATTGGCAATATTGGGACAACATTAGCAATATTGGGACAACATTGGCAATATTGGGACAACATTGGCCTGAGAATCATTGCTACCTGAGTTTGTGTCATTTTGACGTCAGAGTCTCAGACCTATCAAGTAGACAAAGTGTTATCCAGAAACAATTAAATGCCAGACTTCCTGTTTCCTTTGGCTATAATCGTGAAAATAATATGTTACCACATTACACTGAGTTTTCTCTTACAAAATGATTAATAAATTTGAATTGTAAGTTAATATTTCAATAGTTTACGAATCGTACAATCAAATTAGACTATCAATTTAGAGATAAGTTTTAATTAATAATGTGTAAAAAAAAATCTGCTTCGGTGATATCTAGGTTGCTAGGCCAGCTTCACACCTGCATTTTTTTAAAACGTCGCAGAAAATAGCTGTTCTTAAAACGTGTTCACACTTGCGTTTTTTTTATATCGCCGATAGACAAATTTAATGTGATTTTTCTTTCGGCGATAAAAAAAACGCAAGTGTGAACATATTTCAAGAAGATTTTTTTCCCTCGGAGCTAAAAATCGCAAGTGTGAAGCGGTCCTCGTTGTATTGATTTCTGGATACATAATATAAGCGTATCAGGGATACAGTCAAGGGAACTTAGACTTCCTCCGATACGCTCTGCAGGAAATACAGGAAAGGTCAACATAGGAGTGAATGTACTAGCTGAAAAACAGGTAGCGAGACCTTACGGGAAATACGCTATCGCCATGCATACTAATGCACAGTGTGTATTTGTCTGTTGGTTGAAAGAAAATGTCACGCTAGAACATTTAAGATAGGATTTAAGTATATGTCCAAAATAATTTATATCATTGATGCATCCTAGGGACAACCGAATAACAGAAAGCGGATAACAGAGAAGTTCAGGTAACAGCATATCCGCAGAACAAGAAAATAAATAGGATTTTTTTTATAAGTGAATATTTTTAATTTCATAGTTATTTCCATTTCATTGATAGGAAATCAATATATATTAGATGGATATACTGATTTATAATATAAACACGATCTTAAGTACATTCAATTTTAATTATATTTCACTAATGAACTATAATACGTCTTTTTTGACGGGTAATACACTATAGTTAAATCATCACAGTGACTCTTTTCTCTGAAAGTACATCATCACAGTGACTCTTTTCTCTGATAGTACATCATCACAGTGACTCTTTTCTCTGATAGTACATCATCACAGTGACTCTTTTCTCTGATAGTATATCATCACAGTGACTCTTTTCTCTGATAGTACATCATCACAGTGACTCTTTTCTCTGATAGTACATCATCACAGTGACTCTTTTCTCTGATAGTATATCATCACAGTGACTCTTTTCTCTGATAGTACCAACCTGTTACTTGGCGGAAGTTTACAAATTTTATCTTCAATTGATAGGAAGAAGGAAAAAGACAGAATTATTTCATCGAACTCTTGTTAGATCAATTTTAATATTTGTTGTTTTATGATATTTGTTGTTTTTAAATTTAATATTTGTTGCATTATGATATTTGATGCTTTTAAATTTAATATTGATGTTTTATGATATTTGTTGATTTTCAATTACGATATTTGTTGCTTTCCACTTAAATATCAATGTTTTGAATGAGTTTTTATATATCATTATGCTAAATATGTAACTTCTCGTTAACTTGGAAGTAACCCTACGAGATTAAATTAAAGAAGTTGAATTATTGGTATTAAATCATTTTAAATTCTACTTGTAAATTAAGTCATATTTCTAAAAATATATTTTTATAATACACAATAAATATCAGAATAGATTAATATAAATTCTAATTTCATGATTAAGTGATATGAGTAACTAAGTACAACCAATAAATACTAACAAATTAATTATGCATCTATTGAAAGCATTGATTAAATGTGCATAGATTCCTGTTGTTGTTTAGCTAATTTAGAAATTAATTAGCTTGCTCATTATACAGGGAGCTAAATAAATACAAAGTGGTACACGTCTAACTATATCCTTAGATGAAACCAGTGACGCAAAATGACGTAATTACAACACTACAGGTCGACTACTCAGCTACCACAGGTAACCGAGTCAACTCAGTGCCTTGGCGACCCAGGCACCCATGGATAAGAGACCTACACAGTCAGTCTGCTTACCCATGGATAAGAGAACTACACAGTCAGTCTGCTTACCCATGGATAAGAGACCTACACAGTCAGTCTGTTTACCCATGGATAAGAGACCTACACAGTCAGTCTGTTTACCCATGGATAAGAGACCTACACAGTCAGTCTGTTTACCCATGGATAAGAGACCTACACAGTCAGTCTGTTTACCCATGGATAAGAGACCTACACAGTCAGTCTGTTTACCCATGGATAAGAGACCTACACAGTCAGTCTGTTTACCCATGGATAAGAGACCTACACAGTCAGTCTGTGTTGTATTTAGTGGAATGCAAAGAAAGAGTGTGTTGACAACCTCCTTTAATGATAGCTGAATACAAACTAAACTCGTGCGCTCTGAAGGAGCATGTGCACACAACATTCATAGTTACATACACATAATAAAGATACAGTAACTAAACAACAATACAGAGTACAATAAAGAATAAGCATAAATAGGAATATAACATTTCCCCTCCATTTTAAATGAATATACATATAATAATAAAACCAGACATAATACTTAATCAAAACCATACCGAACTACTGGCTTGCTAGGTCTGCTAGACCGTCTCAACAACTGATATTGAGGATCATTTTCTGCCAAACAGGCATCTTCTACATGAGTATTAGGTATTACATAATTTGGCGGAATGCGAAAATTAGTCTGAGAGGCAGCAGTGTTTTCAAGTATATTATCAGTTGAGGAATCTGGAATTCTAGATTTTTCAACATTTTCAATCGATGATGAAGCTGATAGCAACTGATTACTATGTCTTCTCCACGTTGTGTTCAGTTTGTGGATCAAAATACTATATACATTAGTACCTTCTTTCTGCATCACTGTGCCGATCAACCATTTTGGCCCTTCCCTCAAATTTAGAGCCAACACAGTATCTCCTATATCAAATACAGGCAACGTTTTTACAGTTTGTTTATCATGATAGCAAAATCTAGGATTTACTCTGTCTCTCATAGTTACAAATTTTCTGCTATTTAAAGAAATAGATGGGGCAATTTGAGATATAGAATGAGGAATAGCTCTATAATAAAATAATGACTTAGCTAGACGAGATTTGAAAGATTCCTTTGAGTCAGTTTTCTTTAGGAGATCCTTGATAACTCTCACTGCTCTTTCGGCTTGACCGTTAGACGAAGGAGAATATGGAGGAGGTGTGATGTGCTTTATACCATTTGTTTTAAGAAATTCTGAAAATTGATGAGCGGTAAAACAACTGGCATTGTCTGAAACGATGACATCACACAGCCCATTATGACTAAAGATAACTCGCAATGCATCGATCGCTTCTTCCACGCTAGTGTTACGAACCATTTCACATTCTATGTAACGTGACAGAGCATCTACAGCAATGAGGCAAATTTTGTTATCGTAAAAGAAATGGTCAATGTGAACACGTGACCATACCCGAGTAGGAGTAGGCCATTCAACATTCCTATTTTGTGGAGGTTTCGTCCTGTTAACTTGACAAATGGAACATGATCCAACTAACTGTGTGATATCATTGTCAATGCCTGGGTACCATATTAGAGATCTCGCAACCGATTTCATAGCACACACACCAGGGTGCCCCTCATGAAACTGACTCAAAACATCTTTGCGCATGGACTGTGGAATGAGAACTCTATTATTATACAATATACATCCCCTCATAATTGACAATTGACTAATAATATTCTTATACTTAGATAAATTTGAATTAGAATTATTTACAGGCCATCCATATTTAATATATTCTTTAAGTTCTACCAGGTCTTTATCTAAAGAAGTCTCATTCTTAATATCATCGCAAGTGATGGACATATTATTCAATGAACTAACTGCAAAAATTAATTCATAAGGCTCATTTTCCGTTGTTGTTTCAGGTAGCGGTAACCTGCTCAAGCAGTCACTATTTACATTAAGTTCACCCTTAGAGTATTCAAATATGTAATTGAAATGAGACAGCTTTAGACGCCAACGTTGTAATCTGGCTGAACAAGTAGAGGGTACTACAGAATCATGAGCAAATAATTTACGTAGCGGCTGTTGATCATTTTGAATAGTGAATTTAGAGCCTAGTAGAAATTTCTTGAATCTTTCTACACCAAAAACAACACTCAAAGCCTCTCGTTCAATATTTGAATAATTTCTCTCAGCAGTATTTAATGATCGAGACGCAAATTGCACTGGGAGCCAACAAGAATCAACATTTTTTCTCTGCATTATAACCGCAGCAATACCATATCCTGAACTATCTGTTTCCAGTAATGTTTCAAAATTAATGTTGTAAGGTTTCAATACTTTACTTGTCGTGAAAAGTTTTTTAATCCTATCGAATCTTTTTTGATGCTCGTCTTCCCAGTGAAATCTTACGTCTTTGCTTAACAATCTGTAGAGAGGAGAAAGTACGTCAGAGTAGTTAGGTATGAATCGAGAATAGAAGTTTGCTAATCCAAGAAATGCTTGTAGTTGTTTCAAATTGGTCGGAGCTGGGGCATCTAGAATAGCCCGTACTTTCTCTGGATTAGGATGTACCCCTTCACAGCTAAAAACATGCCCAAGATACTGAACCTCTGACGTGAAAAATTGACATTTCTTAGTGTTTACTTTAATACCAGCATCTTTTAGAGTTTCTAGCACCTTGGACAGGGTTTCCCTGTGTTCTTTTTCATTAACAGACATAATCAATAAATCATCTTGATATACTATTACTCCATTTATAGAATTTAACAGTTTGCTCATAAAAGCCTGAAATATCCCTGGGCTACATCTAAGACCAAAAGGTAGGAAATTATATCTAAGAAGACCCTCTGAAGTATTTACTGTCGTGAATTTTTTAGACTCTTCATCCAATGGTAATTGCAAAAACGCATTAGCTAGATCAATTTTCGAAAATATAGAGGCAGCACCGACATTTACAATTACTTCTTCAATTGATGGCAACGTAGTATTAACTGGATCCAAGAATTTATTTATCGTAGAAGAAAAATCTCCACACATTCTAATTGATCCGTCTTTCTTGAGCACATTAACAGTGGGTGAAGCCCACTCGCTTTCATATACCTTAGTAACTATGCCATTTTCAATTAATCTCTCCACTTCAGTTTTTACTAATTTCTTGAGTCTTACAGGAACAGATCTAGCCTTAGCAAATATCGGTCTTGCCTCCGGCTCAACTCTTAGACTGACTGTCTGTTTTACCGAAGATTTGAAATCATCAGATAGGTAGTCCTTAAAATTATCGAGAACATCATATGTAACATTATGAACATCATTTGTAGAAATAGTTATCTGCATTCCAAATTTATTACACAAATCCCTTCCAAATAAATTAACATTATTTGAATTAACAACTAAGAAAGTGTGCATTACTTTCAATCCATCATAACTGACATTAACTTTGATTTCACCTATCAAATTTATTTGGTTACCGCTATAACTAGCAATGCGTTTGTTTGTAGGGCGAATAGTGCCTCCCAACTTTACTGCCTCACAATGTTTCAGTGTGGATACATGTGATCCGCTATCTATTTCAAAATTCACAGATATTTCATTTAATTTGCACTGAATAATTGTGGGCTTATAATCAATAGGAAACACTATTCTATTTACCCTAAAAAAGAATCACTGAAATAATCATCTCCTTTAATATTAACTAGATCATAATTAGTAGCAAGATTTTGTCTAAATTTATTACCAGAAGTTAACTTGTGAAAGCGACAGTCATTCTCCCCTCCGTGTGCGTGTTCACCACTGCAATGATGCGTACATGTAGACACATTAGCTCCGCCTCCTCGCTGGTATGCGCTACTGGAAGAAAGGTGTACGTTTTCTACCCGCCCAGCCTCTGATCCAATGTGTACGTTATCGCCCTGCGTGTACACTGCATTTGTTCTGCGGTGTGCTGTTGATGAACGATTTCTGCAAGCTTTTGCAATATGTCCTGTCCTAGAACATTCGTTGCACTTAAGCTTCAGAGCATAGCATTTACTAGCTAAATGCTTGCCTTTAGCATTACATCTGATGCACACGTAATCACTATTTACGCGTTCATGTTGATTGCCGTCTGAGTCTATCTTGAACGCGCTAAACTTGGTAATGTGCGCATTAGGATTTAACTTGATGTCTTGCGCATCTGCAGTTACTTGTTCAAGTAGTTTGGCCTTTAACACGCAATCATCAAAACTTTTATCTTCACAGTCTTGAAGAATTGTACTCATTACAGCCTTAGATGAAATACCAGAAACAAATACATCTCTGATCATTCTGTCTCTGCAACACTCCTTATACTTGCATGATGAGGCCAAGTCATTCAATACTTTAGCATAATGCTCTGTCGCTTCTCCGTCTAACTGTTTCCTATTCAAAAAAGTGACAGCAGCACCCACGACAGATTTCTTGACTTCATACTGAGAAGTAAGCTTCTCTACTAGAGTGTCATATGTGGCTTCAGATAATAATGTTGGTTTTATCCTTCGTTGTAGATCTGTAATAATTTTCACTGGAAGAGCCTTAACCAACACTCCGGCCTTTTTCACACCATCATCTCCTGCTTTCTCAAGTTGAGCCGAGCATTGTACCTTGAAACGTTCAATGAATTCAAGTACAGTTTCCTCTTGTACATTAAATTCTGTACATGCACTAGTTGACGCCATATCGAAATTATCCTTGTGTACTGTGAGTTCTATGTAACTTGTCGCCACTGTTGTATTTAGTGGAATGCAAAGAAAGAGTGTGTTGACAACCTCCTTTAATGATAGCTGAATACAAACTAAACTCGTGCGCTCTGAAGGAGCATGTGCACACAACATTCATAGTTACATACACATAATAAAGATACAGTAACTAAACAACAATACAGAGTACAATAAAGAATAAGCATAAATAGGAATATAACAGTCTGTTTACCCATGGATAAGAGACCTACACAGTCAGTCTGCTTACTCATTGATAAGAGACCTACACAGTCAGTCTGTTTACCCATGGATAAGAGACCTACACAGTCAGTCTATTTACCCATGAATAAGAGACCTACACACTACACAGTCAGTCTGTTTACTCATTGATAAGAGATCTACACAGTCAGTTTGTTTACCCATGGATAAGAGACCTACACAGTCAGTCTGTTTACCCATGGATAAGAGACCTACACAGTCAGTCTGCTTACCCATGGATAAGAGACCTACACAGTCAGTCTGCTTACTCATGGATAAGAGACCTACACAGTCAGTCTGCTTACCCATGGATAAGAGACCTACACAGTCAGTCTGCTTACTCATGGATAAGAGACCTACACAGTCAGTTTGCTTACCCATGGATAAGAGACCTACACAGTCAGTCTGCTTACCCATGGATAAGAGACCTACACAGTCAGTCTGCTTACCCATGGATAAGAAACCTACACAGTCAGTCTGCTTACTCATGGATAAGAGACCTACACAGTCAGTCTGCTTACCCATGGATAAGAGACCTACACTGTCAGTCTGCTTACCCATGGATAAGAGACCTACACAGTCAGTCTGCTTACTCATGGATAAGAGACCTCAACAGTCAGAGTCTGCTTACCCATGGATAAGAGACCTACACTGTCAGTCTGCTTACTCATGGATAAGAGACCTACACAGTCAGTCTGCTTACCCATGGATAAGAGACCTACACAGTCAGTTTGTTTACCCATGGATAAGAGACCTACACAGTCAGTCTGTTTACCCATGGATAAGAGACCTACACAGTCAGTCTGCTTACCCATAGATAAGAGACCTACACAGTCAGTCTGCTTACTCATGGATAAGAGACCTACACAGTCAGTCTGCTTACCCATGGATAAGAGACCTACACAGTCAGTCTGCTTACTCATGGATAAGAGACCTACACAGTCAGTCTGCTTACCCATGGATAAGAGACCTACACAGTCAGTCTGCTTACTCATGGATAAGAGACCTACACAGTCAGTCTTCTTACCCATGGATAAGAGACCTACTCAGTCAGTCTTCTTACCCATGGATAAGAGACCTACTCAGTCAGTCTTCTTACCCATGGATAAGAGACCTACACAGTCAGTCTGCTTACCCATGGATAAGAGACCTACACAGTCAGTCTGCTTACTCATGGATAAGAGACCTACACAGTCAGTCTTCTTACCCATGGATAAGAGACCTACTCAGTCAGTCTTCTTACCCATGGATAAGAGACCTACTCAGTCAGTCTTCTTACCCATGGATAAGAGACCTACACAGTCAGTCTTCTTACCCATGGATAAGAGACCTACTCAGTCAGTCTTCTTACCCATGGATAAGAGACCTACTCAGTCAGTCTTCTTACCCATGGATAAGAGACCTACTCAGTCAGTCTTCTTACCCATGGATAAGAGACCTACTCAGTCAGTCTTCTTACCCATGGATAAGAGACCTACTCAGTCAGTCTTCTTACCCATGGATAAGAGACCTACTCAGTCAGTCTTCTTACCCATGGATAAGAGACCTACTCAGTCAGTCTTCTTACCCATGGATAAGAGACCTACTCAGTCAGTCTTCTTACCCATGGATAAGAGACCTACTCAGTCAGTCTTCTTACCCATGGATAAGAGACCTACTCAGTCAGTCTTCTTACCCATGGATAAGTGACCTACTCAGTCAGTCTTCTTACCCATGGATAAGAGACCTACACAGTCAGTCTTCTTACCCATGGATAAGAGACCTACACAGTCAGTCTTCTTACCCATGGATAAGAGACCTACACAGTCAGTCTTCTTACCCATGGATAAGAGACCTACACAGTCAGTCTTCTTACCCATGGATAAGAGACCTACTCAGTCAGTCTTCTTACCCATGGATAAGAGACCTACTCAGTCAGTCTTCTTACCCATGGATAAGAGACCTACTCAGTCAGTCTTCTTACCCATGGATAAGAGACCTACTCAGTCAGTCTTCTTACCCATGGATAAGTGACCTACTCAGTCAGTCTTCTTACCCATGGATAAGAGACCTACACAGTCAGTCTTCTTACCCATGGATAAGAGACCTACACAGTCAGTCTTCTTACCCATGGATAAGAGACCTACACAGTCAGTCTTCTTACCCATGGATAAGAGACCTACACAGTCAGTCTTCTTACCCATGGATAAGAGACCTACACAGTCAGTCTTCTTACCCATGGATAAGAGACCTACACAGTCAGTCTTCTTACCCATGGATGTTGGTAGCCTCATGGACAATGAGCGAGGATCGGAAAAATGGATTTTAATTTCTAGTTTAATATTTAGACCCCCTGTCTCCTAATTTGTTAATTTACAAAGGCAATGAAATTCAAAACAATATATAAACATATTCACTTTTCACAAAACACCATCAATTTACTAATACTAGTAAAAAGTTCTTAAATGCATTTTCTTGAGTCTGCAATTTAAACACTGAAGACTTCTTTATTTTCCCCTTTATTCTTTGCTATTATTTCTTTCATTTAACGTTAGTTTTTTCTACTGCAAGTTATTACCCTATTTTGTTTGTTATCGGAAAAACTGTCTGTTTTGTACTTGCCTGTTCTAACAACTCTGGCAAGCATTCAAATGAACAATTATTATATATACATCTATCATATATAGATTCATTATATATAAATTCAAACAAAATATGTAAATATACATTAATATATAATTTTTTAAATTAAAAACTATAGTTGTTCGTAAAAGTCAATCAAATCCCTGTTTTATAAAAGAAATTCAAATCCTACTTTTATAAAATCTTCCAAATTCCTCCTTTATAACAGCAAGTCTAACTAATAATTGTATTTAGTATTGTTGTGTGACTTTTCTCCCCAAAATTTAAACATCCCTGTCACGCTTTTCTCACACATTTCTATTGTATTTTGCTAATAATTAGTGACATTGACATCTAGAAAGTTGAACTGAAAGTAAATTACTATATTCCTAATCCGGTTTTTGTTGGTAATATTCCTGAGGTATTCCAGTTGTTGTTGGTAATAGTCTTTATAGACTTAGATAATTATTAGTCAATTCTCCCGTAGGAATAACATAGCAATGACTGGGCCTATGTCTACCACTAGTACAGTCAGTTCTCCCGTAGGAATAACATGGAGAGGTTTAGTCTTTTTTTCTTTATTGATCGATTAGGCCTAGGAGACTCTTTGTAGATAGCTCATTGAAGGGAGGAAAAGGAAGCGGGAAGGGAGGAAAGGGGGGGGGGGGTGTGCAAAGAAAAACACATCCCCTTTTAATTGAGTTTGCAAATGTAGAGGGAATTTTAAATTATAATATAATTCCAGATTAAGACGAAGAAAATCGTGATTTTTATCCATCAAGTTCAATCATAAACATAATTACATCATAAATTATAGAGTAAAAAGATTTATAGATGAAATAAACTTTTTTTAAATGAGAATAGAAATTGTTTTATTTAGTTATATGCTACTCATTTTCCCCTCCGTTTAACGACTTATACACCATTGTATAATGCATCACCCACATATCTAAAAGCGTGTCCGAATTTCCAGTGTACTTACAAGATTATCTCCCCTCGCTAATGATATAATATATGACACCCCCATGACAATAGATATGGGACCAAGTCAAGCCTATGGATGATACAAATGGTAGTTACACATCTGCTATGTACAAGACTCTGATGCTAAATAAGGATTAGTGAGCTATCTGCAATTCAGCACTATTATGATCTTTGTTAATAGGCAGTATAATATAAATCGGGTTAGGCTAATCTATAGATTAATGTCAATTCGAATTTATAAACTGTTTTTATTGAAAATATTCCTGTTGGAAATATTCCACCAAAAATATGTAGATAAATATTTACCAACAGAAAATGTCAAAAGCATACTAGTTAATTTTTTTTCAATAAATATTTGAAGAAATTTTTCAATATTGAAATAAAAAAAATGTTCAAATACGAAAGACGTACGTAAGGTAATACCAAATATATTATGAATTAAATATGGAGTTGTTGCAATTTACCGTTCGTGTAAAAATATAATTATTTTTAGGATTACTTTATATGAGCCTAGTGAGTTGGAATGCTTTCTGGTAACAATGTTTCTTGGAGTAAAATTGTCTAAAATATTGTTAGAGCATTGTCAATATTGTTACAACATTATCCCAAAAATTGGTATAACATAGTCCTAATGTTGTTATAACATAATCCAAATATTTTTACAACGTTGTCCCAATATTGATACACTGTTGCCCCAAGATACATTCTTATATGGATTATAGAGGGGTGCCCTAACCTTGCATCTGACAAAACATTAATTTTTTGTTTATATTTTAAACTAAAGAGAATCTAGTATACCATGCATCTTACAAAACATTCATTAGAAACAAAAGAGAACCTAGTATACTGCACATCAGGCAAAACCTACTTTAGAAACAAAAGAGAATCTAGTATACCATGCATCTTACAAAAAATACATTAGGAACAAAAGAGAACCTAGTATACAATGCATCTTACAAAAAATACATAAGGAACAAAATAGAACCTAGTATACCGCACATCAGGCAAAACATACATTAGAAACAAAAGAGAACCTAGTATACCGCACATCAGGCAAAACATGCATTAGAAACAAAAGAGAACCTAGTATACCGCACATCAGGCAAAACATACATTAGAAACAAAAGAGAACCTAGTATACCGCACATGAGACAATCAATGCCAGTGAGTCTCATATAGGCCTAAGCAAAGAACTCTTCCCTTCTTCCCCTATGCGCATTTACCCTCTATTGATTCGATTTATTGAAGCCATTGGTCAACTTCTATTCCGGGAAAAGATATTTCCTATCTATTGTTGGTAGAAACAAATTCTTGGAGGGAAGAAAGTGACTGAGAATGATTCAGCGGTAGTGTAATATCAAAATTGGGGATAATCCAAGAAAACAATCGTCTCGAGGCAACATTGAAAATGGTGTAATAATATTGGGGATATCTTGTAAAAATATTGGGGATATGTTCTAATACTATTTGCGTTGTTGTAACAATATTGGGGCAATGTTGTAATAATATTAGGGAATTTGGATAGTCTATAATGATTTTTTTTCGTAATAATTACGAAATTGCGTAAATAATTGAGTCTTCGGAGGGTACTTTAGTGCTGTTCTTCCATATTAACCACCAAACTTTTTGCCATTCGTTACAAGTGCTGACAATTTGCTATCCATTTGGGATTTTCCATTCAGCCCCTCGCCATCTTGTCAACATAGTTCCCGACTCGTCCACTTGATGACTGGAGAGGCTTTGTTCGAAATGCTGCATGTTGCTGAACAATTGGGCAACGGATTGCATTTCCAAAAGTTAGGTCCGGTAGAGTTTGAACAGTCTATGGAAATTATTAGTGACATATAACAGCGGGAGTAGTAATACAGAAATTCTGTGGTACATTTCTTATACTCATTTTCTTCCTACAAAATGTAGATTGCATGCGTAATTTACTGCTGAAAAATACAATGGGGGAAATATTAGCCTACCCTCCCCCATCCTCTTCTGCGATAAAATTAGCATGATAATAAGTGACGAAAATGCACCCTTGAGAGGACCGAGAAATGAAGGCATTCCCATTCAGAAAACTCCTCAAATGTCTCCTTTCGGGAAATGAAGATGACTATACCTACATCTAGCAGATCTACGGCCTCTTGGTGAATTCGACCTAACAATTCGAAATGAGTTGGGGGCACATGAAGCAATTTAATTTGGGGAATAAGGGAGCCCACATGGATAAATCTACCAACCTATTTGAATTGTGAAGAGGAACCTTTTGGATAATTCCCCACACTGATTTGAATTGGGAAGGCGAAGTTCATGGATTAATCAATAAAACCGATTCGAATTATGAAGGTGTTCCTTGTGGATAATTCTCCTAAACCGATATGAATTGGGAAGGGGAAACTTATTGGAAAAATCTTCCATTTTATTTGAATTGGGAAGAGGGACCTTTTGGATGATACCCCAAAATCGAAAATACTGAGAAACCTAAACTCGTTGGATAATTCTAACATACCAATCAGATTGATTGATATGTTGATTGACATATCCAATAGGATTGACCTAGTGGATAAATACCAAAAATAAGGATAAAATTAATTTTCAAATTAACCAAGAACCTGCTTTTTATAACATCTCCCCTCATTTAATTACGACATTTCTTGCCAAAGATAATTGGGTGTCCATGCGTATTACTTCCGCTACTCTGACTTCAGTCGGTATTTCAAATTACGCGAGCCATTACCGCTAATTGAATAATATATTCGGACAATTAGAAGCAGGAATTCCTACACTGATTGCTGTTCGGATGCGTTGAACGTGGACAGCTACTGACAGACGTGAATTATTGATAGAATTCATGTTTCCGAGGGAGCTAATGTAATCTTCAGAGTTTACATATTGGTTGATACTGAAGTAATTGGATGCTTTCGTCTAATTGGATTGAATAAACAAAAGGAATTGAAATACATTTTAGATTAAATCAGTTATAGTGTTGTTCTCTCTTTATCTTCGATGGCCTCGCAATAACTTCTTCTATAGGGGATATCTTCTAATGTCTTCGATTACCGATAATCACACCGATAGACAATTACGATGCCTTATTATTGGACTTTGAATAGCAAAGCTTTTCTAAAGATTATTTACGAGTAATAATATACATTCAATAGTATTGCTACTATTAATACCTGTGCTATATTGATGAACTAATACGTCTCTTTGTGTCGTTAGATTGGCTAGTCAGGGTGGAAGTTATGGTGGGGCCATCGAAGATTAAAAGGGGCCCACCATAACTTCTTATATATGCTTAGTAAACCAAGTGTGGATTTATTTATACTGAAGTTGTGAATGAACATTATTATTGTTGTTAGGTATTTCTATTATATTGGTTTATATAATATATATATTTGAAAAAATCGTCATATTTTCTGATAAAAAAAATACATAAAAGAATTATTATAATTTGAAATAAGGTTCAAAGTGTTCGAATACCTCAGTTCAAAGTGTTCGAATACCTCAGTTCAAAGTGTTCGAATACCTCAGTTCAAAGTGTTCGAATACCTCAGTTCAAAGTGTTCGAATACCTCAGTTCAAAGTGTTCGAATACCTCAGTTCAAAGTGTTCCAATACCTCAGTTCAAAGTGTTCCAATACCTCAGTTCAAAGTGTTCCAATACCTCAGTTCAAAGTGTTCGAATACCTCAGTTCAAAGAGTTCGAATACCTCAGTTCAAAGTGTTCGAATACCTCAGTTCAAAGTGTTCGAATACCTCAGTTCAAAGTGTTCGAATACCTCAGTTCAAAGTGTTCGAATACCTCAGTTCAAAGTGTTCCAATACCTCAGTTCAAAGAGTTCGAATACCTCAGTTCAAAGAGTTCGAATACCTCAGTTCAAAGTGTTCGAATACCTCAGTTCAAAGTGTTCGAATACCTCAGTTCAAAGTGTTCGAATACCTCAGTTCAAAGAGTTCGAATACCTCAGTTCAAAGTGTTCGAATACCTCAGTTCAAAGTGTTCGAATACCTCAGTTCAAAGTGTTCGAATACCTCAGTTCAAAGTGTTCGAATACCTCAGTTCAAAGTGTTCGAATACCTCAGTTCAAAGAGTTCGAATACCTCAGTTCAAAGAGTTCGAATACCTCAGTTCAAAGTGTTCGAATACCTCAGTTCAAAGTGTTCCAATACCTCAGTTCAAAGTGTTCCAATACCTCAGTTCAAAGTGTTCCAATACCTCAGTTCAAAGTGTTCCAATACCTCAGTTCAAAGTGTTCCAATACCTCAGTTCAAAGAGTTCGAATACCTCAGTTCAAAGAGTTCGAATACCTCAGTTCAAAGTGTTCCAATACCTCAGTTCAAAGTGTTCCAATACCTCAGTTCAAAGTGTTCCAATACCTCAGTTCAAAGTGTTCGAATACCTCAGTTCAAAGTGTTCCAATACCTCAGTTCAAAGTGTTCCAATACCTCAGTTCAAAGTGTTCCAATACCTCAGTTCAAAGTGTTCGAATACCTTAGTTCAAAGTGTTCCAATACCTCAGTTCAAAGTGTTCCAATACCTCAGTTCAAAGTGTTCCAATACCTCAGTTCAAAGTGTTCGAATACCTCAGTTCAAAGTGTTCGAATACCTCAGTTCTATGTTTTCGAATGTGTTCATCAATCTTCGGTACAGAAAATAATAGGAATTATAGGGAGATAAATGGACTTCAAAAAACGCGTGGGAGGAAAGAAGTAACAGATTGTAACGATACAGAATTTAGGATGCCCAGGTGGCAACATTGTCCCAATATTTGGGCAACATTGTCCTAAAATTTGGATTTCATTGTCCTAAAATTTCGGTTACATTGTCCTAAAATTTGCGGAACATTGTCCTAAATTTTGGGCAACATTGTCCTAAAATTTGGGTTACATTGTCCTAAAATTTGGGCAACATTGTCCCAATATTTGACAACCTTGTCCCAATATTTGGGCAACATTGTCCCAATATTTGGGCAACATTGTCCCAATATTTGGGCAACATTGTCCCAATATTTGGGCAACATTGTCAAAATATTTGACAACCTTGTCCCAATATTTTGGCAACATTTTCCCAATATTTGGGCAACATTGTCCCAATATTTGACAACCTTGTCCCAATATTTGGGCAACATTGTCCCAATATTTTGGCAACATTTTCCCAATATTTGGGCAACATTGTCCCAATATTTTTTAAAATATTTTTTTATATTTGCTAGAAAAATTTGTCGCTGAGCAATTCATTTTATAAAAAATAAAATGTTAAAATTCATGTATAAAATCACTGAAAAAAGAGAAACTTTAACACAATATTAACCGTTTCTCTTTGTTGGCAGTACAAAAATAGAATCATTATTGCCATGTCAATTTTAAAACAAAGAAATAGAACACTTTTATGGCGGACTAAAAAAATTTGTTCACTACTGGGGTAGTTCTTTTACATAGGATTCTAATTCACTATAGATGACTTCACTATAGAGGAGTTCTACTGTATAGCTTTATATGTGATCTGAAACCTAATAAATGTACATAATTATGATAAATAAATATACCGGGAAATTACAATATATACGAACTACAACGGTAAAATTAGACAAAAATCCACACATAATCTATAAAAAATTAAAATAAAACACATATTGTATCATTAGATATTCAAAATAAAAAAATCCCGATTCTAGTTAACGATAAAATACCATCAATATTTACCGTAAAGGACAATAACAGACAATCAAGAGATTGTCAATTTACCGACAGAGTTATTTCTTTAGCTATTGTCTAACACGTCATTTTACAATTCATCAGGTAAGTGCATTGCTAAAAACTAATATTGTCAGTTGAAATCAAAGTGACAGATTTTACGTGCAAGAAAAATACAATTATTCAAATTGCCTATGAAGTGATTGAATGGGACGGAACTGGTATTTTTTTTGATGTAACTAGAGTTGAATAATTAATACAGACAGGCTCCGCTTTTATTACTAAATCACGACTCAGTCTTATTAGGTACGAAAGGTAATAAAACTAAGATAATTGTTACTCCTTAATTAAACATCTCATTTTCTATGAATTATAATAAAAGAAAATGTTCTAGTGTTGGTTGCCAGAAATAGTTGATGCTCTGTGATTAAAGTTCTAAGAAGTGAATGAATTAAAAGTTTAAAATTCGACCATAGTTTAACTCTCATTCAGTATAGGTGAACAATTAATAAATACTTTTATTTATATTATTGTGTTACACTGAATAAACAGTAATTTTATGCTCTATTCAATTTTTTAGACAGTAGAGTATACGATCCAGGTACTTGGTAGGTTCAGAAAAAAACAATAAATATTATTTTCTATTTCATGATACCTGAAGGTATCATGGATACCAATTGAAAAAAAGTTAAATAATTATTATTATATATGAATTTTACGAGTCCGAAAAAACGGAATTGTGCGTTAAACGGAACTTATCCAAAAAATGGGATATTTTGATTTGTATTCCCAAGTTTAATTATCTATAATGT
Source organism: Caprella mutica (assembly GCA_947561585.1). Taxonomy (NCBI): domain Eukaryota; kingdom Metazoa; phylum Arthropoda; class Malacostraca; order Amphipoda; family Caprellidae; genus Caprella; species Caprella mutica. The sequence goes on along the minus strand of CANNZV010001478.1, from coordinate 10,785 downwards.
GGAATAATAATATTGCTAGAGAACTGTGTATTCTGTTTGTACTATGTATAGTCACTGTTAAAATTGTCTCTATCATAAAGACTAAATTCTGAACCAATTGCTTCTAATAACCTCATCTGAATAATAATTTTGATGATTATTGTAGTTACCGTAAAAAATCACCTCAAAAAATATCAATGTTTTCTATGTCTACGAATAGTAATAAAGTAATAACAGCGAGACATGCTTCTCAATTATTACAGCTTATATAAAAACGAGGTGTAATAAAAGCGGAGCCTGTTTGAATAAAAAAAGGCAATTTTTTACAGATTCAAATTAGTTAATACATAAAATGCCCCGAAATTCTAAAATGAATATTTTTGAAATTTATCATGATTTTCTGCCTTAATTTATATCGTATAATTTACATGAAAATATGGTAAAAAACGTAAGTTTCTCTAAATGGTTGATAGATCCTTTAACCGATATGTACTTATATTCAACAGACGATACACCAAACAGTGGTGGGTTAACGTACCATTATATACTTTCTTTATAAGCATAATAGTAAGTTCCCAGCAACTGCATAGGTTTCTAGTAACAATTCCTAATTGTCGGAACAGTATTTATTTCAACGTATGCTTCGGAATCAAGCAAAAGTTTCAAAGGGAGTTAAATATAAGGGACTGGAAGAAGCAGTCAGGAAGGAAAGTGGCTTCATGGACAAAGTCACCTATACCATCATTTAGTGAGAATTTTAAAGCTCATGGATGCAGAAAAGCTACTCCATGAACAAAGTCACCTACCACCAGTCGGTGGCAATGCTCATGTATGAAGAGAAGCTACTCCGTGAATACACTCACTCACCACGAAATGCAACAAAGGGGAAATTAAATACAAGGGACTGGAAGAAGCAGTCAGAAAGGAAAGTGGCTCCGTGTGTCGGAACAATAGCTGGTAGCGGAGTTTACGGGAGTGTTTGGTAGCGTACCTGCTTCTCAGACCGGAAGTTACGGGTCAGTGCACGCAATGGTTTCGCAACCGCAATCACGGTTTGAACCGTAAAGGAAAACCCTGAACTTTGGGTGGGAAAAAAGAGGTTTGGGGTAATTGTGAGCGGTGGGAAGAAATGAAATGAATGGAAATTGGTTATGATTGTTGATGTGATTATGTATAGTATTATATGTATGCACTTATACGCATACTTATATTTACATGTTAGGCAGTTTATACAAAGAAGGTACAATTACTGCTATTATTCACTGGTAAAATAAAATAAACTGAAGTACTAAGGTAAAACATGGAAATAATATTATAAAAATAAATATTAAATAATACCAATCAGAAAAAAATGTTAAAGTAAAAAAATGGACGACTAAATTAATACTATATGTGGTCAATTTAGTCGTATATAATACGATCAATTTACTAAAAATATGTTATACGCCTAAAAAAATTATATAAATATATTAAATAAAAACATCATTATCGTTAAAAATCGTAAAATATTTAATATATATTTAATAATATTAACAACAATCAGGGACATAACAAGAGCTTTCATGGCAGGTAAAAATAGACTAACTATACTCCATATTGTTTTTTTTTAATCTCGTGACACACCCTGGAATAATTCAGGAATTTTAACAAACTATTTATTAAATAAAAGTGGGAATATCTATCACTAATAGTTTTTATAACTATTTTAACCGTTAAACTAGTTATCAAATTATACTTTATATAACTATTTAAGAGTTTAAAATTTAATTACAGGGTATAACCTCGAGATCCAGATCATTGGCTTGTGATTGGCTAAGGAGATTTCACCACACCTGAGATGTCACAGAGCAGCTCTCTGATTGGTTGGAGTGGTGCAGGTAAACGCAGCATCCACACCCTAGGCCACGCCCACTAAATGGGAGTAGAAAAAAGGGAACCTACGTAGTACTACCCAGTCTGCAGAATGTGGGACATTTTTAATATTATCCGAGTGAACAAACCTTAATTTTGTCCTATATTTTCATGTATTTTACTGAGAACAGAAAGTAAAATAGAAAATTTCTAGGAGAACACTTTACAAGTTTCTGCAGCTTGGAGGTGCACAAGGTTTGCACTTCTTGTTCCTGATGGTGCACTTTAATTCTCAAAAAAAAAACACAACTTCAATGTTAAGTTTTATATTTTCTCATAATATTTATTATAATAACACTAACAAGTGGAACCCCTGGGGGTACACACCCCCAGGGGAAGCCGAGATGAGGGTATATTATAATTATTCCAAGTAAAAACATTCGAGTAAATTTTTGAAAGGAATAATTAAAATTTTTCTAATCTGCCCTGACAATATAAAGACCTAGCTATGCTCTTACATTTAAAACTAAAATAAAGTAAATAAAGTACTGATGAAGTTATAGGTGAAATGATACACAACAACAATCATACCCTGGGTATAGAGCTGTACTACAATAAAGTAAATAAAGTACTGATGAAGTTACAGGTGAAATGATACACAACAACAATCATACCCTGGGTATAGAGCTGTACTCTGTCCCTGCTATCCACTTTTTATCCACTCCACAGCCCGCATGTTTCTTTAGTATGTTGTACTTTTTAAAGTCACTCTATTAACTTGTTGCTTAATCTCATAGAGAATAATAGGATAGAAGATTAGGAGAGGGAACCCTCTTAATCTTCTATGGCCCCACCATGATTATCTTAGGTAAGTTACGAATTAGCGGTCAGTTCCATATATTCGGTCACATAAGAGAATACGATATAAAAAATATTATTTATTTTAGTAGGGGTTTAACGTCTGCTTCGGAACCAAAGGCCATTTAGTTGAGCTCAAAATGGAAATAAATGCAAGGGACTGAATGAAGCAGTCAGAAAGGAAAGTAGCTTCATGAACAAAGTCACTTACCACCAGTCGGTGGCATTGCTCATGTATGCAGAAAAGCTACTCTGTCATTTACCAAGGAATATAACAGAAAAAGGAAATTGTTTAATAAAATATTTATCTAAACACATCACTTAATATATTTATTAGATAGCAGAGTAATAAATGTAATTGAATACATCATAAACCCATGATAATAAAATACTGAAATGCCTTACCATGATAAATATTTATTAAACATAAATGATCTAAAAATCTAACCAATATAATATAACTATTTTCAAGAGAATTAAAGTATAATAATTAAATGAATAAAATTGAAACAATTTTACCATAATTATTCCCCGAGTTATCAGGTCTAATGTTTTCAAGTGGCGTTGTGCCATCCAATTGCTTCCTATTAAGTCTATTATAAGTAATACTCTGGTACCCAGTGAGAAAATAAGGTGGGGCAATGGGAGAATAAGTGAGGGGATTGCTTAATCTTATATGGCTTCAATAGAACTTTCTAAGATGCACATAAATATTATATATTATATGTATATGAAAAATAGCATACAAATTCATATGAAAGAGAAAGTTTTTCATATGATTAAAATGGAAAATATATAAATACATATAGAAGAAATTATTATGAAAAAAAATTAATATGAGAATTAATAATATAACTTTTTTTTATAATAATTAAAAGTAAATTTTTTGTAAAAAAAATTGTAAAAAAGAAGATTGAAAATTCTTGATATCAAATAAACTCAATGAATTAATATAATATAATTTATATAATATAACTAAAATGGTAAGATAGTTTAAATTATATAGTCTCATTAATTAATCAGGTAGGTGTTTAACGTCTGTTTCGGAACCAAAGGCCATATCGCTGACATCAAAAGGTAACTAAATACAAGGGACTGGAAGAAGCAGTCAGACTTATCAAAGACATATTAAATGATACACCACTTCATTTAAATGTACCACATATGTACCAGCACACAGTTAAAGGTACAATCAGTGCACTCACTTTATTACCAATTGTGATTAGTGTAATATGAGTTAAAATTACTCACAGTATACAGCACATATGCATGTGCAGTACATTAAACTAATGTGTTTCTTATAGAGTACTCACTAAGTGCATTGCACCAATCGATGCATTGGAAAAAGAAACTGCATTGTATATTAAATATATAATATCGAATAGTTAAAGAAATAATTTTAAAAAGAATTCATAGTATTTCGTTGATATCACAAAGCTTTGATTTTATATAAAAAAAACTATATTATTTAACTGAAAAGATTTATATTATTATATAGAAACTATAGGTAGTTATAGTATAGTGAATATATACTACGTGTAGGGAATAAATGTATATAATTTAATGTTGATAAAAAATAAATGATATTAGTAAACAAATTCTGTTAAGCTAGTTATAATGTTCACAAACTCTTATTGGTAAGTAAACAGAGCTGAGTAAACCTGTATAGTATCCAAGCCTGTATAGTATCCAAGCCTGTATAGTATCCAAGCCTGTATAGTATCCAAGCCTGTATATTATCCAAGCCTGTATAGTATCCAAGCCTGTATAGTATCCAAGCCTGTATAGTATCCAAGCCTGTATAGTATCCAAGCCTGTATAGTATTCAAGCCTGTATAGTATCCAAGCCTGTATAGTATCCAAGCCTGTATAGTATCCAAGCCTGTATATTATCCAAGCCTGTATAGTATCCAAGCCTGTATAGTATCCAAGCCTGTATAGTATCCAAGCCTGTATAGTATTCAAGCCTGTATAGTATCCAAGCCTGTATAGTATCCAAGCCTGTATAGTATCCAAGCCTGTATATTATCAAAGCCTGTATAGTATCCAAGCCTGTATAGTATCCAAGCCTGTATAGTATCCAAGCCTGTATAGTATCCAAGCCTGTATAGTATCCAAGCCTGTATAGTATCCAAGCCTATATAGTATCCAAGCCTATATAGTATCAAAATAACTATACAGTATCAAAATAACTATACAGTATCCAAATAACTATACAGTATCCATATAACTATACAGTATCCAAATAACTATACAGTATCCATATAACTATACAGTATCCATATAACTATACAGTATCCAAATAAATATACAGTATCCATATAACTATACAGTATCCACCTAACTATACAGTATCCACCTAACTATACAGTATCCACCTAACTATACAGTCAGTATCCACCTAACTATACAGTATCCACACGACTCTACAGTATCCACACGACTCTACAGTATCCACACGACTCTACAGTATCCACACGACTCTACAGTATCCACACGACTCTACAGTATCCACACGACTCTACAGTATCCACATTCCTAGTAACCACAGTATCCAAAGTGACATTAAGTGTCTCACTTGTAGCTCAGATTTGGCAACTCAGTCACGCAAACCGTGGCAGTAAATCGATAAAATATTTAGATATAATAACCTAGGTAGTAGTGGATACACCAAACTGATATAGAGGGATACACTCAACTGATACAGAGGGATACACTCAATTGATACAGAGGGATACACTCAACTGATACAGAGGGATACACTGAACTGATACAGAGGGATACACTCAACTGATACAGAGGGATACACTGAACTGATACAGAGGGATACACTCAACTGATACAGAGGGATACACTCAACTGATACAGAGGGATACACTCAACTGATACAGAGGGATACACTCAACTGATACAGAGGGATACACTCAACTGATACAGAGGGATACACTCAACTGATACAGAGGGATACACTCAACTGATACAGAGGGATACACTCAACTGATACAGAGGGATACACTCAACTGATACAGAGGGTACACTCAACTGATACAGAGGGATACACTCAACTGATACAGAGGGATACACTCAACTGATACAGAGGGATACACTCAAATGATATAGAGGGATACACTCAAATGATACAGAGGGATACACTCAACTGATATAGAGGGATACACTCAACATTTTGACGTCAGAGTCAAGAGTAGAAGTAGGTATGGACACTGTATCACCTTCTGTGTACCATTGGTGTCATTTTGACGTCAGAGTCAAGAGTAGAAGTAGGTATGGACACTGTATCACCTTCTGTGTACCATTGGTGTCATTTTGACGTCAGAGTCAAGAGTAGAAGTATGTAGGTATATTTTATATACCAGGCAGTGTATAAAGTATAAACCATTTTCTGCATATAATTATAGATACTGACTTATAAAACTATTTAGAAATACTTATTTTAAATAATCAAAGAATTATCAATACTGATGCAAAATATTTTTATTCACTGTCCCTTGTATTAAATAAATCTGAAACATACTATACTAACGTTTAGCTCAGAATTATTTAATAAAACGTTTTTTATCAGCATTTTTAAATTTTTGTATAGAAAATAATATCAAAATATTTGTACTCACCAAATCTCTGAAGTACTTTGTACTTTAGCTATAGGTAATCCATTGCTTGATGGTATCACTTATCACTAGGGTTGTGACAATATGCATTTAAAATCATAGATCCTGAAAATATTATAGACGGAGAGAATGGTTCTAAATCAGCGGTATATAGTATTCGATACCATTGTATTTCGTTTCGTCTATGATATTCCTAGGATCTATGATTTTAAACGCATATTGTCACAACCCTCATTATCACTAGTATCACTCACTATCACTTTTCTCATATCAGTATCAGGTTTTCCCGAAAAAACATCAATTATTGATATAATTATTTTTTCCATTAAAAGTTCATATAAGAGTATTTTCAAATAAATATTCGTAATTATTTATTTATTTACTTTATAAAATCACTTTTTTTTATTAACAAAAAATTATCTGAAATAGAAACAGATTTTGTTTAGTTAACCTATTTTGATCGGTTTTATACACGGTTTCGATAATAGGGTATTTGCCCTGCTTATCACTAACGGCAGGTCTGTACATTGATAATAACAGACACCTGGAAATGAGTAGAGCACAGCTGTTAGTTAAGTAAAGTGCATACCATTAGTTTAATGGTATTTAATGGAGAAAAGTAGTCATGAAGAAGAAGGTAATAGAGAAGATAGATTTTATAGTTTAAAAAATTGTTATATCTAAAAAATTCAAGTTATGAAATTGTTATTTTCTTATTTTGTTTTATTGTATAAGTTTTACAATACAAAAATATATAAGTATTAAAATATTTACAAGCTATAAAATGTTATATGTTTAAAAAAATTTTACGTAGGTACTAAAATAATTTTATGTTCTAAAATTATATATTTTTAATTTTTTATAAGTACTAAAAATTTATATCCATAAGTTCCTAATTTTTTATAAGTTCTTAAAAAAATATGAGGTGAATTTTATGATACTGAAAAATAAATTTTGTAACATAATTAAAAGTTGATGAGGCAAGAATAAATAAAGTAATAGTACCTATAGCTAATTAAGGAAAATCTTAAACAAAAGTGTTCAAAATAAATATAATCATATTTAAGAAATAATATCTATAACAAATTAATATTGAATTAGAGGAAAAAATATAATTTGACATTTCAACTAGACATAATAATTACAGGTATCATGGATATAAATTAAAATGTCTAGTTATATCTATTTTATTATATGATCGAAAATGAGGAACTGTCCGATAACTTGTCAGTTAGATTTCTCTCAGTTACTCCCAAACGTCACACCACACACACCCTCACTCTATGGAGGCAGAGGCTAAACTGAGCACTGTATCAAGGTCGGCAACACTCACACTGTACTTGCACTGACCAAATAATCATTTGTTGCTATTTTATAATGAAATTGATCACCATTATCTAAATAAATTGATTACTTTATAATTGAACAATTCTTTCCTTTTTATAATAAAATTGATCATTTCTTGCCCTTTATTAAAAACAGGGATCATTTCTTTATATTTAATTTATTTTATCAACAGGAAAATATCATTAGATTAAATTTTTATTATAAATTATATTACTTTTACAATTAGGAGAAAGTTAAAGCAATATGACACTCTTAGGACTCGGAAAGTGGGTGTTCAACAGAAATCTCTACAGGTATTCCGAGCAACATTCCCCCATAACTAATAAAAGTACATTTTAGCATTTTATCAATTGCCACCCATTTAATTTGGATCATAAAATTGAATAAAAGAGAAAAAAATGAATAATTTTTCACACGACTATTTCTGTATTTAATAAAAATTATTTTATTTACAAAACTGTAATTTATAAATATGATAGAAAAAGAACTGAAAATTAATTCATCTATTTAAAAATGCAGTTCCAGCTCTGAAGAGCAATTTAAATTATCTTAAAATTTGGAATTTCTAAGGAGCAATTCCTATTAGGAATTTCTAAAGAGCAATTCCAAATAGGAATTTCTAAAGAGCAATTCCAATTAGGAATTTCTAAAGAGCAATTCCTAATAGGAATTTCTAAAGAGCAATTCCTAATAGGAATTTCTAAAGAGCAATTCCTATTAGGAATTTCTAAAGAGCAATTCCTAATCTCTCGATTTTTTTGAAGACAAAAATCTTCAAAAAAAAATTTAAGCGGTTTATCAGTCGCGACATTTTGGAATTGAAGGGTGAATACTCACTTACCGTTCACTGTCTATCTACCGTAGCTAATACTCTGTTACCGTAGTTAATACTCTGTTACCGTAGCTAATACTCTGTTACCGTAGCTAATACTCTGTTACCGTAGCTAATACTCTGTTACCGTAGCTAATACTCTGTTACCGTAGCTAATACTCTGTTACCGTAGTTAATACTCTGTTACCGTAGCTAATACTCTGTTACCGTAGCTAATACTCTGTTACCGTAGCTAATACTCAGTTATCGGACACTCACAGTATTCGGAAACTTTGGATAGTTTCATGAACTAAAAGATAGAAAATTCAGGCCAAATGATTATCAAAACTTAATTGATTTAGTACCCAATCTATTGCATTATAATCACTAAATCGTCTGTTATTGTCCATTACGGTAAATATTGATAGTATTTTATCGTAAAATATCATAATTAAAGACATTATCATCGGGACTTTTTATCGGGAATTTCCGACGATGGACGATAAGTGTTTTAAATTTATGATAATTACGATTGTTTTTTCGTTGTAGATTATCTTTTTATTATCGATTATAATCCACCGACTGTTTTTGAAAAAAAGGAATAATCGACCAAAGATAAACAATCAAAAATACAGTACATGGCAACTGTACAATCAAATAAAATAAAACATCAAATAAAATAATATAACTTCCTCTTCATGTTACTCTTCATGTACCTCTTCATGTTCCCCTTCATGTTCCTCTTCATGTTCCTCTTCATGTTCCTCTTCATGTTCCTCTTCATGTTCCTCTTCATGTTCCTCTTCATGTTCCTCTTCATGTTCCTCTTCATGTACCTCTTCATGTACATCTTCATGTACCTCTTCATGTTCCTCTTCATGTTCCTCTTCATGTTCCTCTTCATGTTCCTCTTCATGTACCTCTTCATGTTCCTCCTCATGTACCTCTTCATGTACCTCTTCATGTTCCTCCTCATGTACCTCTTCATGTACCTCTTCATGTTCCTCTTCATGTTCCTCTTCATGTTCCTCTTCATGTTCCTCTTCATGTTCCTCTTCATGTTCCTCTTCATGTTCCTCTTCATGCTCCTCTTCATGTTCCTCTTCATGTTCCTCTTCATGTTCCTCTTCATGTACCTCTTCATGTTCCTCCTCATCTACCTCTTCATGTACCTCTTCATGTACCTCTTCATGTACCTCTTCATGTACCTCTTCATGTTCCTCCTCATGTACCTCTTCATGTACCTCTTCATGTACCTCTTCATGTTCCTCCTCATGTACCTCTTCATGTACCTCTTCATGTACCTCTTCATGTTCCTCCTCATGTACCTCTTCATGTACCTCTTCATGTACCTCTTCATGTTCCTCCTCATGTACCTCTTCATGTACCTCTTCATGTACCTCTTCATGTTCCTCCTCATGTACCTCCTCATGTACCTCTTCATGTACCTCTTCATGTACCTCTTCATGTACCTCTTCATGTTCCTCTTCATGTTCCTCCTCATGTACCTCTTCATGTACCTCTTCATGTACCTCTTCATGTACCTCTTCATGTACCTCTTCATGTTCCTCTTCATGTTCCTCTTCATGTTCCTCCTCATGTACCTCTTCAAAAACCTCTTCATGTACCTCTTCATGTACCTCTTCATGTTCCTCTTCATGTTCCTCTTCATGTTCCTCCTCATGTACCTCTTCAAAAACCTCTTCATGTTCCTCTTCATGTTCCTCTTCATGTTCCTCTTCATGTTCCTCTTCATGTTCCTCTTCATGTTCCTCCTCATGTTCCTCTTCATGTTCCTCTCTGTTTACAACTCTCGGTGACATGTGAATTGATATTTAAACTGAATGTATTCCGTCAAACAAAAAGGAATTAACAGAAAAGAAATTAAAAATAGGAAGTGAGATAGTTATGGTGGGGCCATAGAAGATTATGAGAGGACTCCTCTTAATCTTTTATGGCCCCACCATAACGTCCCTTCTTAATCTTCTATGGCCCCACCATAACGTCCCCTCCCAATCTTCTACGGCCCCACCATAACTTTTCTTTATAATATTTGACTTTAAAATTGTAAATAAAAATGTAAATAAATTCAAAATTTCACAAACTTTTAACCTTAACTTTTTGTAGTTATTTTTATTTGGAATATAGAAAGATTGAAAATGTCACAGGGTAATTACTCAATTACCGTAAGCTCACAGTTACCGTACAGGGGGGGGGGGGTTAAGTCACTAGCCAATCTTAATGTTGAAAATTTAACCTATCATGACGTCACACTCACTTTACGGTAACTGTAAGCAGTCGGTAATTGAGTAG